>CM057819.1:77579526-77722026 GCA_030067965.1 Latrodectus elegans
ACTTGTAAAATGTTTATCGAAATATATTGTTTGTAAGTGTTGAAAATTGTGATTTAATTCACTTATTTGATTTAGTGGTACAATTAAACTAATTTTGAAATACATAAAGATTTAAAAAGTGATATCTACAGAAACGGAGCTAAGTTCATTTTATTTGTGTAATATTGTCGAGACATTTCTTTTTATTATTTTCTTCTTTTCTTTCAAGTTTGGCTTTTCTGGGTCGAAAGAGGGGTGGGTAGCTGGCATAAAGTTTCCTAATATTCTCAAAGTTAGCTCTGTATCTGCTCCATTTCATCTTCGTTTTCGCGACTGTCTCTTTCCCTGCCGACACTTCCTGATTCTGAGATGTAAACTTTACGTAAACCTGTTTAAAAACGGGTCACATTTAATCATCATTGCTAAAATTAACAAAATGAGACTTAGTTACAGGAGATTAGCAAAACTAGTTAGAAATCAATTAGAGTAGTTTTGTGAATAAACTCCTTCGATTCTCAAGAATTTTATGAAATTCTTGAAGGGGAAAAATTTTTACTATGTCATTGAAAATCGTGTATACACATTTTCAATGGTATTGCGATTAGGCATAAATACGATCAATCTCATGAAAATCTGTGAGGAAAATGAATTCTAGGAAACTTTTATGTTTTTCTATCTTTTTCGGATTTACTAAATTTTTTTTCCTTATTTACATTAAAGAGCGTCAAATTAAAGAACAGCTGTGTAACGGACGTAAAAAAATGTTCAAAATAAAAGCAGAAATGTTTTTTATTAATGTTCATTATATATTTAAAAATATTAAAGTTATCTTGAAGAAAAAATACAAAACTAGAACAAATTAAAAATATATAATTTGGTTTTTAAATCTGGCATCTTTTTAGATTAATATAAAATATTTTTACTACAATGAACAATTTAATCTTTTCCAATTTGGGAAATCAAATATTTTAAAAAAGAGAACACATACCAGCTTTTTTGTTTTAAATCAATATTTATAAGAACTTTCTCATTTTAATATAGCTCGAATTAAGTTTTCTACTTAAATACATAGATGTTGCAGCTGTTCATTTGAAACCAATTTTTTCCTTATTAGAATCCCGATATTTTATAATTTAAAAAAAAAGCACAAAGCTGCCAAATAAAATCAAATATGCCAAAAGCTGAATTTGGTGATTTTTCTGGCAGATTTTCTTGTTCATTTGGCTACCTGGTTTTTTTATTGCGTCATTCAGATGGAGACATAGGAATTGTGTACGAAATTATTTTATGGCAACCCTAATACTTGCGTCATTTCGAGACGTCTCAATACAAAATCTTTGCAACATTTCATCGTCGCCAAAAGTTCAAAATTTGGCATGTTGGATTATGCAGCAGCTGTGCCAAAAATAATTTCATTAACAGTTTCAATAATCAAGAAGTAAGTCCTGCTTTTAAAAAAATTAGAAATGACTCGAATTGATAATCTAATGGGAAAAAAGTATAAATAGGAAACATTTCGATTTTTGACAGAACAGCGATTGTATTCAATCAGTTTTTAGTCACCCGAAATTACTTAGAAATGATATATAGTTACCTCTTTGATGGCAGCTGAGGATTCCTTGGGTGTAAGTACACAAGATGTGGAAGCTTCCGACACGGTGGATATGGCTACCGCTGATGCTTCCTTTAATGGAATGGCTAGAAAATTATGTTTCAAGCCATCGATAGTTGAAAACCTTAGTGCGGGACTAATTTGAAGAAAACCGCTGACAAAGTCCATGAATTCTTGAATTTGCTCCTCAGAAACTTTGCTGTTTGGATAATTCTGCCGAATAAATGGCTTGACGTATTTTATGCTTCTGAAGCATTCGGTGTATTGATGCACCGCTTCAATATGGCCACTTTTGGGGTTCTTCACAGTGATGATGTAATACCCTTTCCCCAGAAGCATGTGTGCCACAAGCAATCCTGCGACAGATTGAATACGCATGAGGAATTAAATTTGATGATTTTGGTTAAAAATACTAAAAGAGCTCAAATTTATTAGGAATATTTTACTTTATACATTATCATATTTTTAAAGAGTATTTATTTGTTATAAACATTTTCTAGAAATAAACTATGACTGAACAAAATAATTGAAGAATTTTTTTTTTCAAAGATACGTGGCAAAGTTGCTTCGCTCTATGAATTTATTCGAATTTAAGATATAACATTATGTAATAAAAAAAAACTTTTAAAGGAACCAATGTGAATTTAGAAAAAATATATCACAAAAAGTTGATTTTTAACTACATTTTATAAAATGATATAAGCTAAATAAATATTCTTATTCGTTTTAAAATCCTCTTTTGTAATAAGAAATTTATATATGTTTCGAGTAATTTTAAAGATTAGTACAGACTCTTGTTTTAAAATACTTTTTTTTTTTAAAAACTACTAAATTTTTAAATATTTAAAATGTAATCCTTAAAAGATAATATATATTTAATATAATCTTTAAAAATGCTTGGTTTAAAAAAAAAAATGCTTTAAGCTTTGACAGAAAATTGATAATATTTATTAATTGGTGTTAATTAATTTGATGTTGAAAAGTGGATAATCCAAGATTTGAAAGTAGTTCTAAGTAATTACATATTTTTTTACCTCTGCACTTGCTACATGATAATGTTTTACTGATAATAAGCAGCATTCACGTATTGCAAGAGGAAGCATAGCAGCATTGTTACATTTTCATATGCAACGATACTGAACCGGAAAGCGTCGTTTAATGTAGCTCATGTGAAAGGAATATGAGCAATACGTTTATTTTAAAAATAAGCACAATTTAGTCACATATAAGCTTGTGCTAACAATCACCTTGTATCAAAGTTAAGCTGATAGAAAATCTTGCCATTTAAGTTAGCAGTTTCCTTTATTCTTAGAATGTTATTTTTTTCATTACTATATGATTTTCATTATATCTACTTACTTTTGAGTAGACTGCTTAAACATATAAGATTTTTATAAATATTTCAGTATTCATATAAAAATGCATATACAATTTAAAAATTTTTGATGTTCACGCATTATATCCATAGAAGACTTTCCAAAGGTAGTAAAATGTATTCACGTATTTCAGCGAAGCAAACAAGGAAAATTAATCTAGCATACACTCCAATAAATGACCATGCAGAAAGTTAAAACCAATACTCTATCATCGTTTTTTATAATTACAAATCGACACAGATGTCGTATAATCGAGAGGATTCCAAATTCTGTATTTTTTGGTGATGAAGAAATCCTGCCAAGATGACGTATTGTGTCGTGCAAAGTGACGTAAATACTAGGGTTGCCAAAATAGTTTTGTACATAAGTTTTATATGTTTTGATATGTATGACGTAATAAAAACCAGGTTGCCAGATGCTTTGGAAAATCCGCCAAAGAATCACTAAATTCAGAATTTGTCATCCTGTGTTATAAGGCATCTGTGCCCACAAATCTTAATCGAGATGTTTTACTCCGCAGAATGCTGTCTTACCTCTAAACCACTCTACGTCAAAATTAATATTGTATATCATAATTCTTAAATTTCGTACAATTCTATTCTAATTTCTTATGATATTAATTAGTGATTTATTTGTTAATTACCGTAAGCCCAAAAATCAATCGGCATGGGAGCAACTCTATTTTTCTTGTTGAGCAGCATTTCTGGTGGCCGCAATGATTGTGGAAGCGGGCAAAATCGCTTCATTTCATGGGTAAAAGCTAGTCCTGAAAAGTCTGCTACAACAGCTCGATCATTGGAAGTAACGAAGATGTTCTCAGCTCGCAAATCCAGATGGCACAGTTTAAGATTATGTAAATATGACAACCCTGACAAGGCCTGTCGAGCGAACAAACGACAACGTTCAGGTCCTCGGGGATCTCTTTTGAAAGCTTTCTCTTGCAAAAGGGCGAAAAGATTTGTATCCATTAGTTCTGTAAGAAAAATGAATACCCCTTCTACATCGAAAATGGTAGTGATCAAACCGAGAATGTTTTCATGGTTAAATTTTTTCCATTCTTCTAATTCCAGCTTGTTTATAACTCTGGAAAAAAAAAAGAATATAATATATTTAATAGAATGAAGTATTTCTTTTTGATTTATCACATTTTAACTTCGTTTTATCGATATTTTCGTTAATCGAAAATTCACTAATCTATCGATTTGGTGACTTTTGTAATAAAAAAATTTTTTTTTGGTCTAAAATCTTTATCTTCCTTTATGTCCTGTAAGCGAAACGATATTATTTTTCTAAATAAACTTTATATAAATGTGTAACGAACTTCTTAATGCTCAAATGTTAATTGACATAAATGTGAAGTACAAATATTTCAGATGTTTCGCTAAGCAATTTAGTTTTTGCGCAAATATTTATAAATGAAATATTACGAATGGGTATCAATAAAAAAACTTAATTCCAATTCAGTTGTAGTAAAGAATCAAACCCATTAATAAGTATATAAAAATATTAATTTAAGAAAGTCATGCGAAAAATTTTTTTATTCTTTGTTTCATACAATTTGCTTATAGAAAATGAATGTTTTAATTTGTAAGAATGTTAGATTTTTATAGTTTATTATGCTTCAGTTTAATACTTTGATGTTGGGATACCTTTATTGAAGGTATTTTAAAATCAATTCAGTTGTAGTAAAGAATCAAACCCATTAATAAGTATATAAAAATATTAATTTAGGAAAGTCATTAGTAAATTTTTTTTTATTCTTTATTATTCTTATCCTTTTTTTCATACAATTTGCTTATAGAAAATGAATGTTTTAATTTGTAAGAATGTTAGATTTTTAGTTAATTATGCTTCAGTTTAATACTTTGATGTTGTGATACTTTTATTGAAGGTATTTTAAAACTAATAAAAGGCCTATATCTAATGCAAAAGAATGTTTTTTTAGAAATAGATTTTCAATATTATATTCGATATAAATATTTTTGTTCATTTAGATATCAGATTGGAAAGTTTTTAGAAGAAAGAGTTGTATAATATTTTAATTTGGCCAAAGATAAAACGTATCAATCATGTATAAGTTATGAAAGGAATGTAAACAGATTTTTAAAATATCCTTGATTAGTTGGCACACAGTAGTCTTGTGGCTACAGTTATATTAGTTACAGGAAACTATTTACAATTCGTGGTATGCAGTTCTGTTATCTCTCAAGATCTATTTTAATCTATAAGTTATTAAACTTACTACCGTTAACAACTCCAAACCTAGAAATATTTAGAAATGGATATCGGCACAGATGCTGTATAATCCAGGATGCCAACTTCTGAATTTTTTGATGATAAAGAAATGTTCCCAAGATAACGTACTGTGACGTGCGATATGGCCTAAATACTAGGGTTGCTAGATAGAATTTTTGTCATAATTCTTATGTATTCATATCAATTGCTTAATAAATACCAGGTTACCATACACATATACAGGAAAATCCGCCAAATAAACTCACAATTTGTCATCCTGGATCATATGATATATGTTCCTAAATGTCATCGAATAAAGTGTTATAATTCATCCACACATCTAACAATTCAATCATATTACTTCTTGCTTCCATCAGATTTGAAACTAGAGTCATCTTCCCTTCAAAATAATTGATTTTGCAGTTATTTTATTCAAAAGAATCAAACTTATTACCTGTTCTCCACAATTTTTGCCGCTTCCTTTATCCCATCTTTATTAATTACCTCAATAACAGTGCCATAAGTTCCTTTTCCCAAAATATCTTTGCATTCGTAACCTTTTGTTTTAAGATGTTCCATGGCAGATTTAATTGGATCTGGCATTTTAGATCAAAAAAGAAATCTTATTGCTATAATCTGACTGTTAGTTTTAGATTAAAAAATAGTAATTTTGTTTGCGATTTTTAAAATTTTCCTAATTTACAATCTTCTATATCTCATCTAAAAAATTCTACTAAAATACTTTCAAATCTGATATAGCTAATTAAATGCATAATTTTCTTTGAATATCTGTTAAACACTGTTTGGTTTTTTAATTGTTTGAAATTATATCTAGATTATTTTATTTGTTAATATTCTCGTTTTACGTTCATTGTTGAATTATTTGTTACTGTTTTCAAATTTTAACTATTTAAATTTAAAAAATCAATTAAATTAAAATTTTTAATAGTAAAATGCAATATTTCTAATTTAAATATTTAATATTTTTAATAAAAATTGATAAATAATTTGAATAATGTATGAATTACTAAAATATATTTTAATTACAATTTATGATTAAATAATTATCGCATATTTTATTATCTTGAGTTAAACTGCTTTGGAATTTTTTTGATGCCTCAATTCTGCTCAAGTATAAAAACTGTAAAAATTTATGATTAATAATTTATATTAATTTTGTTACAGTTTATAAAATTTTTCATATTTACTACTATTAAGATATAAACTGTATTCAAAATAAAAATTAAATCGAAGCAAATTTAAACTTAATTTATTTCAATGTATAAAAGGAAAAATATTCTATCTAGAAATTTTATACAAATAATCTTTGAACTAAAAAATTTACATATAATCGAAAACTAATAGTTATTTATATTAACTATTTTAGTAGCTACTGAGAGTTAAAATAGTGATGTAGTTTTATCCAGGAGATGTTAATTTATTTAAATACGTATATCAATATTCCTCAGGATTTTAAAAGGTTAAATAATTTATACATCACAATTGTTTTCCAGCAAAAAACGATTAATTTTTCTTTTATCACCTTTGATTTCAAAATATAAGTAAAAAAATTTTTAGTACTTCAATTTTTATTTTTTTAGATTTTTTTCAATATAAGGCTTGAATTCGAACCTTATTGCATTTATATTGTATGTAAATGAATAGTTTTTTAAAAAACCATTAGTTCATGATTGATGGACGAGTAATTTGTTGAAAATTCTACTATAAAATACAACTTTTGATAGTTCAAATATCAAAAGTTCTCTGTGTAAAAATATTCTTAGAAAATTTATTTTAATCTCTTTACATGATTGCCCTGAAAATGAGTTTTGTGAACTGTTCTTATATATCTTTCATTTTCCTGGGAAAATTTCGTACTACCAAACAAAATTATTTGTTTAATGATGAAAAAATGTTCAAAAAAATTAATAGTCAAGCCGAAATAATTTTTATTTAAACAAGTCCGTTTTATTTAAATTTGCCGGAATATTTATTATATTAGAAAATTTAAGAAATATATTCAAAATCATTTTTTGCAGTTGTGAAAATTCTGTCCCGTTAAATATTTTGGCAAGTTTTCCAGAAAAGTGGAGACAAAAAAATTTAATTCATTAGATTTATTTTTGAACTGTATTCATATTACTCTTAAATCAAAATTACCATTTTTGATAAATTTTATGCATCTACATTGTAATGATAGCAATAGAGAAGCAAGTTTTCTTTCGAAATTGTACTATTTGGTGCACATTTTTTATTGAAATATTTAAGTGCTTTAAAATAAATTTTATTTTATAAATATTAAACTTAAATGGAATCTTTCTTTTTGTACTTTTGTAAGTAAAAATTTAATTCTCTGCGACTGAAGAGGTAATGTATTCTCGTTTGTCAAGTAATATTTATATTTATGAACGATATGAAGGATTCAAATATTTTGCTATGGTTTTCATCAATTCAGAGATACCCTTCTGATCATATTGACAGAGAGTTCTATCACTATCGTAATGTGTTCCAACTTTTCTTTTTTGGACATTGCTCCGAAAAAAACCCAACCAACCATCGTAATGATTAATATCTTGATCTCATTAGCATTCATGTCTTTTAAGCAATGATGTCGGAAGTGAAGAATATTTTGTTTTAAAAACTAGTTTATATTTTTTCAATGAATGAGGAGGTACAGAAATCCATTGTCTTGAAGTTGTTTTTTCCCCTGATTCGTATTTCTAATTTATTTTGGAATAATTGTTCAAATCTCATGCTGTTCTAAAAAAACATTAATTTTAATTTAATCCGATAAATTCAAGACCTAGAACTTTCTAGAATTAATATGATAAAACAAAGGATTTTGTTCATTAAACTCTTTCATCGCATGTTCGTGAATGAATTATTCACACTTACAAAGTCATTCAGTGTTTCTAATTCTTTTGACATACCATTCAAAATTACCTTATTCAATCTTTTGCGTTTTGGCGTGTATCTGTTCAAATAAGATGCCTTAAGAAATTGAAAAAAACTTCCGTCATGTGAATTTCTAAATAGTTGATAATCATTTTGTTGGTGGAATGGTGTTTTCTCTTCGCATTGTTTCATTTGGATGTCTTTCCTGTTTCCTCGAGGCAGCGCCTACAATTGAGACATGGTTGTCTCGTTACGCAACAGTAATAAGACGTTGACAGTTACCTACTTTTCACACGTTTTCTGGTATTTGCTTCACTTTAGTTACTATTTAATATTTCTAAATAATCATTTAGTTAACTGATTTAATGTTTAAAGGAAGCTTGTTCGTTGAGAAGCCTGAAATTAACCAGAACATTTGCCATGTTATCCTTTGCACTTATCTTTTAGACATTTTCAGTATTTTATTCCCTTGTGTCAAGGAACTATCTTCTTATCAAAGATAATAATGATTCTTAATACCATTCATAAGAAGTGCATATATTGCCTTTCTTATCTGCATCTAATTTATTAACATTTAGATGCATGTATTACTTATATGTATCTAATTTTAACAACGTTTCTTGTGTCTTGTATATTTTTTCTTCTTTATTATGCCTAGAATTATTTTTCCCTACATATAAATATCGGCACAGATGTTGTATAATCCAGGAGGTTAAATTCTGGATTTTTTTGGAGATGAAGAAATGGTGCCAAGATGACGTATTGTGATGTACACGATAACTTAAATACAAGGATTGCCAAAATAGAAATTTTTGCGTAATTCTTTTAATCTCCATATCTATGAGCAATAAAAACCAAGTTACCTCAAACATAAAAATATTCGCTAAAAAATTACCAAGCTTAGAATTTGGCATCCTGAATTATATGACCTCTGTGTTTATATACCTTCATATTCATACCACGAAAATAACCTAGGACAGGGTTACATAAAGTTTAGTAATCAATAAAATATTTGGATGTCAATCTATATTTTTCTTGAAAATAACTAAAATTATTACTATGAAATTATCAGAAACAAGCAAATCATCAAAGTTTATTTTGATTAAATTTAAAAGTAAAATATTTGCATGACTATTTTAAATTTTTATTAAATTTGGCTTTCTTGTTTCATTAAAAAAAGACAAGGAAAAAAATTGTAAACTCGTTTCTGAGCTCCCTTTTTTTAAAGAAAGTTGCTCAACATCCTTAAAAGTAATCGATATGGTTAAAACTAAGAATTGTTTATTAATTATGAACTATAGAAATAAAATTCTTGTGTTAATTAAGTACGTGCACAGTGGAATCTATTATGTTAGTTATCTGATATTGAAAAAATAATTGCATGGGAAATATAAGGGGTTAAAATGAATATTTTTAAATAATATCACAACCTTATTAAGTCCTGCATGTTTCATTACTCGAGAGATACCTCCACGTGTTTTCAGAATTTTATCTTTGAAACCCATGCATAATCTGAGATATATTTTTGTAGACATTCTCCAATATACGAAGGCCTGATTGGAATGACACTGGTAACTGAAATAAATGTACTGAAGTAATCTTGGTAGGCTCAAAAGCCTAAATAAACTTCAATCTGTTTCTAGAACTTTTTTATGTAATTACAAAACTCAGAATTCCCGGAGGTTTATGTTTGATTTATTACAACTTTAATTTACAGTGATTTATTATTTTCACCAAGAATAAAGATACTTTTTAGTTTTTTTTAATTATATAAAAACTGAATGAGGAGAATGATTTTTAATAATTTTGAGTCAGTTCGACATTTTAAAAGTAATATTTCAAAAACAAAATTTATAATTAAAACTTGGCAAATGCGTTTGAATTTAATTATTGTTTCAGTAAATTTTCTTAGAAGCAACTGCTCATAAATTCAAAATATGATGGCCCATTTCCGATGATTAAAATTTACTTTTTTAATAACTTAAATCCAAAACTTGCAATTATTTAAGTTGCCGAGAATAGATTTTATATTATTTCATTTATCGGTGAAAAAATTAAAGCTTAAATTATTTCATTGTTTTATTTCATTAATAGACATTTCTTATTCATTTTTAAATCCAAATATGAATAGCTTTACAATTTTTTTGTAACACAAATTGCCAAATGTTATTCATTTCCTGAAGTTCTCATTCTTTAACAAAACAATCAAAATTCAAAATTAATTTTCGTATTTTTTTTTTTTTTAGAGTAATCTTTTTTCAATCGATAACAATCAAAATTAATCTTATTTTTTTATTTTTCTGGGGCAGGAAAACTATGACAGTGGAGAAGGCAGGCACGAGGTCAATCAGTCGCCACAGCCCGCCAATGACGCCAAATCCCTGCTTCAATTCGCCCTTTTCAACTTCAGGGAGAGTCTAGACAAGTAAGTCAATCCTTCCTCATGTCAAATTTTTTCCTCATATTTCATCAAACTGTTTTCAAGAGATGTGTTCCGAAATCAGTCGCGGGATGCGAAATGAAGCGAGGAGGGATGTTACAGTGTGGAGTGAGTTCGAATTATGGTGCGATTAATCACTTCGAATCTGAAAGATGTTCACCATTTTTTCTTGGTTTAGAAAAAAGGGATATTTCACACCTAAGTAAGTGTAGTAAATGTTGATTGTTTAAATTGCCTCTTCTTAATCCTATTGGAGCAAAATTTAGCATTCGGTTTCATGGATGGGATAGTGAGAGGAAAATAAAAATAAGCATAATTAAAAACACGTGACATTCTACTTAATTTTTTTTAAACTAAGAGTGTATAATATTCCTGAATGGAGAGTTATTAAAATTAACTAATTAAAAATTAAACAAGAAAAAGTTAACGTGAATATTTTTAATTTAATTATTTAAATTTGATACCGCATTTAATTTCTTTTGCGTTTAATTGGAATTTTATTTTATTCCCAAATAGAAATAATTACATAATTGGATTAAAAAACATATGAAAATTAATTTTAATAGAGAAGAAAGAATCTTGATGCACTTATTTTGACACACTTTGAGTAACTCGAAGAATAAATGGTGAAATATTATAGGAATTATAAAAAATATTAATAATTAACTGACTCTGAGGTAATAATAAAGTAATTACATAAAAAAACTAGATGTTTTTATAACTCTTATTGTTTTTAAAATCTTCAAAGTGATAACTAAATATAAAAAATGATTTTAAGTAACTATGTTAAGATATTTTATACCTTAACATAATTACTTTAACGGAGTTTCATAAAAACTAACAGAAGTAAAATCTATTCCGATTTTAGATTTCATATAGAATTATAGAGCCTTAAGTTGTTTGAAAAAAAATTCCTAATTTTGGTTTTTGTGCTTATGATAGTAAACACAATGTATTTGAAATCATTTTAGGTTATGTATATATACATTTCCATGAACTTTGGAGTTAAAAAAAAAAAGAAAAACTCCAAACTTTATTATTGACATCTGAGGAAGCGTTTGACTACTTTAATACAATATTTCTAACTCAGTTGGTTATCATGGACATTTGTTTGGAAGCGTTTTCTTTGCAACATAAAAAACTGTTGATTTATTCATAAGTCAATTAATTCAATTAATGTTGTGATTATTAGATTGCCTTAGTAAATATTTTATGATGGTGATTTGCATGTGTTAATATTCTTAATATTTCTTCAAAATTTTAATTATTGTGAAAATATTTTATCTTTAAATTAGTTATTACTTAGTCCATATAACTCTATTATTTATTCATTTTAATTATTCTGCCATGCCTAATCAATTATTCTTTTATTAATATTACACTCAACTTTAATCATAACGCTTTATGTTCTTATGGTTTTTAAATCTTTGATTTATGAATCAAAATGAGCATTAATTTGTATAAATCTATAATCAAATATACATCATATCACCAAATATATGTCGGGAATATATATCATTATATATGCAATTTACTTTAATAATGTCGCAAATAATAATAATCATTAGTTCTTGCTCACGATGATTTTAGCAATAATGAAATTAGTATAAAATCAAATATCATGAAAAAGAGGGAAATTAAATTATAAATATATCCATTATAGATTATACATAATATTATTAACAAAAATATTTTATTATTTAATAATCACAAGAAAGTAATAGGATGGGCACAGGTGCTGTATAATCCATGATGTCAAATTCTGAAATTGGCAATTTTTTGGCGGATTTTCTTTTGTATTCTGGCAACCTCATCTTTATTACGTCAACTTATGGTGATCTATAAGAATTATGCAGAAAATCTATTTTGGTAATCCCAGTATTAACGTAATCGCGCAAATTACGATACGTCAACTTGGCAATATTCGTCGGCAAAAAAATTCAGAATTTGGAATCATGGATTATACAGCACCTGTGCCATAGAATGATGTGCACATTTTATCATAAATACGATTTTATTATATAATTTTTGTAATGATTCTTTCGTATTATATTATTTTAATTGAGAGAAAGTTTCAGCATTGATACTGTTAACTGTTTCTTTAGGTACACCTTGCATTCAATTCCGTAGGATTTTTATGATATTAATTTCATTACCTTATAATAAAAATAGAATGTCTCTAATCTGTATTTTAGAATCTATGAAAATAGAACCTTTTCTTTACAGCACTAATTATAGAAACTAAATATATATGTCTTTAAGATCGAAAAAATATAGCAAACGATTTTTATATTTAGGTATGAAATGCTGAGGACACGTGATGGCTCTATCCGTGGTTCCATCAAACTGATTGAGAGCCTCAAGTCAAAAAAGAGCAAAGGCAAGAAAGGAAAAGATACTTCCGATTGGACATGGAAGGAACTCGCTGATATGGTCAAATACACCAAGGTTAGATTAAGTTATTGGAATCATTAAATGCATTTTATTTACTTATTTATTTATTTTTAAAATTTTACTTCCATTCGTTTTAATATTTGCATGTTGTTTACACTTATCTGTGCCTTTTATTTGTTTGCAATGTTAAATATGTTAATTGCATCACCGATGTCTTGTTCTCGTTTCAGAGTCCTTTGATGGCCTCGTTGTTGAAATTTGAAGCACCAGAGCTGAACAAACTAGCTTTAGAATGTTTTATTGGTGAGTTATTTTTCCCTCGAATTAGGAGGGTTATATATATATATATATATATATATATATATATATATATATATATATATATATATATATATATATATATATATAACTATTTAATTTTTTTAATTGGAAGTGATTGTCATTTAAAAAAAAAACTCTTTTTCAAAAATATATACTTTTTTTGAAATGGAAAAGCAAAGTGATGGAGAATTTTTGTTCAAATTTTTAAATAACGAATGGCTTTAACAGAATATGTGACCCTTCCAAGCATAGAAAATTTTGCGAAAATGTTTTAAATTTGAACCGTAATTCACACTTAAAAAAATTCTCTTTCATTTGTCAGCAATAAAAGTCTTTCATTGGGTGATTAAAAGTAATAAAGTATTGTGATATACACTGTTGTGCAAAAATTAAGGACGAAACGGTTTTTCTAGTGCAGCGTTGCTTAGCAGTGTTCCAAATCGATAAAAATCATACAGAACATCCCCCTGATGTAAGAATATGGAAAAAGTGAAAAAAAAATTGTCCAAAAAATTCCAAATGGTTAAATAGGAAATTTATTGAAAAATGAGCATGGAGCAGAATGACAGAGATGGTCGAAACATCCATGTGTCAGCTGTCTAGCAAGAAACATCCAACTTTTTAGGGGATGTGATCTCCCCTGACTGCTCTGCAGGATTGACATCGTCTGCCCATACTGAGTATGAAATTGTCAGTAAGTTGTTGAGGTATTGCTGCCCATTCTTGTAGCGCCAATCGCAGCTCCGGAATCATTACTGGCGGTTGGTGACGTGCCACCAAGCATCTCCTTAGAAAGTCCCACACGTGTTCGATTGGATTTAGATCCGGAGACCTTGCCGGCCAATCCATGCGTTCAATATCCTCACTTTCCAACAGCTCTTCTACAGCCTCTGTGCGATGAGGTGGAGGTTTGTCGTCCATGAAGAGGAACAGGGGACCCATAGCACCTCTAAAAAGACGCACATAAAAGGAAGGAGAATATCATTACAATAACAGGACCCGGTGACTGAACCTCCTTGGACGATATGAAGGTCAGTACGGGTACCAAGCATGATACCTCCCCAAACGAGAACACCGTGTCCTCGAAACCAGTTCCTTTCGACGATGTTGGAGGGGTTAATGCGTGTTCCCCGTTCTCTCCAGATGTGTATGTGTCCGTACATCGCCAGCCTGCTTTACACCCCTCCGACATTCCCCTTTTACATCATGTTGCGTAATTTGAGTATGCCTTTGCGTGCCTGACCGTAGTCGATCTTCTGTTTGGTCTTTCGGTCCGATCTACCTGTTTGTTTCGCTGTTATGCTAATTTTTCCATTTCGTCCTTAATTTTGTACACCAGTGTATATGCCTAATTCACACAGATTAAATTTTTTACTGATTCTTAATGTCAATAATATTAATATATACATAGCTAAATATATATTTTAATATATATTTAGCTATAAGTTATCCTAAAGAAAAAAATTTAACGCCATCTACCGAAATATTAAAACAGTATGGTAGATACAAGTTTCATTTTTTTCAATAAAGTAAACTGTTATATATTATTTAAGTTATAGCTACAATGAATACAATATTATTAAACTTAAAATTAAATGGGTGCATTTTTCTTGCATTTTGATGATTATATGCATTTTATTTATCATCGATAACTTTGACTCCATAATACTTTCACAAACACAGTAATAATTTTGTAACATGAGTATTTAAGGTATTATTGTTTACAATCCTTTCATTTTGATAGAAAATGTAAAGATTTGATTCTTTTCTGACGATGCTATTCTTTATATACTGGACGCAAACTTTTAATATACGTATCCTTAAAATAATCAGCTGCAGAACTTGGTTTAAAAAAAAAAGAAATAATTCCGTGAAACACTTAAAAATAAAAAAAAAACACCCATTTGAAATAAAACAATAGCTCCAATCGTTCACACAAGTCTAAATTTGAAAATAAAATTATTGATTTAATCATATATATCTAATGTCCGATTTACGTATATTATACTTTCGTACACTTGAAATTAAATCCTGTATTTAATAATGAATATAGGATTAAAATTTTAGTTGTATGAAAGTATATAAAAACTATGTAATTTCACATAAACGTAGGATTAATATCTGAATTTTAATCACATATTTGTATATCACGTAGTTTTAATTTTGCATTTATTTCTCACAGATTTAATTTTATTGTATTTTTTTTTTTTTTAAATTTCAGCCATAATGAGGTACATGGGCGATTATCCTATGACCAAAAACCAATCTGAAGTGGATTGTGTATATACAATACTTGTAGTGAGTATTTTTTTTTTAAATTAAAATAATTGAACAAAATACCCCATTTTTGTATCAAGATCTAAAATGACTCAAGTTAAAATATGAAATTTTATTATAAATACAGACTTGTCATAAATATCCACAACTCAGGGACGAAGTGTATTGCCAGCTGATGAAGCAAACAACCAACAACAAAAGTCCAAAACCGTAAGTTGAAAAGTCAATGTTTTTTTTTTCTTTCTATTTTACGTTTATCCTTTCTTTAATCATAGAAAAGGTTCGGAAATTTTTAAAAGTACACATTGGTTTTAATCCAAAAAGTAATAAAAATGATTAGCTTTGTTTTTATAACTAAAAGCTCGATTTTTATTAGGGTATTTTCGTTTCTCTCCTCTCGGTTTAGAAAGAGATTTAAAATATTATTTTATACTTCATTGTATTTCATTTATTTACGCGTATTTTGAATAATTATACACTAATTCATCAATAAAATAGTAGACTTACAAATGTTATCAAAACATTCGTACTCCATTATTTCGAAAACCATATAAAACACATACATTTTTAATTAATAAAAATATAATATCTTAGAACCCTTTATTATCATAAATCCTTATAGTATCCTTGTTAGACTTGCAGTCTAAATATTCGTGGGTAGCTATCCTGATATAAATACCCACAATTAGGCTAATTTACAAAGAGTTACTACTATAAGAGAGTAGAGCTACAATTATATTAAGTGCTTAATAAAGCAAAAGAAACACTAGCTATTATTTTAAATACCTATAAAGTGTATTTCATTTTTATGCATAGAACCTCATATATTAAAATAAGAGTATATCAATAATTAGATTTTTCATTTAAGTTCAGTTTTATTAATATTAAACATAATAAAATACCCAACAAAAATTAGATTTAAAATTTCATAGCAGATAAAATAAAACATTTCAGTTAAATTATTCATTATAGTCACAAATAAAAATAAATTAATTTTAATATCAAGGCATTACGCTTTAACAAAAAAAAAAAAAAAAAATACGAACCAAACCTTTAGCTGATACTTTTAATCTGTTGCTTTTAAAACACCTGGGATACACCCCCTTTGACGAACTGGCATGCGTATATAATTAATGATAGTTAAATAAAATTAAATTTGAATAAAGCAACGCCAAATCGGCAAAGTTCTAAGTGTATTAGTAATACAAAATTTTGTTACAAATACGCTGATAAGGCATAGTAGAAAAATGAATTTAAATGGTGATAAGAACACTGGAAACAAAAATTTAGTTTGAATAAGGGTAACAATCTACAAAAAAAGCAAGACTAAAATTCATTAAAACCAAGTGATAATACTACATTTAATAAAAATTAACATATTAGATTAGCTTATTTTTATTTACACATCTTTATTCATTATATATTAATCTAATAAAAACATTAACATAATTTTATTAGATTAGCATATAATGGATTTTTTTAATTGTAAAATATAAAATTATATGTAATTCTAAATTACTATAAAAAGAATTTTGAAGTAAATGTGTTTTTTAAGCGTTTTGCATGTTTCATAAAAAAATAATACAAAGCAATAGTCACGTTTTAATTACAGATATATCAAATTTTTTTCTGGAATTTATCAGGGTTTAAGTTATAACTGTATTATAAAAAAATATTTAGTACTTATTTAAAAATTTCATAATCAGTAATTTTAAATAACACTTCGATTGAGAAAGTGTGATATTTTTGAATGTCGCAAACATTACAGTTGCATAATATATTCTACTTTTGTATCACTTAAGGAAATAATATTTTCTTGTGTACTTTCCAGAGACAGCTGCCAGAGAGGTTGGCGCCTCTTTTCAATAGTTGCTGCCTACTTTGAATGTTCGGATGCTCTGAAGCAGTACCTGTTTAAATATTTGGAAACAGCAGCTTACGACAAACGTCGAGCTTACCATGGTAAGTTTCGCCCTTGAAATCACGATTGCTTATCCTACATTCAGAATAATTTTTCAGTTCTATATTCGTACGCTAAACGTTTATTTACGACTCTTTCCTGAGTCATAATCATTTTGTTAAACATTTTTTCAGGTACCGCAATGGTATGCTTACAGAATTTACGAAAGACCTTCAAATATGGCGGAAGGAAAAACGTACCAAGCATCGAGGAAATATCTGCTATTTCGGTTTGTATATTTGATTTCAATGCTCCGCGCTTGCCTAATTCATCATAAATGTTTAGTTTCAATGATAAGTTTTAAAGTTACTAGTAAAAAGGTCAGATGTTTAGAAAAAATCGTAGATTTTGCTAATGCCTTGAAATTTTCTTACATTCATGCGTATATATAAATAATTGAAAATGATATTGATGAAGAACTTTAAAACCCCTTAAACATGACTTTTTATCAGATAGAAAAACGTTTTTTCCTTATAAATAAATAGAACGTTCCTAAATTGATAATGAATAGAATTTCAGTTGTTAGTAAGTTTTGCAAAAGCCAAATTACGTTGAAAAAAAGGAGACACATTTGGGATGGTCCATGAACTTAAATTTTATGTAGCATTTTAATATTTTTTTAACTGCAATTCACCATAATGTGGGAATGGAACTGCGCTCTTCATATGATTCATCAATTTTTCATGTCTAATCCCACTCGTTGTTCATTTTATGCGTTTTTATATTTTAATTGTGTTATATGCAATAATTTTTATCTTTTAAAAAATTTAATGTTTCATGAGTTTTAAAAGATATATAAAACATAACTATAAAACTCATTTACGCAAAATTCTAGTTATGGCGCAGTTTATTCGTTTTAGGATCTTGCGCCTCAAAACCCAACCAACCACTCTTTGCGTAACAATAGATGGCTTGTTTTTACTTTTGTATTTTTTGCATGCATATTTGTTGGGGTAGGTGTTTCAGAGTTTCCACTGAAGCACGTAAATTTGGCTCCTTATCTGTGAAGTTCTGTAAGAAGGCAATAATATGAGGCTGATGGATGTTAGTCTTATAATGATCTTTGACAGTTGCGGTTTTCATTTCTCTGTCAACTGTTTTAAATATTTAAATGATTACCGAAACCGAAATTCCAATGTTGATACATATATTGCTTTTAATTTAATAATAAAGTTTGCTAATCATTGAAACTGAAAATATTATTGAAAAATTTATGTTAAAATTAAATTAGAAATGCATGCATTATATTTATGATATGAATTATTTACATTCCAAAATTCGCTATTTACCTGAAATAAATGTTCAGCACTTTATTGCGCTATTATTTTACATTAATATTTATAATCTTAATAATTCTATAAATATGCACATAGTACTATACATTGGTATATTTAATACTAATGTACATTCTTAACATTAAAAAAAATACAACTGAAAAAAATATATAAATTATGCATGTAAAATTTAAAGTTCGATTCCTTTAAGTAAAACAGTAGCGCTTAGCATACATAGATAATGTTATAATTAAAATTTTTGCTTGAGATTATTGGTGAAAAGGAAATATAGGAATATTATCAATATATGTGATGATTTTAAAATCTGAAAATTGTTCTGAATTTAAAATATATAATTTTATAAATAATTCTATTTAAAAGAAATTTATTCTAAGCCAATTTTATTTAATAAATTATAAAAAAGTATTTAAAAAATGAAGTCAAAATTAAACATTTATAAAAATTTACCATAGTTCAGAATAGTCTGTTCTTTTAAACAAAGAATACGAGATTTAAAATATTGAATAAGCACTTTAGAAAGCGATAAAACAAACACCAAACTACCTTGAGATATTATATAATCGCATCTAATTTGTAGTTTTAGAAATCCGGACATTCAAGTGAGATATCTAACCACTAATTCAATAAAAAATTATAATAAAATACATCATTCTTCATAACAAACGTAATCTGTTTATATTTTATACTAAATTTTTATTTACTACTGGTAAATGTTAATTTATCTTACAAAAGTATTATGTGTAGAGTGTCATTATTAAGATTAACGCAAAGTTATATCAATATTTAAACTAGAATGTATCTTAGAACTAAACTTTTATCCATGCTCTTTTTACAGTAATTTTCCAACAAAAAGTTTTTAAAGTAGCACATTGAATTGATTTATTATTTTAAACATTTTTTTTAGGCTGGAAGAAATTCGAAACGTCAAATTTATAGGCTACCAGGTGGCACCGAAAGAGTCATAAACACGAAGTCAACTACTGTTGTTCAAGATATAATAGAAGAAATATGTACTATTTTAAATGTTCGAAATCAACTAGAAATGGAAGAATTTTCTCTCTATTGTATTGTTGAAGGAGGTGAGAATTGTCTTCATTTGGGCAATAAGATATTTCCCTCACTATTATAAACAAATAAATATGAATAAATTTGTTTTTATGTAGTTCCTTTTTTTTAATTTATATATTTATTATGATTAGCATTCTGCAAAATTGAATTGCTGGAGATTGGTAACTAATTTTGTTCATAATATAATAATTCTAGATCCCTACACGATGCCTCTGAACAGAGAAGAATACATTTTGGATGTAACAACGGAACTGCTCAAAAACGGCCAAGTCTTCTACTTGATCTTCTGCAGATCGGTGTGGTACTATCCTCTCAGGCTAGACAATCATTTGTACATTGAAGTCATCTTCAATCAAGTAGCACCCGATTATTTGGAAGGACTGCTTTTGGTCATGCCCGGAGAGAGGGTGAAAGAACAAAACGTGGTAAGTACCTTAAAGTAAAATTTTCTGTGGGTGAATCACCAAGTTTTCATATATCTTAAAAATTAGGTGTTGTATTAATGAATGAATACCAAAAGTATTTTGGAAGAATATTCACTTTTTTTCTCGGATTATATATTTAATTGAAATATCATAAAACCGATAATATTCCGAATATTTCTCTCAACTTTTATTGGTCATTAGGTTTTCGAATTTATTATTAATATCTTTCTTACACAAATTGACAATGTAATCTAAATGACAATTTGAAAATGAGAAACAGGCCTACATTTTTTATACAAATCATTAAAGCATAACCTCTTACTTAACTATATTGTAGATACTTTCCGAAATAACAAAAATCGCCATTTTTTGATACATTAAAAACTTAGAGAAGAGTAATTTAACAATATAGAAGTTTCAATAGCTTTTTCTAAAAGAAACTTTAAAAGATATTCTACAGTGGTTAACAGTGCTATCGATTTTGTTCTGCAAAAACTTTTCAGCAATTTTTTTAAATATTGTACTTTTTTTACATATATATATATTTAATAAAAATTTACAACTTACAAAATAAGCATAATTTTTGAGAACATGAAATACAGATCTTCTAATAACATCTTTCAGTAAGAATTAAGGGAGAAATCAAAGTTTATTCCGTCGGATTTCAAGTAAATCTTGTAGAACCAAAATATAATTCTTCAGCATATTAATTTCAAAGCAGTATGTCATAATATGCTTTTAAAAAACAACGAAATTCTTCAGGTATTTGGATTAAGGGAAGAAATCGTTTCTAACAAACGCGACACGAAAAATGTACTTTTTAAACTGAATAATTATTAATCACTTGTAAGCAATCAAAAATTCGTGTTTCTGATGTTGATTAATCTCATAAGAAATAGAGGATTTTTTTAAATTTTTAATATTTAATATAATGTGTGCTGTATTTTCATGATGAATTATGCTTGTTGGGTTTTAAGATATTCAATAAAGTCAATAGCTTTTATCAAATATTAATAATTAGATTTTTAACATGACTATCAATTGAAATTAATTGATGATTAAGCCTTGAACAATTTGGTTTTGGGTCCTTTATAGAAAATTACATTTATACTTATTACCATTCATAATGTTTTACGCTTAATATAAAACTAAAATGTTCAAGAGACTTTGAAATTTTGTAATAAAAATGTACAAATAAATGGGTAATTATATTTTAATCTGTTTACAGGCTGACATTGCAAAAGTCGCTGCGTTGTTACACAGAGCTGCAGATATGGAACACACCCCAGCAAAGTAAGATATTTCATGAAATTGACTTACACTAAATAGTGTTAAAACTCCAGGCCCCTTGATAAGATTCTTCAAATTCTCAGTCCGGAAACAATGAAGAAATTAACTTCTAAATATAAAAAAAGATTTTAATCAATTTATTTTCAATATCATATATTAATTTTGATTGCGATTTATGTGCTCATATTAACTAGAAAAATGCATTAAGAAAATTATTCAAACCATTATTTTTTTAAAAAAAATTATTTCACTCAAAGTGATTTTCGAAGGAATTTATAGTTTATTACTTTTCCATTTTTAGGGAGGAAGTAAAGTATCTGCTACCTAAACCGATTCTCAGCGTAAGAGATATCAGGCCTGCTCAGTGGGTTGAATATGTGCAACAAAATTGGCCACAAATGACCGCGTTGACCACGACAGAGGCTAAAGCTCAATGTTTAGGTATGTAACCTAATAATAGTATTGCACTTAAAAATATACGATTGATATAAAGCATTAATTTAAATTTCTAATTTTTAACATGTCAATCATGAGTTTAATGCAAACCATTATATATATATATATATATATATATATATATATATATATATGTATTTACTAATTTGATATCAGGAAATTCTATTGTCATTTCAATTGTTTTTAATCCTTATTAAAAAAAATTTTTTTCGGAGCTACTATCTGTATTTTTTTATTACTATTAATGTCATGTTGTCTTTTTAATTTACCAAACTATGCATATCATAGTAAGCAATATTTTAGTTTTACATATAGAGCTAATTATCACTGAGTTTACTTACATATAAACATTTTACAGATATACTTCAAAAGTGGCCTCTGTTTGGTTCCTGTTTTTTCATTGTGAAAGTAAGTGTAATTTATTTGCCACCTTAATAAAATTATAGTTGCTTAAGATTAACATTTTTCAAGGAATCGTGAATTAAAAGCTGTCTTAAAAACAAGTGTTCTGTTATTTTTAAAAGTTTTAATTTCAAATGTTGAATTACACTAACCATGTTAAAGGATAAATGTTAAGAAATTTTGCTTTATATTCCAAACTAGGAGGGAAAATGTTGCAATGAAATTTTAATTTTATTATATAAATCAAAATTTATATTTTGTATTTAATTTCTTTTTATATCAAAAAATTATATAATTTTTCTTTTTATTAATTTGCATATTCCGGTCTAATTAGTCCTGCCTAAATAAACTACTACTACTGAGCTACAAATAATTTCTATAACTGCACACAAATGTTTCTGTACTTGAATTTCAAGGTTTTATAGCTTAAGAAATTTCAAAAAATCACAGTTGATTTCAGTAAAAATTGCTTCTTACAAGTTCTTTCTTTATATGGTCTTTACTTACAAGTATTTTATACATCATATTTATTTACTATTGACATAAATAATTCATACTAATGCTTTCAATTAATGAGCTACATAATATAAAAGTCTAGTAACAAAAGTTTATATGAAGAATTTGCTTAGTATGCCGAGTGATAAAAAGTTAATTTTCTTTTATATGCTTCTTTGTTTTACTTAAATATTTATTCTTCTATTGGTTTAAATATACATACATATGTAGATGTTTGTATATGTATTATATATATATATGTATGTATGCATGTATATATATATATATGTATGTATGCATGTATATATATATATGTATGTATGCATGTATATATATATATGTATGTATGCATGTATATATATATATATATGTATGTATGCATGTATATATATATATATATGTATGTATGTATGTATATATATATATATATATGTATGCATGTATATATATATATATATATATATATGTATGCATGTATATATATATATATATATATATATATATGCATGTATATATATATATATATATATATATATATATATATATATATATATATATTGATATATATATATATATATATATATATATATATATATATATATATATATACATATGCATGTATATAGCTTATGTATATATGCATGTATATAAAATGTGTGTGTGTGTACGTACATTGTTCATAAGTATAATGAAATAGGTTTTGTGAAACTAGATATCTCATTAACAAATGTAGTTCAATTAAGTTGAAAATATTTTCTTTTATTATTACGAAAAATGAAAGAATTATTTAAATGACTTTTTTAGTGGATTAGGGGCGATGCAATGCCTGTCGACCATATCCTTGCATTAAACAAAGAAGGAGTCCATTTCTTAGAAGTCGTAACTCATGTAAGTTATAATTTTATGTGCTTTCAGTTCTACCAATGAACAATAAAATTATTTTCTAAATGTCAAATGCTGAAATACAAATGTAACTGATATTGGCGATTATATGTTTGAAAATTGTGTGCAGAATTTTAAATTCTGTCTTAATTTATTTCTCAACAATTTACATCATTTTAAGGATTAAATTAAAAACAAAATAATTTTAAAAAATGTCTTCATTTATTTGAAGTTTCTAAGCATTAAAATGAAAAATAAATCCCAAAATTATAACTAAGAAACAACTTTTTTTCTCAAGCTATGAACATAATATTGCTCTTTATTCTAAAAACCAAGATTGTTTTTTCATTTATTAAACTTAAATATTTTTAAAATAACATTTATTTTACAATAACTTGAGAAAGTTTTATCTCGAGGGGTCGCTTTTAATTTAATATTTGATGTTTACACCATCAAATTGCTTAGTACTTTATTGCTTTTCATGAACGCGCCCTAACTCAAATAAATACTTAAGGGAAAGGAATTATATAATTCTATCATTAAAATTGTTTTCTTGCACACGATGCATTTAATCGCGTATCCTGTAAATCAGACGTTTATTTATTGAAAATCTTATTCCAATTCTCAAATCTATAAACTTACAAGACTTGACTAGAATTCTGTTGAACTTTGCAGATTATTTTTGATTTTTTTCATTTACATGTATATCTATGTAATATTCAATATATATTTTAGACATATATATGCAATGTGTATTTCAGGAAACCACATGGAAATATCCATTTTCAGAAGTCATATCCACTAGGAAAGTTCGAGCAGAAGATGGAACCTTATTTTTAGATATGAAGTGCGGTAACTTAATGGTGCAGAAAATAACTCGCATTCAGACAGATCAGGTAAATGAATAATTTTACAAAACAAAAATTAGTCTAAAAATAAAATTTATATTTTGATATGCTATAAGTTAATAAAATCTACAATAAATAACCTGAAAGGTTTATTTTTCTGTAATGTTATTTACTATTAAAACTTCTTAAAACGTCTTTATATAAAAAGTTAAACTTTAAGGAATAACGATGTCCTTAGGTTATTTAAATATGGAACTATCAAATAACTCAACAAAAGATAAAATTTGTATAAATTGCTTCAAATTATTTCCTCTCCCTTCAGATATGGCATAATTGAGGGAGTGGATGCTCTGGTGGCGCCATCTATCAAACTTTTACTTTCACCGTCAGGGTGCTCTGGTTAAACGAAAGACTATTGACTTAAATTCGCATAGCAAACGGCATAGTGAGCTTCGTTTGCCCAAGTGTCATAAAGAAAAACAACAAAATTATCAATGACACATTCTTATACAAAGCATTAAAGTTTTCTTTAAATGCATATGAATACCAATAATATAAAACTAACTATAACAACTAAATTTAGATTGGTTTATTTTTCTAAAAGAAAGTTTGGTTCTGCCATTCTAACTCTTAAATAGTTTCCTAAAAAAATTATTTGTTTTTAAAGCACAGAAAAGTATCAAATGTATATAAAAAGTATACTTAAATCAAATTATATAAGTATAAAAAAGTTAATGCTTTTAATAAACTTAAAAAGGTTTGTTTTGTTTCATGATAACTCACAATATTTAGAATTAATCGTAGTTAAAATATTTTTATCATAAAATTGTGTTAAGAGAATGCTTTAAGATTTCTTGTCATCTACACAGATTAAAAGTATTTAACAACAATGTAAATTTTAAAACTTACAGAGTTTTAAAAGTAAAAAGTAAGATAGGAATTTTATATTCTAGGAAACTGGAATAAAGAATCTGAATCAGAATTTTCTTTTATTTTTATTAGTTTGGATGCTTCCTTTGTCTTACAAAAAGAGCTGAGGACTTTTCAGGGCATATGAATGCATCAGAATGCTTATACTTATTAAGTTTTCTGTGTTTTTAGCTAATTTAAACAAATAATTTATAATTTCATTTTAAGCATAAGACATAAAAAATCATAATGCTTAGAATAAATCCTTTATATAAATCCAGGAAATATTTGCTACAATACAGTTTAATACTTATATGTTAAATTTTTATCATTTAGAAAGTAAAATTACGCATTAATCATTCAGCTTAATTTTAATTGCATTAAATAATGATCCTTTTTCTCAGAGTAAAAGAAATATCTTAAGATTAATTTGTCTAAAAAATCATTGATATCGATGCCAGGATTTATTCCCGAGAATTTGAAGCGATATAAATTTATTCATTCTAATCTTAACCATTTTTTATACAGATTTCAAACCTATAGTTTATTACACTTTTTTTATTTTTAAATAACTCAAATTATTATTATAATTTTATTCACATACAAACACGTCACTGTCAACTTATCATATTACATTTAAAAAATTAATAAAAATTATGCCTTGAAAATTTATTTTATCATTGATTATTTTTTTTTTCATGACTTGGCATTCAATTTTTTTTTCTTTTTTTTTTTTTTTACACAGCAAACAAAGTAAATAATTTGTTCTAGTTTCTCTCTATCTACCAGAATTGACTAAAGTTTTCAATTTTTTTTTTTTTTTTTTTTTTTTTTTTTGCTGCATATATTTATGAATAACAAATCAGTTTTGAGAAATAAAATCAATGTGTAAATGAAAAGTGTATTAGCATTTCAGAATAATAACCAAAACAGAAATTTGTTATAATTTTATTCGATTTTAAATATTTAGTTCATCTTATTAACTTTTCTTCCATCAATTTTTCTCGGAAAATTAAATTTTATTCCTGAAAGCTTTTAAAACGATTAAAAAGTTAAGTATAAAGTACTAAAATCCATTAATGAGCTAGTTTATATAATGCTTGATAAATACTTCATTAAGTTGAATTGATTACTTAGAAGAGGGAGAAATTCATTCTTTGAGCTGTTAATAAAATATACTAAAACATCAAAATGTATAGAAAGTGTTTGATTCTAATAACATTCATTTGTCTTTTAGGCTCATGAAGTGTCAAGGCTGATTCGCCAGTATATCAATATTGAACAAAAGCATCGAGGTGTGACAAATGGCGATGTGCCTCATGACCTTACCCTTTCTCGTCATATTGATAAATGACATGGATTGAAGAGTTAATAAAAAAAACTATATTCACATACGATCGCCAAATTGGCGATGGATTGCTCAAAGATAGCTAGAATCCAGTGGAAAGATCACTATGAACTGGAAATACAACCCGATGAAAACAATGCAAGCTTAATAAAGCTAACAGACTTGTATCAAGAAGAAAGCAAATGTGTTAAAGTAAAGAAACAATTTGCAAACTTTGTGACTCAAAATAATGAGATCTGACAGAATAATTTCTTGGCCCTTCGAAGAATGGAAGAAATTTTTTTGATACGCTTTTATATATAATTCTTTATACTTTTGTCTGAATCAATGACAAAAACCTATTCCGTGATTTTACCTATTATGTAAGATCCAGAAAACTAATTATGCATTTTGGTTTTTCAGTGCCAAATGAAACAACGTATTTTTCAGATAAGATATGAAAATTTTATTTAATAAAATTTGAGACATGATGGATTTAAAAACTTGTGATTTTATTAAAATAAGAAAAAATGAAAACTTACGCTATGGATGTTAATCAACACATCTTACCTAACTTTTTATCCTCAATTCTTGTGTTTTTGTAAGTAAATGTATATTTATAAATAATGTAAAAGAACCAACCTTAGGTTATATGTAATTCTTAAACGTGTTCTTTATTCTCATTAAGTTTATTTTCAATTTTCAACAATAAATATTTTATTATCATATTGCTAGTTGTTTTAATTAATCGATGTATAAAATACTTATATTAATGGATATCAAGTATAAAATACATATACACACAGAAAATCTAAATTTGAAATAATACTCTGTTGAAATAGGCTGTATTCTATTTATGCTGTTCCTCTAAAAATAAATAAAATACAATACATATCCATGCTTTCGCAACTGTATATAATGTAATAATTATTCAACTTATTAAATTTTAATAACTTAAATTTAATATTGAAGAGTAACTGCTTAATCAAAATACATACGAAACGTAAATATCTGGTTATAATGAAGCTTATAAATTGATTCAAAAAATGTATATATTTCGGATTATGTCATCTGTAAAGCAAATATTGCAACAAACACGCCGATTTCTAATAAAAAAATTGTTGATAATTTAACCAAGGTTAATATATTTTATTGAGTTTTCACGATGTAATATTAAAATTAAAAAAATTATTAAATTAAAAAATTATTCGTTTAAGCAGTTAATACAAGTATTTCCTCGTATGTAATTAACTTTTTTAAAGCTTAAATAGGCACTCTAAGACAACTATTGAAAACTTTAAATATGATATTTATATTTAAAAAACACTTTTATATATATGAAATACTAAATTACACACATCAAAAGTTACAAATTTAAAATTTAAGACATTTTGTAACATGTGTAATATGTATAATAACATGTTTTGTAACATGTATAATAACAAATATACTATGTATATTTTCAAACATAAAATGTGAATTGATTTGTAACTCTGGTACATTCTACTTAAATTTTGAAATTATTTAAGTATGACAGTTTAAAAACTTAAAAAAATTGCTAATTCAAAAAAGAAATGTAAAATCCGAAAAAACGGATTTCAATATATCTTTTCATTTATTGAATGAAGATTTTCCTTTCAGATTCAAAAATAAAATCTTTAAATTAAATTGTATATATATTTTTCTGAAGGATTTATTTCATTTCAAGATAAGTCCTTCATATGTGAAAGTTGTCAAAATTTTTTGGTTAGTTTCTTTCATCAATAAAATATTTCTTTTTTTAAGTTTAAAATTCCTATTCTACTGGTTTATAGAATTAAACTCATAGCGGTGAAAAGTTCGATTTTTTATTAACATTATTTATTTGATGTGTGTAAATTCCTTCAAAAATTTTTAACCATAAGTTAGTTGCTTCTTTCGCACCAATCGAGATCATGATTACGCCTCTTTAATAAAATTCTCATTGTTTTAAAATATCCTTGATGTCGGATAACGTCTCCTCGTATTCAGACGGTGTCGTAAATTCGACTTGTCGACAAATTTACTTCTTCAAATCGCGTTCTTCGAGAGGCTGAAAACAAGGCGAAGTTCATCATCGAATGTTTGAGTTTCGTCGGCAACGATAAAAAATCCATTCATGATTTTTACCAGTAATAAAGAAATATCTTTGTAATTATGATTTCCCCCCTTTTTAAAATGTTTTCAAAAGCATTAAAATTACCTGCTGCTCTAAATAATTAGTTGTCAAATTTTTAAACCTTTAGCGATATTGCATCCAAAATTTCTTGAAATTATTATCCTTTCTAATTTGTATCTTTAACCACCTTCTCGCCTGGTTCTCCAACTCGTCAACATCTCGTGTCATTTAAAGAGAACGTTCTTTCCGTTCTCTTGAAATCTGTTAAAGTTTCTCTAATTCTCTATTTTCATTTTTGATTTCAACATTCTGTGTGTAAACTATTGCTGGTTATGAATACCTGAAACCATGATTCCAGAAACCATTTCGAATCACTTTGAATCAAATGTTCATAACAATAGTCGAATGAATTTGGACTTAACTATATCGGCTTCAACTCGTTGGAATCAAAATTAAAAATACTGTCAAAATTCATTTTTGTTAATAAAATGATTTTTTATGTGAAGATGAAAGAATTGTGTGGTTTAAGAAGCCATTTCCCACACATTGATTCAAGCCATTAACACGTTGACAATTAAACAGAAGAAAAAGCAAAACGAAAAATACAAAATAAAATATCCACTTTATGGTTAGTTTAAATCAGTAAGGACGATTAATTTTTTTGGGTTACATATCATTCTACTCAATTTAAATTACTTTTAAGAGACCTTGACAAAACATGCACTCAATGTATATATATTTTGAAACAGATTTGAAACGTAAATCTATTTTTGATTGATGATTCTGTTAATAACCATTTAAGCTAAATGAAGAGTTGCATACATAATTATATTAAAAATAATAATTGTAATATTAAAAAATAAAAAGCATATACTTTAATCCATTTATTACAACACCCCTAAAATGCATGCATAACAATAAGTAATAGCTTATGAATTTGGGAATTCGATTTTCAGTAGTATTTTTCATTTTCTTTTACGCTGCTGGACAATTGCTAAGGATGGATAACACTATCATCCATAGCAACCACAAAATGAAAGGAAGCAAAATGTCTAAAATTAGAATAAAGGCGGGGTATAGTGAGAAGTATGTGTATGCAAATTTTTTTCCACGTCTGTTCATCCTGTGATAGCATTTATAAGAGCTTTAAAGGTTTTGACGCATGTAGACAGTTGTTGTTTCAAGTCAAAATTTTACAGGAAAGATTTAATAGACGAACTTGAAATTTTCGGCATGTCTTCCTGGTATCACTTTGATGATTTTATGCCTGGCCGAATTATTGGAAAGATCGAAGAAAGGCGAAAAATAACACATGTTGCCAGGGAGTTCGACATCGCTCACAGCGTTGTTTCACGGCTGTGGAAGTCATTTAAAACTACTGGAATGTGTAGTAGGTGGCACGGGGGAGGTCGTGTTAGAAGTACACGCCTGCGGAAGACAAACATATCGTCCTATCAGCAAAAAGGAACAGGCGCACAACAGCTCAGCAGGTGGCGAATCAGTTTCCTGCTCACTCAGGAAAGCAGATCTCCCGAAAAACTGTTGCCAGACGTTTGAGGGGAGGAGGACTATACGCCGCAAACCTGTTGTGTGTGTCCCATTGACTAGACAGCACCGTATTGCCCGTTTGCAATGGTGTCGTGATCATCGCAATTCGACTGAACAGGACTGGGCATGCGTACTATTCTCAGATGAGAGTAGGTTCAGTCTGTCATCGGATTGTAGACGCCAACTGATCTGGCGCGAGAGCGGTTCTGCTTATCGTCCAGAAAATATCCAGGAAAGGGACCGATATCCGATATTCAGTGTCATGGTGTGGGCCGGCATCATGATCTGAAGATGATGGCCGCACGCTCCTGCATGTGGTTGCGAATGGGACTATGATGGGCAAACGATACATTAATGAAGTTCTACTTCCTCATGTTCGTCTTTTCCGTGGTGCTGTCGGTGATAAATTTGTTTTTATGGACGACAACCCAACATGTCATCGAACACTCGCTGTTCAGGATTGTCTAGACAGAAAGGGTATTCAACGCCTCGTATGGCCATCACGTTCTCCAGATCTAGACCCCATTGAAAATGTGTGGGATGCTTTGGGGAGGCAAGTTGCTAGTTGAAAATATCTTCCGACAAACAAGAACACCCTCATCCTTTCCCTCACAGAGGAATGGGATAAATTGCCTCAACAGCTGCTGGATAATGTTGTGAAAGTATGATACGACGTGTGAAATGTTGTATCGCACTTCACGGTGCACATATCCCGTACTGATACCTTTCTTCAAAGTGCCTGCTGACTTTTAGATGCATTGTTCCATTTTTCCGTATGCAGCATCAAATGAAAAAATTTTTTTTCTGATGGATCACAGCTTTTGTATTTTCCAGAACATTAAATATTCTTTATTCTAATGTCTGAACAGTGTGGCATCTATATTTTATCCTACTAGGCATCATGTCTCGCTTAATGTTATGCTACATTGCAATTTGTGATCCGTCCTTAGCAATTGCCCAGCAGTGTATTTAACTGTATGTTCCAATACATTTTTAACCTGGTTAACAAAATGCTTTTTAAGTAAAAGTATTGGAATTATATATTGAATTGATAACTCTGATTTATCACGGGGGAATTTTTATAATAATTTTTGTCAACTGAATTAAAGTAACTTAAAAAATGGTATCAAAATTGCTATCAACAATAAATTATATGATTTTTGAATATCATCTCTGTTGTGATGCTTGTAGTGGTTCGAAATCCAGTTAGAAATAGTTTTACTGTCATGTACAAAAAAAGATAGAATAACCTGCGAAATCTAATCATTTAAATGTCATATTTGAATATCATAAGACATTCTTCAGTTGCACATAAGTCTTAGACTGTGCAACTGAAGAATGTCTGTCATATTTATTACATGCACGCTTAAATTTAGTTGACATGAAATTAAATATTTAAATTTAGTTTTCTATCTGCAGTTTACGAAATTTAATCTTCACTTAAAACATAACAGTTTTTATTGCATACAAATCGACCTATGTCACAATTATAATAATTGAAAAACTGAGTAATTTTATAATTGATGCATTTTCGCATGACTTACAATTTATTCCAAAATATCTGAATTAAATTGTCTAGTAAGTTGAATGTCTTTCGCAAATATCACTTCTTTACAACCGACATCAATTTAATTTTCTTTTAAGTGTACATAATTTCACATAATCAAATAATTAAGAAACTATATTTAATTTTTTTTGTAAGCATCAAATACTGTGAAACGCAGATTTTATTAAAAGTAATTCCCACTTAATTTACTATAATTACTGGCAAAAAATCGGGCTAAATGCTCTCAAAATGTATGCAAATGAAACTGCATAAATAAATTCAAAATTTTCTGTGAAAAAATACAACAATCATCCGTTTGCGAATTTTAGTACTTTCCAAAACTAAAGAGTAATTTTATTCATAATTTTGGATTCCTTATAAAAAGCATTTTTCCATTTTTAGAAAATTTTTTTTTTTATTTATGACAATGTTATAGTATTTTAAGTAACTTTATAATATTTTAAATAATATATTATAAAGATATATGCATATATATATACACTTGAAAAATATTATGTTACCCGTGTGGTTACCAGGTGTGAAAGATTAATCCGAAAGTAGTCTTAGCGTGTCTTAATAGGCGAATAAGACACAGTGTTTGAGGGTGTAGCAGGGTACCATTGCCTCATGGGGACTTTGGAAACAATGAGAAATTACCAAATAAACGAGTGATTAAGATTTTGCACTGGAAGTCCATGGGCAACATAGCAAGGGATACACCTAAGAAAAGGTGGTTGATGATGTCTTGAACGAGACCTTAAAACTCTTTAAAGGTCTCCAACTCGAGAAATAAAGTCAGAGACATAGCTGTCTGGAGGGTTATTGTGCAGCAAGTAAGGGTCCTCCCTGAGCTGTAGAGTCACTTAAGAAGATTTTAATGTGAAAAATACACAAGCTTGTCCTCTATATTTTGGAAAAAGAAAAATATATATTAAAATAAGATATGTGTTGAATCTTTCACTCAGTATTTCATTAAATAAATCTCTGACTAAATATAATGACTTTCTATAGACGTAGCACATAATAATCAAAATTCATTAATAATTAGAAACAAATAAAAAAATCTAGTTAATAATTGAATTAAGTAGCTTAGTTTGATTTTTTTTTTGTTTTTTGCTCTTTTGTACACACGAAGGCTGATTCTAGGATAATTAATTTAATTTTATTCATGTAAGATATATTACTAAATATAAAAACTAACGAATTAAAAAAAATCTTAAAAATTGCTAAATTATAAAATCAAAAGTAGTATTTCATAAAGCTAAATTCACTTCTTAAGTGTAAACTTTTCTATTCAGTTAAATGTAGATTAAAAATATCATAATTAATGTGTTTCCATTGAAATAAATAAAATAAATTTATCATCGACTATATAGTAGGCAAAATATTATATTAGCAATAAATATTCTCTCTATATATACGAAAATTAGCATGCGGTACAATTTTTCTTTTAATAAATAGTATATGCAAACTTTAATTAGCAATTCTTGCTTTGAAAAATCTAAGTAATTTTGCAAACACTGATTGCAAAAAGTTAAAAATGCAGAAAAATCTGATAAAATTATACAAGAATTATCATTCATAATAAAAACAAAAGGAAATAATTCTATGCAAAATAAAATTGTTAACAAGTACAAAACTGTGGAAAGTTTTCTCAATACAATTGAATTCCTTATATAAAATCTATGTTATAATAAAACATCAATAAAAAAAAAAGAATTATATCTTCAAATGTTTAATTGTAAAATACCAAATATTTGTAAAATATTGTAAACATCGTAGATTTAAAAAAAAATGGCATCTCCGAAGTGGATATTTCAAAATACAAATTCTCAAGCCAACTTTTACTTTTTGTTTCTAGAAGAAGAAAATGCCAAACCGTTAAGACTACAAGAAAACTAACGAAAATGAATTGTACAAAAGAGCTTGTGTAATTCCTTTTTTTAGACTACAAAATAGAGATCTGTTTACTTAAAATGTCGATAGCATCGATCAAACATTCCATAATATTTAACTGAACATAATTTATTGACCTAACACACAGTTACATTAATTTACACAAGTTAACTTTAAAAATTGCTACTTTGTACAATACGATACTGAAGCATGTACCATATAATGATCGTTTTTTAAAATCAGGAGAATCCTCCGTTTTTCATTTATTATCAGTTTTTTCAATAAAAATTAACTTCCCACATTGATATCCAGAATTGTAAATAGATGTCGTTAGTTGACAGCGAGCATCGCATATTGTAGGCTTCCAGATAACACAGAGAGTAAGAGAGATTTACTTTTGTACTGCTGACAGGAGTATGTGCTCCTCCAATAATTCTTTGATATTATATTATTACCAGTGAGAGTAGGCACTATAGCAAAATAGCTTTGTCTTTATTAAATGTTATTGTTTGCCAATATTTGTACAATTAAAGTGTGTCTGTTTTTTTTAAAAGTGTGTTTTGTTTATTAACCATTGAGAGACACACTCTACAATTTTATGGGGGCCAGGCTGGGATTGATATTAGTTGAGTGAATTGCTGGTACTACTAGATAGAATAAGCAGTGACTGAGAGTTGAATTAAAATCCGAAAACGTGAGGTCTACAATCTCAGGTTACCTGCAACAACTGAGGTAAGGTACTTTAATTTGTGTTTTTATATGTGATTCTCATTGTTCTCTTCTTTAAAAAAAAATGAGCAGTTTATTTAATAATATAAAGAAACAAGAGCTAAGGGTTATTGTCGAAGAATTGGGTTTGAATGTTTCAAAGGTAGCCAAAGTTATAGAGATTAAAACTATAATTGTAAGTTCTGAGATATTTTGAAAACTGTGATCCCGAATTTATAAAATGTATGTAAGTTGATCACAGAAGATCAAAAGAACAAAATATCAGCTGAATAATCTCAAATCGAGTTAGCAAGAATTCAATGAGCTCAAATCGAAAGAGAGAAATTGAACTACAAAACTTAAAGCTGTGATCAGTTAGTGAAAATGTAAATCATGCAGAGAACAATTTTGAGTCGGCTTTAGGAAGCCTAGAAAATTTGATAAAAAAAAAAAGTGCTAAAACTCTCACCATATCTGTGCCCGAAAGGCCAGAAGCTCTACATTTGTTTTTAATATTCCTTGGAAAAGCTTATACAACGAAAAATATTCCATCTATATTGTCCATAGAAGATCCTAGCAAATAGTACAAATTTGTTGTTGATGTGCAACGGATCCTTAAGCAGAAGTACTAAATATTCACCTTTTGAACTTCTTGTAGAAATCAAGATGATAAACCCAGAAGACCAAAAAATCGTCGAAATTCTTGAAGAAGAAACTAACCTTTTTATGAAGAACAGAGAAGATATGCAAAAAGAGGCAATGAAAGAAATTCTAAAAATTCAGGAATAAAATATAAAAGAACTAATAATAAGAAGTGAAAAAAGGCTCATGTGTACAAAGAACATAAATGATCTAGTGGCTATACAACCCACGCAGTATGGAAGTGGTTTAAAGTTAAGACCCAAGTTCTTCGACCCATATCGAATAACTGGGAAAAAGGGTAAAGATCATTATCAGATGGAGAAAGTTGGAAATCATGAAGGTCCTGATTATACCTCTACAGCTGCTGACCATATGAGGCCCTGGATTGTTCCTGTTTAGAACTACACATCATTTCTTTCCTTTTTTTTCATTTTTTTATTTTCAGAGGATGTCAATTGAATCTGATCTAGGATAAGGGTATGTTTCCGTAGGTAAGAATGCCGAGCTGTAGGATCCAGAATTGTAAATAGATGTCCCTAGTTGACAGCAAGCATCGCGTATACTTCCAGATAACACAGACAGTAAGTGTAAGAGAGACGTAACTTTTGTATAACGGACGTAACTAGGTGCTCCTCAATGATTGTTTATATAGATGCATATATGTATATAATATTTTTCTTATGTCACCTTACTTTTTAATAACCCTTACACGGATCACTTAAGCACATATAAAATGAATGGATTATTTTTAGAAATTTGGATTACAGAGATTTTCACGAACTATATATTCTTATACAACCGTTTAGATATAAGTTTCATTAACCGCTAGATAGATTCTATTTTAATGCATATTAAGAGGTTTCTTTTTCGTATAAAATTTATAGTTCATAGATAAAGTTAGATTTTTGTTATATATTTATTGTTTGAAAAATGTGATCTTTGTGTATGCTTTCAATTATGAAATGATATTTTCGAAATACAAATATTTTCCAGCAAGGTCTGCATGTATCAATATGTATTTAAGGATATTAAGCGTTCATAACTACTAGAAAAGTAGCATTGGCCTTTGTGGTTTTGAAATAATTGTTCAATAAAGCAGTATACCAATACCAATAATTCTGCATCTCTTACCGCAATCTTTTTCTGCATTAAGAAACTTAATGTAAAGTTTTAAATTATTCAAGACAAGAATATAAGTTATAACACATTTTAATACATTTTTCTTTATTTACTGAAAGATTTTTAAGAGATTATTAAGCTGCATAAATACTAACAATTCTTTTCAGAATTAAAAAAAATACATTTTAATATTACTAAACTATATTGAGAATTATTTATTACATCCATCAAGCAGAACATCCTCCCATTAATTTTTTACGTAATAAAATATTTTAAGACTTTACATTTTATTCAGTGTTTTTGGTAAGTCTTGAGAAATAAACTTATTAACATGATTTAATTTCAAAAAAAGGCATTAAAAATTTTTAGTTTGCACGTTTTTATTCTAGAAAATAATTCCTTGTAAGGAAAATTTTATTTTTTAAATTAATCATTTTATACTTTAAATAATTTACCCCTTTTCCACTGCAAATTTTACTTTTTGTTTCAAAACTTAGCATTAATATAATTTACTTATTCATTTACACTTGAGGATTTCTTGACTTGAACAGTAGAAAAGATCACATGATTATATATTACGTGATTTATATTCATTAATAAGTTAAAATGCATAAAAGACTCAGATTTAAACAGATATCCTTCTTAGATTACAACCAGCAGTGTTTTTAAGAAAACGAATAGAGGAAGATTAATTTTAGTTTAGGCAATCCTTTAGTCTCACGTCATTAGTATAGGAAATCCTTCAGTCTCACGTCATTAATTTAGGCAATCTTTCAGTTAGTTTCAAACTAAAGAAAATGTATAATAATCACCGTATAATAACAAAATATAAAGTACATATACTTGAATTGAAAATTATAATAATTTTATTTCATGACTGAAATAAAATATTTAACAATTTTATATTCAGTTCTTAAGAAGATCAAGTTCAATGCTATAAAAAATGAACAAAAGAAATTATTAATTAAAAATTCATATAAAATTAATTAATATGGAATTAAAAGGAAGACGCCCAAAAATTTATTTTCTCCATCAGTGATACGATTATAGGAAACACTTCGCAACATTCTTAACGATGAATTAAATTATTTTCATGCCTCTAGTATAATAACCAGAAACCTTGTATTCAAGATACATAGATCTAGATAATTAACAGTTGAAATTTATTCAAAGAGCCAGTTTTTTAACATAAGATTTACTTTAGTAGGAAACATTATTACGAAATAAATTAGGATTTAAAGAGTTCATTCTCAAGCTCACATTTACTAAATGTCATTCTTTTCTAACAGTAAATTAAATAAAACTTGGTATCATACTGATATAAAAATGATAATATTCATTAAAAAATGTCACTAGTAAAATAATATAAAAGTTTTTCGTAAAAATAACTACGAATACTCCACTAATGTGAATATTGGCCTTGCATTTCCAGGGAAAGTAAGGGTATGTCAGGTTTGTATGATATACTTTTTAATGCGAGGCACAAATTTTATCCGAGTTCTCCTCGATAAACCGATTTTTTAATTTACTCATGATATTGTTCATGCTTGGAAATGATTGTTCACATGAATATATATAGAACCAAATGAGGAAAGAATAGCAAAAGCTAGTTTTTTCAGTTCACAATATGAGTTCGGAATACTATTTGAAGTGTTAAAAAATCAACATTCAACATATCTTTCCTCTCCAGATCTTTTAAAGCGGACCACTTTTGTTTTGTAAACTTAGTTCATATTTAATTCTCTCCAATAGCTCTAGATCGGCACAAAGATACTCAATTTTGAGTTCCATAAGTCTTTACTTTTGAAATGAAGCAACTGCGTTTCAAAGCTGCCATTACTAATATTAAAGAGTGAAAAATTAAGTTTACCGTCAAAAATCATCATCTGTTATTGTGACATTCAAAGATTTTATTGCAAAAGCTAGTCTTCGCTTTGCTGTTTCTGGAATCCTTAAGCCTCCTGAGAAAAGTTTTCTTCATATTTATTATTGTTATTTTGAAATAGTAAATCTCAAACTTTCATTTTCGACAATATTTTAATTGGCATGGAAAGTAAGTTGGGGTTTCCTCTTTCAAAATCTTTAGAAATAAGCGACAATCTGTTTTCAAATGAAATTATTTCTTTTAACATCAAAAAAGTTACGTTTCTATCCAAAAATGCAGAAATGATATCACCGTCAAAATCATCGAACTTTTTAAAGGAATGATTTCGAAAAATTTCTACACTATTTGACTAGATAAGTGTTTCCCAACGTGAGGTTCAATCCCCACAGGGGGCAATTAGATTATTAAGGGGGACAATTCGAAAATGGACTCGACAAGAGTTTAACCCTTTTGCCCCGGGCGGCCATTTAAATGCAATGCTAGATTTCGGTGTCAAAACTGAAAGAAAACGCAAATTCTTTAGCAATTGTGGCCAATAAATACTATAAACTTGTTTGATGAGACTAATATATCTACGGTGTTTTTGAAGGAGTCAAGTCACCTTCCTACGTCAACCCCCGGGAGGTTTAAAGTCTCGCTAAACAATGCAGTTGTTTGCATCAGATTGGCTCGTCGCAACCTCTGTAATGTTTCGCATTCAGTTGGTGTTAATTTGAAATAGATGTCCCTAAAAACTATTTTAAAAGTCTCTTTGATTTAAAAAAATATATACATTTTTAGATATAAATGGTAAGCATTTGATTTTATTTTTATTTGTTTTAATTTTAGAAGCATACTTTCTTGAAAAATTTATCAAATGGAAAAAATTTGTTACTTTTTGGTGGTGGTATGGTAAATGTATTATATGCATTTAAATAAATATGTATTTTTTAGTATACATTTACTCTACATCACATTTAATTAATTTGAACACATACTTCAGTTTTAGTTTTTAATTGACCTTATATATATTTTTTTCAGCCCATAGTAAAATGAGTGGTGCAAGCAAGAAAAATTATTGGGAGAAATACTCAAAATTTGGGGTTCATACCTGCGGTCCATTTGGAGACGAGCATTTTCCTTTTTGTCTTTTATGCCAGTGAAGCTTGACCACGAATCTATGAGTCAAGGTTATTTGAGGCGCATTTGATGGAGAAACATAATGTTCATATTAATTCATATTTGAATTACTTTCAAACTTTAAAGAAAAATTTTGAAAAGAGGATAACAGTGTATAGTCTTTATTCACGCAAACTTTAACACCTAATCGTATTCTTTAGACTAGTTATCAAATTTCTTTATTCATCGCTAAATAAAAAAAAAATCATTAATAGGAGATAATTCAATAAAACCGTCAACATTAGCATTTCTTATAATGATTCTTAAAAAAAGATTACAAAGATGTAAAAACTATACCACTCAATAACAATACTGTATACAATTGTGTAACTCAGTGCAATTGTTACTGAGTGGTAAGAATAGACGAAATGAGTGAAGATAATGAAAAATAACTTGTTGGAAAGTTGAAAACAAGAAAATTTTCACTGCACAAATTAATGAATCAACTGTAACTTATGTAAGATATATTAATAAAAGGCAATTTCTTGATAAAATGTTGTTCTTAAAAGACTAGAAAGCGGCACTACCTATAAAGATATGTATAATAAACTAAAAAAAACTACTCAGATGTCAATAATATACAAATGAAAAAGATAATATCTTGGGCTGCAGATGGTCCTCGTTATATGATGGTTAAAAAAATGGCTGCTTAAAATGGATGGATGATGAGAATGATTCTTAAGCATTGTATTATCCACAGGAAAAAACTTGGTAGCTAAAAAGATCTCGCTTGTTCTAAATGAAGAACTACATTCAGTAATAAAGTGTACGAATCCTATAAGAAATCTAATGCCAAATATGAGCGTTTTTTTCTTTAAGCTATTTTGTGAAGAACAAAATGCAGACCATGTGAGACTTTTACTTCATACTGAAGGGAGATGGCTCTCTAAAGGGAATTGCTTGCAAAGATTTATAGAACTGTTAGATACTCTATTGATTTTTTAAGTGACAAACCTGAAATGAAGTATCTGTTAACAATCTATATTAAAGCATTTGTGAGTTATTTAGACAATATCTTCGAAGAACTAAATATATTAAATAAGTAATTTCAAGGAACAAATAAAACTCTTGTTGATGCAAAACGAAGATATTTGTCCCCCTCAAAGTCCTGTCTTACAGCCTCACCGTGGCGAGGGGGTGACCCTGGATGGAATGGGTGAAGTACGTTGGGAGTGTATACTCCTGGTAGGGCCTACGAAGACGTGAAGGCCATTCCACTTCATCCAGCTAATGTTAGACAGGTAAAAGAGCAAAGTCGGACTTTTGCCTCTCTTAGGTGCTCAGGGTAGCTACTACCATCAGAAGCCGTTCCCCTTTTCCTTTTATGTTCACGACGCCTTTGGTTTCATATACTAACGAAGCCAGTCCCGAACACCTACTGAACTTCATTGGCTTTTCAAAGCGTGAACATTTATACAGCCCTGGATCTGTCCTCGATTCTTTGAAGGCAAAGGATGTCATGGACCTGGTCTGATTCAGACCAGGAGATAAGAAAGAAGAAGACGAAGACATTTGGTTTCATTACCCATATTGAATTATGTCAGAAATACTATATTAACAACAAAAACTTTGAACGGTTTCATTGGCTCCAAAAATATGAAGTAAATGATACCGCTTCACTTGTTATTGTCGATCATCTGAAAATTCTATCGACTGATTTAAAAGAAAGATTTTCTGATTTAAAACAAAAATTGATTTTCCAACATGGATGATGCAAACAATGTCAGTGGATTTGTCTGATATATCAAATATGCTATATGAAAAAGAAATTATAGAAATGCAAAATGATGAACCGGTTAAAACCTTATTTAACTTTAACATAAAAGAAGCGATTGCATGACTTTGTGAAGAAACAGAAATCGAATACCCAAATTCAAAAAAAATAAAAATTAGAAAAAAATGTGCAAGGTAACTAATTTTACCGTTTCCATCTTTTTATTTAGCTGACTGTAGATTTTGTGCTGTAAACGTCGCACATAGCTAGATCAGGTGAATACAGCTGATCTTCGATCACTTTAATTTGTTTTTGTTTAAGAAACTCAACTGTTAATCCGTCTGTATGTGAAGATGCATTGTAATTGTGAAGCATTAGCGCCCTAACATTCAGTTCTTGTTAAATTTCTGGAAGACATTTAGTGGTGTACCAGTTTGCTGTTACTGTCTTCTGTCCTTCCAACATGATGGCTTTGACCAATCCCGTACTTCTGAAGAAAACGGCATACATAACTTTCTTCAGTGCGCGTTGTTTTTTCACCATTGTTGGCGTGGGATCATCTTCAAAGACCCATACTTTGCTTCCTTGACGCGTTGGAACATCAAAAAACGGTATGTACGTTTCATCACCTGTTAGAATTTTAGAAATGATGTGGTGGCCACCATCATTTAGCAATTTAAGTGTTTCTTTACTGATTCTGACAAGCTCCTTTTTTTGGTGCTCAGTTAGATTATGGGGAACCCAATGGAAAAGTACTTTTTTCATATGTAATTCTTCATGAATGATTTTGTGTATGGCTTCGAATCCAATGTTAAGTTCCTTCTGTATCATTTGATAGGTGCAGCGATTATCATCCATTAACATTTTTCGTATGGCAGACACATTATCCGAGATTACTGCCGACGGCGGCCTTCCTGTGCGTTCTTCATCCTGAAGAAAATTGCGACCTCTTCTAAATTCTCTAAACCATCGGAATACAGTAACACGAGCTGTAGATTCATCACCAAATGCTAATTGCAACCGTTGAACGCATTCTTCTTGATTTAATCCTGCTTTAAAATCGTAGAAAATCATAGCGCGAAAATGTTCTTGCGTCAACTCCATTTTCTCTTCTGTTAAAATTTATTCTACGCGAAACAAGTTGAAGTAAGTCAGTAAAAAATCATTTTCTGTGTTAAAATACTTTGCATTTTAAAATTAAACAGTTATTTTTATTTTGTAAATTCTCATCTACGCATATCTCAAAAATTACAGAGTAATTCTCGTACAAGTCAAGATAATAAGTAATTTTCGTTGCCAGGACTAAACATTTTGGAGAAGAGCCGTAGCTTGGAACAAAGAGCCGTAGCCAAGGAACAAAGAGCCATAGCTAAGAAACAAAGAGCCGAATGCGGCTCACAAGCTGAGGGTTGACGACCACTTCTCTAATAGTAAAATAATTTAGAATAATGAAAGCTAGATTTTTTAATTGAATGCTACAGTAAATTTCATAAGTCTAATTAAAATTCTCTTTAAAAGTTTTATTTTTGAGTTATGAGTCTTTGACAGTTCAATAATATTTTTAGTTTATTTAGACAAAGCAAGCTCTGCGCAAAGATTTAGCTATTTCGTTAAACATGGAAATAGATTTAATCAAAGAAACTGATTATGATATATATTGATTATTATATAAGGCATCTTAAAAAATTTAATTTTGTTTCTCTTGATATTTTATTGAAATACTTATTATGTTTCTCTTGTTATTTTATTGAACTATTTAATAGAATTACTTTAAAAATAGTTGGCTTCAATTTACGTAAAATTAATGTTATGAAATATTTGTTTCTAATCGATTATTTTAAATTATGGTTAAACCAAAATAACCGAATTTTATAGTTTAAGGCAATTTGCATTGGTTAAACAGCTGTGTGATTACAGCTGCCAACGTCACACTTACTTTATATATAATTGGCAATGACTTTGCAGTGAAAGCAGAATTGGATAAAGATTCCTCAACACGTTTGCGGACGTCCTGACTAAGAAGTGATATACTGTTGCCACTTTCTGAAAGGTAATATCAAAACGTGATTTTTTCAAATTTTAAAATTAAATAATCGGTTAAAATAATTAAAATTTTAAAATTAAAGAATCGGTTAAAATAATTAAAATTTTAAAATTAAAGAATCGGTTAAAATAATTAAAATTTTAAAATTAAAGAATCGGTTAAAATAATTAAAATTTTAAAATTAAATAATTGGTTAAAATAATTAAAATTTTAGAATTTAAAATATCGGTTAAAATAATTAAAATTTTAGAATAAAATAATCGGTTAAGTAAAAAATTCTATATTTTTAATTTAAAGGAATGTTATATATATATATATATTACTTTACAGAAAAATTTTTTATTTCATATTTTGGTTCACTAGTTATATTACTTTACAGAAGAATTTTTCCTTTCATATTTTGGTTCACTAGTTAGCATTGCTCAAGAATAATTCAAAAATTAGTTATATTTTGAAGTTTATAATATTTATTTCATAAAAATAGTGTAAATTTCATACTAATAGTCATAAAAATAACATGATGCTAATTGATATTTGAATAAAAGAAATTCAAATGCATTTAAAGATTATCAAATACATTTAAAGATGATTGTAAAAAGTGTGATTCATAAGTACATCTTACTAAAAGAAACTGACTTAAATGTAGAAGGGGAAAAAGAGAATTCTAAAATTAAGCCATTTTATTAGCAGATTTCAAATGATGATGAATTATTATTGTTCACACTACATAGGCAAACTGCGAAACTTTGCAATTAATATCAAAGAAATTCACTACATTTTCATATGAAAGTGTTCATATGAAATAATTTTCTTACATTTATTAGCTGATTAACGTTTAAGATTTCCATTCCAGTTAAAATCTATTTTTATTTATTTATCATACAATGGCGAGAATATGCTTTCTTCATTTTGCTGAAGCTGTTCATGTATTTCTTTGAAAACAATGATTCCTGTTTTTAAACATCGCACAAATTTTCTCGATGACTGTTTTATTTATTTAATTTTTCTATTTTACCATCATGTTTAATATTTTTAATAAATTCATCGAATTTATTAAAAATATTAAACATTACGTAACAAAAGGAATAAGGTCCGAAGATTAATGAATAATAAAGAAAAAATGTTTTGTCTAAACAAGGATAAATCAATAGCACATTATTTAACAGAGAAAAATAAGTGATACAACAAGAAACAATTAAAAAGAAGAGTGATTCCTTAATAGTCAAAATATCATCATTCAAAATAGTTAAAAAAGTATGTATAAAGATAAGTAAAAAATATTGTCTAATCTTTTCATAAACAAAGAATTTCTTATCTAGATTATTTCTGAGGACGATGCTCACTAGAATATATCTAATTACACACCGGGGAAGTTAATGTATAGTAAATAAACATTAATAATTTAACTGTACGATTGTATGTGTTAGTATTTTCCTTTTCTCACATTTTATAATTGTAAAGTGCCCTAGCGACAGTTTTTGGAACTAAAAATTTTTTTTCTTGTGTTAAAACACCAAGTTTAGCGCCATTTCGGCTATTAGATCGCGCTACAGGGCATTCCAAACACTGTCCATTAGTATATATATATATATATATATATATATAAGTATTTGATATTATATTTAAAATGCGTGCAGTTGACAATACTCAAAATTTATTTTAAAGTTCTTTGAAATGTGTAAAAGTTTAATGCTAATTTGCTCTATTTTATTTATATGATTATCTTTTTATTTTTCTCGATGGAAACGTTTACACAAAACAAAAGGAGAAATTTAAATAGGGCAATATAATATGAAAAAAGCGTGGAAACATTTGAAACTAATTAATAAAAGCTAGAGAATATTACAAAGATATTAAATGTAAAAGATTTCAAAGTTATTTTCAGCATTGAGTTCTCAAAAAAATTCCATGTAATTATTTTTTCATGGGAGTTTGCTTAGAAGTGCGCCAATACTTATTTTATATATTTTAAATGAGTTTCATATATTTGCTTTAAAATCAAATAAATTTCATATTACTCTAACAGCATATCTAACAAGGACATAAAATTTAAATTAACAAGCTTTCATTAATTTGAATTTTAAGTGCGATTTTAGTTTATAGATTGATATATATTAGCATTGAAAATAAAATTTAAAAAAATTGCAATTAGTAAATGACATTACCATGCACCATTAATGCTGCTTGGAAATTGTATTCTAGAACTTACTTCGTTAAGTTAATCTTTAATTCTTTCACTCTATGGATTTTTAAGCAATAATTTTAAATTTCAAATATTAAAATGTTTGATGTAAGCATTATTTCTTATTTGTTATCAGGTTCATTGACTTATTTTATAATAACATTTTTACTTTTTTTCAAAATCGTAAAAAAATATACCTTTCAATTATATTTATGTTAACTACTGAAAATCAATGTGGAATAAGCGAACCGATTTCATTTTAGCAATTTAAAATAAAAACATTAAGTATTGCGCTAACATGGATATAATTAGAACTGTATGAAATATACCGACTTAATAAAACTTGTGCAAGATTTTGTTTTCTGTGTGTTGAAATTTATAGTATTTAAAGTTAAAGAAAAACGCAATATATATAATGCGTGAATATATACTATTCGATTATATATTTTAAATCCTTAATGTTTAGTTACATTTGAGAAAGATATAAATAATGTTTTATAGTAATTACAAGAATGACACTAATTTATTTAGCTTACGTTTAAAATGCACATTTTATAAGTTTAATTTATTACTCATATGGCTTAAAACAGTATCAACATGTTATATTATTCACATGTTAACATTATTAAAATGATATGTGACAAATAAAATTAATTAATTAAGGAACTTAAAGGAAATTATGTAAGGCGTTTTGAATATTATAAATCTGTATTAAAGAGAGTTTCAATTCCTTCAATTAAAGTATTCTTAGTTGATCAAAAATGCTTCTTTGAAAATCAAAAAAATATCTATTATATAAATATATAATTTTAAAAAAAAATTCACAATATTTTTATTTCCATTTTACAAACAAATAAAACATCATATTTGCTTCAGATTAAATATAAATCTTTGTTAATTCAATTATTTAAAAAAAATGATTTTAAGAAATTTTTAAGAATATTATGAAGAAAACGTTTATTGCATATGTTCATTTATGAAATTAAAAATAAAATTTTTGATCAATATTAAAATACCTTAAGTGTACAAATATTGTATATTGTATCTAAACTTTCAATGACATTTAAACAATGAATTCACAATAAACAATAAACAAAAATTAATTTTTAATCCACTTAAAACAATGATGTCGTTATAACATTTAGCAAATATTTTGTTATAAGTAAATTTTATGTGATAGTTAATTTTTTAATATTAATATTGATGAAAACATTTTAGATTTCGTTAATAAAGGACAACATCGAAATGGAAAAATTTCAAAGTTTAAGGCAGAAAGAATTGGTAGAAAGTGCAACAAAAAGTAATATATACTTTTCCCAAGTTCGTGAAGATCCCAAGATTTATGAGTCTTTGCTGCCATTAGATTTAAATAAAAGCGCAATGATAGCATCTGGCGGAGATACAGTGGCTTATATATTGGGCAAATGTTATAAAAAGATATCCACATTATATGTTATCGATCCCAATCCAGCACATATTGCATTAACGAAATTAAAGATCTACTTGCTGAAGTTCAAGCCAGAAGAAAAACTTAACTTAATGGGTCACATTCCAATGATTTCAAGTCGACTAGGCACTACAGAAAAGTTGAGCCCGTCTAATAAAGAGGATAAGTCAATGAACAGAGAAATAACAGTGAAGAAGATTTGTAAAGAGCTTAATATTGATACAGAAGTGTTTGGTACAACTGTTGGCAATTTTTCACTTGATGTTTCAGGAAGATGTGAAATTCTATTTAGTTTCATGAGAAATTATTTGGCTGAGCTTGGGTTCGATAGTGAGAATATTTTAAAACTTGATTCTGAAAATTGCTTGTCTAAAGATAATAGATTTAAAAAGGCTCTCTATGAATCAATAAAAGTTTCATTTGATTTAAATGTTTTAAAAGCTCTTTTTAGTGATAATGCCACAGAAAAAAAGATGGAAGATTTTTATGAGCACGTTTTTGAAGTCACGATTTCTTATCTATCAGACCATTTTATAAGAGATTCTCCTTTCATGTCTCAATTTTTAGTGGGAAAATTTTTAGATGGAAATTATTATGATTGGTACAAATTAGAACCGATCAATGACAATCTGTTTTCCAAGGTTGTTTTTGTAAATGAAACCGTGGAATCTTTTTTGTTGAAAAACAATGAAAAAATGGATTTTATCCATTTGTCAAATATCACAACCTGGCTTGATCTAGGATCTGTAGACAAGCTTTTAGATTTGGCATCTAAGAACCTTGAGGATGAAGGAAAAGTCATAATGAAAATTTTAAATGCAAATGTAGCTTTTAGTGGATGCAATTTTATAATTAACGAACCATTAGAACCAATGATAAGTGGCAAAACCGTTTTCTATAAAATAATTAAATGCGGAAAGGAGCAAACTCTTATAGAAAAGGCAGAATTGTTTGATGAGATTGAAAATGAATGCAAAGAACACATTAAACTAGCCCAGGATATAATAAAAGAAATAAATTTCTTTTCTTCGAAAATATTTGTAGATATCAATGAAAACAATCTTGATCGCGAAAAATTCCTCAGATCTCAAAGCAAATTCTTCTATGCTGTTGATTACTTCGCCAGACCTCTGAGTGCCTTGATTGCGAGAATGGATGATTATTTTGCGAGAAGAAGAATCCTTGAGAATATATTAGAGGAGCATGGAAATTTATACTATGAAAATAGTCATTCATCGACATTCAAGAAGTTCTTAAAAAGCATTGGAACAGATGAGATTATATTTTCTGAAGAAGTTTACGAATTTAATGCAATTCTCATGCAGGTTTGCTCAACTGAAGATTTTGAAACTGCTTATGGTGCATTGGGAATGGTGGAATATCTCTTTATCTTCATTTCTGATAAAATTGGAAAATATGTCCTAGAGAACAACTGGTCAAGCGATGGTGTTATCTTTCATTACTCTGCACACAAAATAATTGATGTAAAACATTCTAAAGATTTTTTCTCCCTGGTAAGTGATTCGAAGCTTAGATGCGAGAAGACAAGGAAGTCTTTCATCAAAGGATTGAAATTAGCTGCCTTTGCTTTTAAAAGTTTATATGACAGGATATATTAAAGGCCTTATTTCATATTTGATTTGAAATTTATTCAATTTTAGCAAGTTATTAAAAAGTAAACAAATATTTACAGAATCACTCAGAAATAAGTTTGTTAATCACTCAGAAAAAAAAAATTTTAAATAAATTTATTCGTTTTTTTTTGTTTTTTTTTTGTTTTTTTTTGTATACATGTATACATTTTCTTGTAATTCTTTCGTATGTTTGTTTAAAAACATTTTTTCTTTTGTTTACAATTATTTTTTAAATAAATTAAAAAATTATTTTCACTTTTAAAATGGCAGATATTTTTTATTTTTTCTAGACAAAATGGGCATAGAAAAACACTTAAAAAAATTGTGCCATATAATTATAGATACTGAAATTTAAGCAATTTAAAAAATAATTACGAACTTGAGATACATTTGATAAGGTATATATATAATACAATGGATATTGTATTATAAATATTCAGACCTAATGTATAAACTGCCACTTGTTAATTGCCGGAAGTACTTTGATTATAATAATGTAAAAATGCAAAAAATGGGAATTTTACTGGAAAAGCTCAATAGTTCTCTCAGTGTGTGTGTGTGTGAATCAAATATTAATAATCAACGTCACGACCGTTTTAATTGAAAACCCATGATAGAGAAAAATTATTTCATTTCATATTTCTTTGGATATTTGAAATTTTTCCAAGTTAGACATTCTTTTTAAAAAATTGCAACTGTATGCAATATATGAATTGTTAAATTCACTAATAATAGTCAGAAAATTATATTTTTTTAAATTTTGAAAACTTTAACAACTTGAGTTCAGTTTTATAAAATGTTGAATGTACATTGAGAAAAGGAAAAATGAAAAATATTTATGGCAAAATAGTGTTTTTTTACTAGTAAGACACCATTTTGCCATAAATATCGTTCCTTTTTCTGACACTCATTAGTTAAATGTGCTTCATATTTTTAATGTGTTTCACAATTGTTCAGTCAAATTTTAAAAAAAGTATTGAATTATATCTTTATTCAAAGCTCTCTTTAAATATAATTATTCCTCACTAATGTTAAAAGAGAAATTACGATAATTTTCTTTAATTTTCCTAAAACTTTTATAAAATTATAATGCCTTCATTTTTAAAAGTCACTGCATTAAGTGATATTAGAATAATTCCTAGTCATTCTTGCCATTAAAGGAATGGTTATTGATGGTCTTGAATAATCCGGAAATAGCAAGTCTCATATGTGAGTAATTTTTAAAATCCAACGGAAAAGATGACTTTAAGGTATATATAGATCTTTATATATATATATATATATATATATATATATTATACCGGGTGAGCCAAAAGTTCGTTACAATTTTAAAAATTTATAAAAAAAGAAGAAAGTAAGATAAAGAAGTGCAGTTTGCAAGAAAGGGCTCACAAGGTAGTCGGATTTTTTTTTTTCAGCAAAAAAGTTTTAGTTAAAAGAATCGCCTATAGATGGCGCTGACTGTCCGAAACACAATGAAAAGGACAACAGTACGCTCCATTCATTTATTCTGATAATAACAGTTGTTCAATATGACCTCCAGTACATTGTACGACACAACTAAGGCGACTCGCAACGCCTGTTACAGCTGGATGCAATATATCGGAATGAATTGCAGAAACCTCACGACAGATGGAATCTTTGAGTTCGGCCAATGTTGAAGGAGATTAACGGTACACACGTGATTTCAAATAGCCCCACAACCAGAAGTCGACCGGAGTGAGGTCGGGTGATCGTGGAGGCCATGCGATCTTGCAACCTTGACTGATCACTCTCTTCACCAAAGGTACTCAAAAGAAATCTTTTTACTGGATTGGCATAATGTGGTGATGCGCCATCCTGCATAAAGTTTATTACAGATAACACACCTCTTTGATTTAATGCGAGCACGACTTTGTAACGCAAAAGAGTGAGGTAACGCTTAGCGGTTACTGTGCACGTTTTCCAGCCAAATCTGGGACACGGTTCCTCAAAGAAGAAAGGTCCGACAATGAAAGATGAGGTGAAGCCACACCAGACTGTCAACTTGGCTGGATGCAGAGATTTCGTCGTGTATTCACGAGGATTAGATGTTGCCCAATATGCGAGCGTTATGGGTGTTGACATCCCCGTGTAGTGTGAAGTGCGCCTCATCCGTCCAGAAAACGTTGAATAACCACTGAGGGTCGTTTTCGATTCTTGCCATAGCCCACTCCGCAAATGATTCCCGCATAGCTGTGTCTCCCGGTTGTAACTCCTGCAGTTACTGCAGTTTGTAGGGATAGAGATGCAATATCCCATGGAGGATACGTCGAATCGATGATTGAGGCACATCCAATATTTTTCCAGCTTCGCGAGCACTGCTACTCCCAATGGATGATTCCGCCGCTAAATCATTCATTGTGGTTTCCACCGCAGATAGCTCTCCGCCAACGACGGTCTTCCACTGCGTGGCCGATCCTCCAAAGAGGCAGTTTCCTCGAACCTCTTGACTATTCCAGGACACGATATGGGGCCTTTCTTCGTCTTCAGTCCTTTCGTCGTGCGAAATTTTCGCAACGCAGTAGTTGCTGACTCTCCGTTCAAATAGAACAACTTCACCAACAACGCTCGATCAGGTAATAACATTCTGAAAGCGAATGAGAAATTCTCGAGTATCACGGCCTTTTATCGCAAGATTAATTTGCATAATTCTTCTGAGTCCCTCGATGTCAGCGCCATCTATAGGTGACTTTTTTAACTAAAACTTTTTTTGCTGCTAAAAGAAATCCGACTACCTTGAGAGCCCTTTCTTGCAAACCGCACTTCTTTATCTCACTTTCTTCTTTTTTTATGAATTTTTAAAATTGTAACGAACTTTTGGCTCACCCGGTATATATATATATATATATATATATATATATATATATATATATATATATATATATATATATATATATATATGTACACAGGGTGTCCACTAAAGTCCCTTGCCATCCTCTAAAGTTCGGAACGGCTGCTGCTATATTCATAAAAGTGGTGTCTAGGTATAGTAAAACAACCATGCGCTACTAAATAAAATAGGTTTCAGTGCCACCTGGTGGAAAACAGCGGAGTTAGCATTCTTATCTTGAAAACGGAACGATATAGAGAGAAAAAGTGATTTACAAAGTTGTAGAGCATCCTCGATTTAGTACGAAACGATACCTTGTAGCCATGAATATAAAGAATACCATGGTTAAAACGCGCATTTGTTGTTTCGTACTGTGACGTAGCACATCGTACGTGTGCATAATTAAAAAACAAAAAATCGTTTTCGTACTAAATTTTTCACTTTTATTTCGAAATCAACTTATTAATGGAAAGAAAAGTATTAAAAATAATTCCAACATTTTGAATGCAATTTGCAAATACGTAAGAAACGTCACGCCTGTTCACCTGAAACAGCTATAAAAGAGTCATCTACTTGGCGCTTTAGTATGTTGATGCTCATGATCATGGCTGAGTATTCTAAAGTTGAGTATTGTGAGATGGTTTTACTGTACGGTGAATGTCGACGCAAGGCACGATAAGCAGCAAGGTTGTACCGCCAACGCTTCCCTGCAGGCCCGCATCCTTCTCATCAAACCATCCTAACTGTTGTAAAACGCTTAAGAGAGACAGGTTACATTACTAGTCAACCTCGATCTGGCAGGTTGGTTGGGTTTACAGGCACAAGGTCCAAAAATGGACATGCTGCGCCAGCTCGATCTGGCAGACCAGCTAAGGTAGGACGGCAAGTTCAACCGGATGAGGTATTAGCATATGCACTCGCATATCCGAAATGCAGCGCGTAAGAGAGATCAGTCAACACCGTTGTCTCTCCAAAAGTCAGGTTTGGAAAATACTAAGTGAATCAGGTGCTCATCCATACCGAACAACGCCTGATCAGGCTTTAGTGGACGGGGATGCCGAGCGACGCTATGCATAGGCGACTTCGTCATGAATCAGATACAGGTCCAGCCAACATTCTTGGCAGATATAATGTGGACGGATGAGGTATGCTTTTTCACGGAATGGTATATACAATAGGCGAAACACCCATTACTGGGCCCTGGAAAATCCTAAATGTTTCGTCGACGTTCAACATCAAATGCGGTATGCTATTAACGTTTGATGTGCAATTTATAATAACAAGCTGATAGGCCCAATATTGTACAATGGCACGCTAACGGGTGCTCAATATTTACGATTGCTACAGAATGTATTACCCGATTTTGTGGAGAACCTGCCGTTGTTTAATCGGAAGAATCTATGGTTTCAACATGACGGCGCGTCTGCTCACAAGACATCTCCAGTGAAGCAATACCTCGTCAAGGAATTTGGCAACCAAATATTAGGGTACGGCGGTTTCGAAGAGTGGCCTCCACGCTCTCCTGATCTGACTCCACTGGGCTTTTTCCTGTGGGAATACTTGAAACAGCAGGTGTATGCGACCCCTCCACAAAATTTGCAGGATCTTAAACGACGTATTCGTTCGTGCTCCAACGTGTGCAACGTAATCTTCAAGCGAGGATCAAAATAAGCATTGCAGCTGTCGGTGAGAAGTTTGAACATTTTAAATAAAGTATATCGTTACAATTATTTCCATCTTAGATCGTTTTGTGACGTCACAGCATGAAACAATAAGTGCGTGTTTTAATCGTAGTATTCAAGTTAATGCCTACAATGTATCTTTTCGTGCTAAATGGAGGATGCTCTACAACTTTGTAAATCACTTTTTCTAACTCGTTCCGTTTTCAAGATAGAAATGCTAACTCCGCTGTTTTCCACCAGTTAGCGCTGTAGTCTATTTTATTTAGTAGCTCATGTCTGCTTTACTATACCTAGACACCACTTTTATGAATATAGCAGCATCCGTTCCGAAGTTAAGAGGGTGGCAAGGGACTTTAGTGGACACCCTGTGTGTGTGTGTATGTATATATATATATATATATATATATATATATATATATATATATATATAACCAAATTCATCTTCTAGAGAAATTGAGTGCCACTTATCATACCTCTAATATGAAGTTTGAAAAAAATAAAAAGTTCAAAAAAGTAATCCTAAAGCATCTAATTTTTTGTTTCCACAATTTGTAACAAGAATATTAAACAACTAAATTTAAGAAAAATTTTTTCATTCATTTTTGGAAAAATCTTTTGAGTCTTTTTTTCCCCCAGCAGTCATTGAATTTGCAATTACTTTTAAATGCCACGCGATATCTCCCTGAATTTTAATACGGCAACAACAGAAAGTTAAGGCATTCAGATTGCTAAGTAGAACTTGCATATTTCTTAGATCAATATGCAAATATTATAAGCATTTGCATGCATCAAGTTTTACAGCTAATAAACAAAATCTTTTTCTTCTAGGACATGATTTGATTCCCTTCCATTTATACGACGTATTATTTAAAAGTAAACAGTTGAAATGAATTGCTTTTACAAATTTTTTCTAGATTTTTGAGACAAATTTACATAATATGCATTTGTGTGTATACATATATTTTAGATAAATATATAATGAACACACAGATATAAGTATGCATATACATATGAAAGATACTCATTTCTTAATAAAAATATAAAATTTAACTAATTTTCAATTAAATATTTCAATATAAATGAATTAGTTCATTATATTCTTTGCAATTTTTCTTCTCCTGAAGACACGCTTGTCTTTTCTTCAGCAATGAGGCTCATTTCCATTTGACTAGATTTGTCAATAAACAAATTATTAACTAATGGGCTGTCGACAACCGCCAAGAACTCCACCAGAGGCCTTTACATTCACCACTTGTCACCGTGTGGCGCGCAGTTTCATTAGTTGGAATTGCGGGCCTATAGAATTTTCAAGAAAAATGAACAGACTGACAGTCACTTTAAACCATTATATGAGCATGCTGGAAGATTTATTTTTTGTCACGATTTGACAAAATGTACTAAGGGGAAGTATGGATTCAGCCCTACGGAGCAACAACCCTGACTTCAAGCGGCATTGATGGTAGCACAATCACGTCCTCTGGTACCCTATTTCAATGAGAAGTGATCCGAGTGGCAAGTGCGTTCTTCCAATTTGGTCTTATGTAATTTTTTTTGTGGGGGCCTTTAAAACCATGCGTCTATATCACCCCCCCCCCCTCCAAACACTGGAAGATCTGAAAAGAAACATTTAAAAAAACAGCCAACATACCTACCAGTGTGCTGGAGAGAGTAACAGAACTTGATTCACCCAGTGTATCGACAATGGCGGCTAATGTTTTGTGTTATTGCAATTGGCTAGTCGCACCCTGTACATACTTAAATTCATAATTTTTTAAAAGTTTAAATAATAGAATTTACAATCATTTCATTCATGGCTTACTCAAACACAATAGAAAGAATACTGATCAATTTCAGTTAGAGAGGAGTTGATTTTTTTTATTGATATATTTAATAATTTGAATTTTTTATGCCCAAGTCTTTACTTGTAAAAAGACTTGGGCATAAATAAGTTTTCCTTTAGTAGGGCTTCAAAGATAAAAATAATAAAATAACTTCATTTTAAAAAACTATTCAGATCCTTTAAACTTCTGGCTTTTTAAACCATTGTACAAACTTATAAAATTCTAGTTGGTTTATGGTCAATTTTGGAACATGTTGATTATCTACATTTCAAAACAGGATTTTAAGTCAATATAAACATTCATGTCCAGGTAAATACCACAACTCCACTGTTCACTTGAATACTAGAATTTAGGATCCTGAAATATTCTTACAAATATGATTGGACAACTTATTTTCAGATGTAATATAAATCTTACGCACACACAATACACTTTAAAAAATAAAACTCAAAGAAACATTAAAAATTTTAATAAACTTTTTGCAATTCCTTATTTGAAGTCTAAATGATACATTAAAATAAGATTGTATTTGCGACTGTTTAATAATTTTTATATTTTACATTAAAACGCTACTATACAATTTAAAAAAATGTTTAGTAAATTTAATACATTTTTGCTTAAGAGATAATCATTTAAACTTTAACTATTTTAAACATATAAACATTTTATTTATGTTAAAAATTTCAATTTTCCAAAAAAGTTTGTTAAGCATCAGTTAATAAATCTCTAAGGTGTTTTTTTTTTTTTTTTTTTTTTTTTTGGTAACTAACTTTGTATATTTATAAATTTTATGTAATTCATAGAAAGAGTAATGAAATTAAACTAAAATTAGAACATTTATTTACATTTGTGGCACATAAAGAACACTAGTAAAATAATTCACATCACAAGGAAAACTTTATATTTAGATACATGCTATATTAATCACAGCTTTAGACTCTTATCCCACTCACAGGAAAAATGCTCATATTTTCTAACATTAAATAAACTACATGGATATACTTAACTTTTTACAGAAATATTAAACAGTAAGTCAAAATAACAGATTTAAATTTAAGGCACTATTTCAGCAATGACAAATCAAAGTTTTAATATGTATGAACAAATTTTAAATTACCAATGAATATTCATATTAAAGAACAAATACACTGCATTTCGAAACTTAAACATTTACTTTTACTTTTATTACAATGCTATAGATATTTTATAAATGTTAACTCTTTAAAAACATTTTTGATAAAAACAATTTACATGGCAGATTGATTTATACATCATAAGTGTAATTAATACATTCACCTTGTTTAACAAAATATGAAAGTACATTTGTGTATAAAAAAAAAAAAATAAATAAAAAAAAATTTGTTCCTTTTGTAGCACAAATATATTTGAGAGCAAGGACTTGGAACCAATGACTTTTCAATGAAAGTTTATAGAGTTCCATTTACAATTTGATCAAGAAATCATATGAATCACGGAAAAAAAAAGACAAAATTGCAAATTTGAATCATAGTAGCAAAGACATTTTTCATACACTTATATATTATGCTCAAATTTGATTGTTTTAATCAATTCAGAATAAGAGCAAATAACTATTTGTTCTTTGAGTGCATTCGAAAATATGTATTAAAAATAAAATACTAAAACACCTAACTTTACTTTCAAAAATTTAAATCTGAAGATCTCTGGTAAATTTAACCCTTTTTTTTTAATAAGATAAAGGCAGGAGAGTCATTAATTTGAATAAAAATAATGTGAGATTCTTTGTACTTCCAAGAAACCCTTAAAAAGAGAAAATTTCTCCTTTCTGCATACTTATTCCCAAAGATTTATCACATATATCCAATATATATCACATGTATAATCTCTCATGCTAAAAGTACTATGCAAATAAATAATTTAACATTTTGGCAAAATACACAATTAAAACAGTGATCTATTTAAACTTTTCTAAGGTGAAATGCTGAGAAGTTCACAAAATGCTACTGCTATGTGCATCGCATGAAGTAAAAGCCTCATTTTGATATGGAACAAATCTAATTCCAAGACATTGTTCATTCTTTGTAACTGTCTTTGAAATAGAATGAGTATTCTGAGAATTGTCATAAGTAGAATGATCAACACTTGTGACAGGAGAATCTGGAGGACGATAAGTGTACCAGGCAAGAGAAAATAAAATGCAAGATAAAATCTTTACAAGACATACAATGGTTAGAATATTTGAGCTCATTTTCTCATTGTTGTAAAACAGACACGATCCTTTCCCACTATCACAAGAATCTTGCCAGAGAATGCAGCTTTTATCAATAAGCCATCCAAAAAATATTGGAGCAGGAATAGTTCCTGTGAATATAAATAGTATTAAAAAAAAGCAATAATATTAAATCAAATATATAATAATGAAAATAACAGGAATATCAAATCAAATTTTTAAAACAAAGCCATTAAAAAGTGGAAATTCATGAAATATATATACATATAATAAACCTGATTCAAGATAAGTCTATATAAGGAATTTTCCTTTATTAAATTTCTAATGTTTACCATTGGTTATTTTCTATCAATTTTCTTTTAATCAACAGCAATGGTTAAAAAGTGAAGTTAAGATCTAATTACTGCAAAATACATGACATCAAACTTGTTTTAATATTTATAAGATAATTGATCATATGTAGGACTACAGACGGAAAAATATACAATAATCCAAATTCTAAGTTTACAAAATACACAAGAGAAAACGTGACATATAAAATGATATTTTGTGTAAGATTATAAATAGTTCTAATATAAAACTAATCTTGTGAAAGAAAGGTCAATATTTTTACAAAATAATTTTCTTTATTATTAGCACTGAATATCGTACATCTAGTCATAATATTCTAAAAGCACAATAGGCTTATATCTGGGAATCATATGATAATAGACATTTGCATATTTTTTACCTTAGTTTGTGAATGTGTTAATACAATACACAGGACCAGCTTAATGCCTGTTAAGAATTATAAGTTCTGAAAGAAAAATAGTTAAAAAGGTAGAAGCATTCAAAGAAAATTTGATTGGAAAAGCTGCAGCAGACTACAGATAATTCGATTTCAAACGTTTATTTATATAACCACTTGATAGGTGGAAATATTTTTAGGATGTTGATAACATCATCTGAAATCAATTGAAAATTTTAAGGATGGAAAAAATTCAACAGACTTTTTATTCTTTACACAACAAAAGAATTGAACCAAAACAATGTGGTACAAAATTTTCTAGTTTAAAATCTTTAAATAGGAAAAGAAATTAAAGTTCATGAAAACTGACAAGAATTAAAAATTTAAAATGCATTATCAAATATGTATAAAAACAGCACATTACAAAATGTTTTACTGGTGGTTTTTTTAGACTTTGGACAATTTATAACCAAACTAATTTTAAATGTTAGAGAGAAATTTAGAGGAATTATTCAAAATAAAAAACCAGATATTGTTTATTATCTAATAAAACTTCACAACAAGTTTTAGCATTTTTGAATACACACTTTAATATTTCTAAAACTAGGTTGCTACAAAGCTTTTCAGGTTTTGTAATACATTTACTAAAATAATTTTGGTAATATTAAAGTAAATTTTTTCAAATTTAACTTAAATATTTTATAAATCAAATGTGATTTTTTTACCACAAATTTAAAACAAACCAAATGTTATTTAGAAATCTACTTTATGAAGCTTCTCTTATATTCAAGTATTTCATATTCAAATATGCCTTTCAATTACTATTGTAAGTCAACCTCTCTCTCAATAGCTTATTATTTAAATCTTCCTTCAAAACAAATATATTTGAAAACCTATTTTGGTAACAACTCTCACAAAATGCATTTACAAAATATTTTGAATCTATCAAAACAAATAATTCAGTTTGTGTAAGCCTTTCATCATAACTATTTCTTTCAGATCTACACTTATTTTGAGCTTTAAGAACACTACACGAGAAACTTCTCTATAATACAAAAACAAATCAAATTTTTACTTTTTTTTAGAAAATTTGGATATATTAAAAAGGTATATGTATAATGATACTGATATTAATGAAATGTATGAATAACTTTACTACAACAAATATTGTTTGTTTCAAATTACATAGAATATTAGAAGAAAAGAATTCTATAATTTATACTTTACTGGACTAGACAAGTGTTGGCAAATTGAATTTAGTGAAATTTTAGTCAATAACATTTTAAGTTTTAAAAAAGAATATATGGATATTTTATTTCTTGTCTTCGAATAATTTCATATTATTTCTTAAAGTTTAAAAATAATACAAGTATTTAATTTTTGATCAAATAGTCTCATTTCAAGTCCCATGCACAGTAATTTCTAGCAATATTTCTAAAATATTAGATACTTTTCATTTATTTTTCCTATTTCAGCATTTCACTAATTCTCTCTAAGCCTTATATTTGAAATTATAAGCATCAAGAGTATAAAGTTTTTGTGCATATACTTCAATTAAAAAATATATTTTCCTGTATTTAATCTGTGAATTATATATTAAAAAAGTTGTAAATTCCATTGTGCGTATTGAATGCTATCATGGATATTCTGATGAAAAACTTACTTCATTCGAAGAGCTTACAATAAATATTTGATAGATAATTATTTTAACAAACAATTTAACATAATTATTTTAAGATAAACAGCATAAAAGATGGGACCATGATTCAGCTGACTTATTTCAAGCTTTAACCAGTTTTGTCTATGTTCAAAAACAAATTTGGTTATTTGAAACATATTACAATTGCAATTGGCTATCATTATTTTGTATTTTGACTTGACCTGAACTGTTTTGTTTGGAAAATATTCAGGTTTATATATGGTCATGTGGCTGTGTAATTTACACTTAACTTTCACTTCAACCAAAAGCTAAGGAGCAGAAAATGAAAAAAATTACGACAAGCGTTAATATAAGGTGAAAAACAAAGCATGCACAATATAAAAGAAAATTGTATCCAATGTGCAATTTGAAAATAATCAATTTCATTCATCTAATTATTAACAAAACAAATACATTTTATTTATAAAATATCTATATTTGTTTTAAAAGTCATTAAAAACTACAAATCTGTTTTACTAGAATATCTTTAAGGGATTATTTTTCTTGATAATCCATCTAGTGTTTTTCATAATAGATGCTTTTTTCTGTACAGTTTATTATATATTGAATCATACTGTCTATTTTTAATTTATAGGCATTATCAGCAACATTTCTGAATATTCGCAAAAAATTGCTGTGGATGTGACGCTTTTTTTTATTTGAGGAAAGCGTCTTGCAGATAATTTACAGCTACAGATTATATACAGGAAAATATAGTACATGTTTTATTACATAAAAAGTTGAAATATGTACACTTTTTTTCAACTGACCACATTAAATAATTGTGCATGACAAACTCTCAAAGAACTTGAATCAAGACTAATATTAAAGATTTCTAAGTATTACTAAGTAATATTTAGAAATTTCAAAAAATTTCCAAATAACCAGGAAGAAACATTTTTGATCTCTTATATCTTGATTAAAATTCTTACTCAAAATTTTGAGTCATTAAATAGCATTCAAATCTCATATTCCCCCCCCCCCACTTCTTTTAAGATTTCACTTATGTGCATTACATTTTTAATCAAAATAACTAAAACACATAAGTTAAAAATGCACATATATTTTTAAAAAAAAATTAAATCCAACAAATTCAAAACATTGCTAAAATTGGCTTTAGATGTTTCGCTAAATATGTAATGTATTTTAAAGAGGTTAAGATATATTTTAAAGAGGATAAGATATATTGACATTACAGTAAAATTTAAAAATATTTTCTTTGGAATATGGAGCTTTGAAATTGAGAACATGATTAGTGCTTTCGTATTTAAATTTCAAGACTAAATTACGTCATTTGTTCATAAGTTTTATATTCTAAAATTAAATACATAAAAAAAAATTTTAATGTGATATTATATCTCAGGAATACAAGCTTAATTTTCTCTTAAAAAAGAAATGAAAGAATATTTAAAGAAAAACTATACCAAGAAGTCTAACAGTCATCCATTGAATTCCTAAACCAAAAGACTTTTGAGATTCTGCAACACATCTGTAAGATGAAATAGGATTTAAAATTAGTATAATACATAAAATATTGTAATTTGTAGGATTATAAAACATATTTCTAATAAACTGCCTTGGTTCAAAACACTCAAAATGCAAAATCTTAAACCCATCAAGATCTGGATTTGTTTTCCAAGAAACAATTAAAATGTTCATCTTATGCCTGCTTTAACAAAAAATAAGAAAAACTGCATTTAAAATTATGTTCATCTAAACTAATTCATAATAATATTTCTATGTTGGCTATTCCGTGAAAGAAATTTATCCTTCATTTACAAACAGTAGAATTCCAACAATCTGAATCACAACTGAGACCACACCCCATTCAGATAATCAAAAATTTGGTTAATTAGATTTTATTTTTTTAAAAAAAGGTATATTTTAATTGCTTGAAAATGGGGGGAAAACTACTTAAAAAATAAAAATTTATAGAAAAGGTAACTCTTTTACATATTAAGGTACTTACAAGTGCTATAATTGAAAGTCATTGCTTGCTAAACACCTTAGTTAGAGTAAGCTGTTTTACTGCCCACATCTGTTTTCAGGCAACTAATTCACACATTTACAAGACAGTAAAAATTTGCATGTGATCACATTAGGGCTGACATTCCATCTACATCAAAGCAATTTTAAAACTGCCAAATGATTTATTAGCTGATTTTCACATATCTGTTTCAACTTGAATATAAAGGTCAATTAGTCAACAATCATTTGCAATTTGAAATCCAGTATCCAACTCTTAATCCAGTCTCCTATAAATTCAGCACTAACTTCTCAACACGCAGAAATTTTCAAAAGAATTTCTCAAGTGACACTTCATCTTAATCTTCTCTTACCTTTCTTTTTTTTTTTAACCTTTTGTCCCTCATTTTCTATCTCTTCTTCAGTTTAACTTATTTTTCTGAAATTCTGAAAGTGGTTCAGTTAATCAATTCAGATTAATGGAATTCAGATAGTTGGAATTCTACTTAAAAATTCCCAAAACTCATTAACATTACCACATGTGTGCGATAAATATTAAAATTAGACTAATATAATATAAAGAGCAAACTAAATATATAGTTAAAAATTTACTCTAAATACTCTTCACAACCACACATTTTGAGAATCAATTGTAAGCTCTTGAAGCTTGTTTTTAATCCAGTTAAGTTCTGCATATTCTTTTAAATTAATGAACTCTGACTACCTTAGTTTGAGGGAAAAAAGAAATTCAAGAAGTGACCAAGTCATAGAGAATGTGCTCAATACAAGATTGTAATTTATTTTTTAAACTTTGAATAAATATTTTTCCAAGATATTGTAAATTATTTTTGTTGAATATTTAATTTGCTTGCACAGGCATACTAAATAAAAATCAAGAATCTGCAGTCACTAAAATAAGAATTTTTCGTTACCTATTGTTTTAATGGTAATCAATAGACCAAAATATCAACCTAGCACTTACACTGCCATCACAAAATTTAAAATACCATTAGTAAAACCATAGCAATAATACAATAAATTATATTAACAATTTCTAAAATTTATTTCCTCCTCCATTTGGAATAAAACTTAAAACCCCTTTTTTTCATAACTATTTATAGAAGTAATGAACAGCATCAGCATGGTATAACAATACTGTAGACAATCTAATCTGTTATATTTGCACTGCAGTTGAACATTACTAACATGTACTATACAGATTATTTGTGTTTGGTGAAATAACACTTTTAAATTTATTAGGGAAAATATAATTGAATTAAATATAAATCAAGACTCATAATTAAAGAACTGCTATTTTAAGGGATATTTATGAATAATTTCATCAGTCTGCATTTTGCATCAGTTTGCATTTCATAATTCTGAGTAATTTAAAACTGATTTTTGGGAACTCCCAAGAATAAAGTTTTATTTTCTAAAGTAAACAGAATATCAATAAAAAAGTAATTCAAATTGTATATTTTAAAATGATTTCTCAGAATTTATTTATTTGAACTTCAAAAAGTTTTTTTTATAAATACCAATATAAATGATTATACACTATAATATTGAATTTTATAGTCCATTACAATTTTAAAAAAATATTATCACTAAAAGTGATACATGAATACTTAGCTTAAATTTATACCACAATAACATTTCAATCAATTAATAGTATAAAGATGTGTGCAAAAATTTTTATCTCTTATTCTATTATTGCAGTATAGCAACATTGTAAGTTCAACATTTGATATTTTAAAATCCACTAGTTATAGAAAGCTTACTTCATAATACATAATTTGTGTAAATAATCTTGTAAAAATAAAGATCTCTTTATCACACACAGACGAATTTTTTTTACCTGCCCATGTAAATGTTAATACAAATAAATTTTAAAAAAATATTATATAAGAATAAAGGTATCTTTAATCATATTCATGAATTCTAGTTAAACTACATTGCATTACATAAAGCCTACATTTTAAATTTATATAAATTTGATATTTAATATAAAGTTTTACAAATGAATAATATTAAAAAAGTATTTGTTAAAATCAATTTATAAAATTTACAAGTTTTACTGAACATTTTTTCAGTGATAAAAAAATAAAGAAAAATATTGCCCAGTCATCATCAGCATTTTCTTTGGCTATATCAATTTAAGCAATATATACTCAATTTTTTTCCATAAATTACAATTTGTGAAACAATATTTACAGATAAATCATTTGGTAGAAAAATCACCTTTATTGTAACAGCAGAGACAGAAATATACAAAGTATAAATGTTTAAAAAAAATTATTCCACTCATGAACCTTTATATTGAACATTTTAATATAACTGAAAAAATACTGGCATATGAAAGATTTAATCATTACTATGCAATACAAAAAACTCTTCTACAAAAAGAATAAATTTATTATTAAATTTTGTCCTCTATGTTGACTATGAGACATCAAAACTAATAATGTTTATTGCACAGTAAAGTATTTTAAATATAAAAGTAGGATTATTTGTATACAGAATAAATTATACTTTTAAAATTATCAATACTAATACAGATATATATGAATGTTTAGTTTTTTTTAATTGATAATACTACTTTGATCAAAACAAGACAAAGCTTTATAGTTTAAATTCTATAAACAAAACATTAATTTTTTTGGAATTCATTTTCAATCAATCAGATAAGTATGTTATCAAAATTTTTTGCTGTTGAAACATTTAGATTTGACATTAAGGTAGTTAGTCACTTACCTTAAGGTGGCTGATAATGATGGCATGCTGACCAGAAATGTAAAAAACATACATAAGAATATAACTCCCAAAAATAATGGACCATGAGTACAATTGTTGTCACATTTTTCCCTCGTAGCTTCAACTACATAATTTATATCATGAAAAGTCATATTCATACCTTCATGTGCAATGCATGAGCAAGATCCATAAGCCTGTTCAGAAAAAGTACTTCATTAATTATTTAATAATAAAACTGAGCAAAAGTTTCTAAATCAAAAATTTCAGTTTAAATTTCCTAAACAGAAAGTTCTTCAAATGAGAAAGTTTGTTTGAAAATCATTATAATAGTCATCGGCTAATGAATAACAAACATTTTTACTGACATTACAATTGTTTGAAAATTCAGATATTGCTAAGCAATAAGATACATACTATCATCACAATGATAGCAGAATATAAGAAATTATAATAAAAGCTATATACATAGCAAAAAATACATACTAAACACAATATTAAAATATAATAGTCAGCTAGCCCTTACAATATAATTTTTAAGACAAGTTACCAAAAAAAGAGCAATTAAGCCATGTTATTCCTGAACAATGACAATTCATACAAAATCCAAAAATATTAAATGGGTAAATATGAAGATAGGAATGGAATAGCAGACTGAACAATAAAATGTCTATGCTAAATTTTAATTTATCATGTTTGCTGTTGTATTGTGATAGTGCACATGTTAATTTGTTTAAATAAATTTTAAAGTCTATAGTGTTATAATATATTTACAAATTTTGAAGAGGAAATTTAATTAACATATTTGCCTATCACACAAAATTATTATTCACAAAAAATATATGCAAAATATTTAATTAAAACATTTTCCCCAACAAATAAAATATTAAGTTCTTGAACCATTAGAAAATTTAATTCATAAGAGTTAACAAAAAACAGTATGCTAAAAAATACAAGAAAAATGAAGTGTATATCCAAAATCCATAAGTTTAATGCGAGCTAGAAATTACAGTGGCGAAATAAATCAAAAGAAGCAACTAATTTCTAAATTAATTATTTTAAACAAAATGTTTAAAAATTATAAAGGATCATTTTCAAATAACCATTAATTACATTTTCCAATAAGATTTAGTCCCATGACAGTATAAAATCTATTTTCTATTCTGAAGTAAATGGAAAATCAAATTTTAATTTTGCAATTTGAAGTATCATAAGATGTAACAAAAATATTTTTCTTTGAAAAACATTGTCTATATTATTCTCTCTTTTTTTAAAAAAAAAAAAAAATTACGTCCTTGTGTTGGCTCTTTCGAGCATAATAAGTCTTGCAGTCCAATAAAGAAAAGAAGCATCTCCAGGAGTGGAGAGCATCTTGAAATGTGAAGAGCAGGCTTCCTGGAGGGCAGAACATTTCCAAAGATGCTCGCCATCCATGTCAATATGTTCCCTACATAAAATGCAGTTGGGTGAATCCACAAGCCCTATGTGATATAGAAGTTTCTGGAGAAAATCATGCCCAATAAGTAACCTGAAGTAGGAGACCCCTATAGATCTAGGTAGATCTCTGGGGATATATGAGCTCAGCAGGATCCTCCAAGAGGCATCAACTGCATTCTCTTTGTAATAAATGTTTCGCTGGTGATGGATAAACCGTTTTAGAAGGAGTGACATTTCTAAGGCCAATAGGAGTTCTATATTATTCTGACATGTTTGCTTTTACTTTAATATACATAAAATGGTAAAATATTTTTTCATGTTTCATAAAACAAATTTCATTTATGTTGAACAAATTATACCCATAAAAAATAATTTAAACTTGAATACATATGTACATCAGATATCATAATGTAATATTGCATTTTATATTTCTGAAAGCACTGATAGTATGTAAAATGAAATTAATAAATAGTTAATTCCTTCATTAGAACAATAGATATGTGATAAACATAAGTTTCCAGAGCTATATACTATAATAATATAAGTGATATGAAACTTTAATTTAAAGCTGTGCTATAGGAGAGTTTACAATCAGTAAAAATTAAAATTTATATTGAACTATAAGTGAAAATATATATATCAAGTATTAATACCACACATTAAATTTTTAAAACAAATAAAAAAAAGAATGATGGATGCAACACTGAAAAATAAACTGATTATTAAGGAAACTAATATTGTAAAATAGAATTTATTTATATATATATATATATAATGGATGAATAATTATATATTTTAAAACATTCTAACACACATGAATTACCTTTCTATCATTTTCTTGATAAACATTCTGACAACCAGCAAAACAAGGAGAGAAATAAATTGTATTGTCTGTGCCACAGACTGGATCATAGTTTTGATCAGAACACAAGCAATCTTGATTACAATCTGATAGGAACCTAGAGTTGCTTGTGCTAAAGTGAGATAAGACACATATAAATTAGAGTAAAAAACATTAACTTATAAATCTACTTTAGGATCACAAAGTTAAATACAAATTTTATTTTCTTGTTAAGATTCTTTAAATGCAGTGTGCATGCATTTTATCTTCCCTTCAATAATAATGAAACCTATTAGATTTGCAGCCACCTTAAAGGCAATGAATGCTTTCAAAAAAGGGAAGAATTGAGCAATTACATCAATATACATTGCATATGCAAAAAGTTGAACTGATCTACAGAATATATGACCAAAGATATTGATGCCCAAATCTCAACCTTCTCATGTGCAATATTAAAAAGTCAGAATAGAAAATCAGCCAATTGCTTACAATTACACATGTCAAGATTTGTTGATATAGATCCTAGAAATTTTATCTTCTACTTTGTACAAACATGGGACAGTATTAAATTTAAGAGGAAACTAATAACGTTAATGCAACTGTTTTCAGCAGCATTTCACGCTTTTCTTTTACTCAACTGACAACTGAATGATTAATATATTCAACGGTTTGAAAATTTGATTTTTTGAACATGTATTGAAGTTTACAGTAATTCAGAATCTATTTCAAGTTGTAAGCCCTATTCAAATGAGTCTAAAATGAAAAAAGTAACCATATACTGTCAAACTAAACCCTTAATCCACCTTCAATTCCATACGTAATTCGATGATTCATTAACAGGACAAATTTAAGTAGGAAAATATCAAAATTTCAAGAATTTAATACAGAAAAATATCTTTTTCTTTGTTTTTTTTAGTTTGATTTTTTAAGAAGATACAAAAAAATATGCTGTTAAAAACTGATGTGATTCCATATTGCTATAAAATAACATGCAAAATAAAATTTTCGTCTTAAGTTTCCAATGGAAGAAATAAGAAATTTATATAAAATAATCTAGTATCTGCAGAATTGTTATTCCCAAATACTACGTCAATCTTATGAAAACAGCTTATCTTTTAGCATGATATAAACACAACTTTGAAACAAGATTTTTAAATACAGAATGTAGATCATTCATTATGGTAAACCAAATAGCACAATAATAAATATAAAAGAATGTAATGTCCAAATATGTATTAGCAATGCTAAAAAAACAAAGCATGATGATATATCAGCTGATAAAAAAAATTATATGCAAGATTAATGTTCATTTGGAAAACACAAGAAAGAAAGCTTAAGATATAATATTGAGGGCTCATGATGGTAGATGAGTAATAGAAGAAATGATTTTAGAATGGATTTTAGTTGCATAGAATAAGCCAGAAATATTTCTTTGCTCAAAATAAATTATTCTCTGGATGACTTTCATTGACACTCATAAGCAAATAAGAAAGGGAAATGGTGATTAATTATTTCATGTGACATGACAAGTGTGTAGAAATAATGCAATCAAAACAATTGAAGTCAGTTTCAAAGAAATATTATCATGAACTCAGCAATTTTTTGCTCTGTTTCTATATTATAAAATGAAATCAACATGGGAAAAACTGGTAATTATGAAAAATAAATAAATAAATAAAAACCCTAGATAACTTTTAATAAATTTGAGATTCAAGATGACCTTCAAGATGGTGATTCTGAATTGTATTCTGAATCTCCTAGCAAAGTAAATGATCAAATACTGGTGAATCTGAGGATGGTAGGATTTAATTGTATTTGATTTTCCATGAAAAAAATTTTGTTAAAATTTTTAATAATTTGTCAAAAGTAAATGAGGTAATAAGTAAAAGTAATAACTTCAACACTAGTATAAATGTACATGCCATTTTGAAATTTATTAATAATCACACATAGGAAGATATGTTATAGAACACTGATTTTTCAAAGAAAAATTTAAGAAAAATCTGAATTTAATAAAATTTTAAAAGCAAAATTTATGAACCAAAAATTTCAAAAGTGAAATATTTAATTATTAGATTTCTCAGAAGAGACCCAAAGCTGAAACTGCTTATCTTTCTAAAATCAAGATTTTAAAATCACTAAATGGTAAAAATAAATGTCAGTGAAAAGAGTGATCCCAAAAATATAACCTTGTTCACAAATATAATCATGCTAAATTGAAAATCTACAGCTATTTTAAAAACCATTAAAAATTGCTAATTAAAAAAAGAAAAAATGAACTAGTTCCGAAATTTCAATTAAATTTTTTGTCTCATAATAAATTTTTTAAAAAAAGAATATTTTGCAGTATTTAAAATCTAGTATTTTCTGAATCAAGGAAATTGCACTGTACACATAAAACAATCATTGCAAATCATTCTTTTGGAATAAATAAATTTTCTATTTTGATAATCACACACACTAAAATATACATCTTTAGAGAAAAATATACTAAAACTTACTCATTCAAAATTTCTGAATTTACACCTGCAAATTTTGCATCAGGACAATGAAGGATAAATATAAATGAAAAAGCTAAGCAAATTAAGGAAAATGCAATGCATATCCTAATAATGCTGGCACACTTCATTTTAAATTTTTTTACAATGTAGCCTCCCAAGAGATTTCCTCCTCCTGCACCAGGTATTGTCACTGTGCCTGTGAAGAAATACAATTAAAAATAAACAAGATAATATAAAATAGAAAGACTAATTAGTGTGATAATCTAAATTTTTAAACTTTAAAACTAGTTTCTTAATTTAAAGGCTAATTTTTAAATATATTAAATTGTGCTAAAAATTTATATGAATATTAACACAGTGAACTTTGGTGCACACATATTTAGAACTAAAATCTTAGTAATATACAAAATATAATACAAATTCACACAATACTCCTTTACGTACATAATATTTACAAATGTATGTGATTACGTATTTACATATATATGTAAATACAAAATATTGCTGTGGTAAAAATTTTTTAAACTTTTGGCTTTTAAATTGCTTTTTATAAACAGATGTTTCTTAAAAGGAAAGTAGAACTTTAGTAATCACTAAATTCTAATCAATTAGAAATTAATGAGATAATAGGAATTTTAATCTTCAATAGCACTAAAAATGAACAGAAACAATACAACCAAATAAGCTTTTTAATGAACCAATAATTTAAAGAAATGGATAGTTTATTGTACTTTTAGAATTCTAAAAATAGAACAGAAACAAGATAAAATTTGTATCTATAATGTATTGATTGAAAGGACACAAAAATTACAGCACATATATCTGATCAGAATTAACAATTTCAGCAATTAAAAATTAAAACTATTCATAAAATAAATTTTGCTTTAGATTTTATTCTATATTTAAGAAAATTAAAAACTGGGAATTTTAAATAAAATAGGACTTTTTATAGAAACATTATATGTTGAAAAAAATTAAGCACCTTTAAATTACATTAGTTTATGAGCACACAATGAAGTAACAAAAATTTTTAAAATAGAGTAAATTAATACTTAAAAAGTTTCATTTTATGTAAATAATTAAACATTTCAAGAAAAGAATATCGATAAACAATAATGAAAATTGAAAAGTTCAAATTTGAGAACATAATCGATCTTACCTACAATAAAAGCAGCAAAACTAGCTTGGTAGCTAAACTGAGATTCAATAAGTTTTGGTAAAAAGGTTGCTAGTCCAGCAAGTAAAATACCTAAATATAAATATTTCAAACTATACTTCTATAAATATATCTTTAAGGAAATATGGTAAAAAATTTAATTATTAAAAAACAAATTTTAATTTTTTTATTAAAAATGTTAATGTATACCTTCACTTGCACCTGCAAGACTCAGGAAAACAAAAGTAGGATTTGTAACTAATAATTTTAAAGATGAAGGCAAATCTGAAAAACTTTCTCCAAAATCTACACGAGCAGCTTCACTTTCTTCTAGTTTTTGGTGCATTTCGCTTATTTTCGCAGCTTTCACCTTTTCTCTACCTGTAATATTTATTAATATTATTCTAAGTTCGATTTTTATGATTTTATTCATCTCAGTTTTGAGAAAGTTACTTTATAAAAAAAAATTGCAGTAACAGCATAGAAAGAAACTGGAAAGATGTTGTATAAGTATCTTTCCAGTTAAAACAATACAAAATTTAAAAGTAGACAAGTAAAATGGAATTGGCTCTTCTGAAACAAATGATATTAGATTTTTCCAAAGTTAGAAAATTTGACAATTTTTAAAAATATACCCTATGAAAAAAGTTAAGTGATTTAAGCAAAAATAAAGACAATGAATAAAACTACATGGTATTTGTGAAAAAAACATATTACAAAAATTAAAAGAGCAATATTAAAGAAATGTCAATACATTAAAAGAATGATAATTCAATATTGAATACTAATTAAAAAGAATATAAAATGAAATTTAACAGCTTAAAAAGGCTAGAATCAAAGAATTAAATCATAAAATACAAAGGGAAAGACAAGTTTGATTTGATTTACACTCGATCTCTTTTTGCTTATAAAGATAAATTCAAATCAAGACTCATGGTTTAAAATGTTTTCAAATAGCCACAAATGTCTGAAATCATAATCATCCATAAACTATTAAAATAAAGAACATATAACTAATTTGGATATCAGCTCAAGGATGTAATTAAAAAATTTTAAAATATTTAATCTTAATATTTAGATAACCAAAATATTACAAGTAAAGATAAATGCATCACAATTATTATAACAGAAGAATACTAAAAATTCATGGGAAATCATATTTACTAATCCACATTCTCCAATAATCAAAAATTGACAAATATTGATAAAACACGTATAGGGGTGGATAACAGATGCAACAAAGTTAATTAAAAATTTAACATCTTCTCTAATTCACATCTATTTTCAACCATTAAAAAAAGATAGTTTTAATTTTTATTACAAAATTAAAAATACATAAAACTGAACTTATTTAAAATAAATATAAAGTGCAAACTTTTAAATTATTACCTTTTAAGAAGTGAAACATTTAAGCAAAGATCTAGTTAACAGATTTTTAAACTAAGAATTACAATAGACTCAGTAAAACATATGACATTAAAAAATTAAAAATATTTTGTTGTATTAAGATATATATGCTAATCAAATACTTATAAAATTTTACCAGGAAGTATCTTGGGAAAGGCAAGAATAGGTATAGCAAAAAGAAATCCAAAGACAGCAGCAAATACAAAACCAATCCACCATGCTCCGACCCAAACTGTACTCGATGGTGACAAACCAAGTCTATAATTGAAGGTCAATATGTGATCTTTAATGCTTAATCATTTTAAACAAAGTTGAAAAATCTCATAATGTACTAGAGTTATATATAAATATACACACACATATTTATATAAAGCTACAGTATTTATATGTAAAATTTATGATTAGTAACTAACTTATTCATTATATAACTAGTAAAAATAGTTCATATAGTAAAATATTAATTAATTTTATTAATATTAATCAAATTAGTTTAGTAATTAGTTTCAAATTAATTTAGTAAAATATTAATCAAATTTGTAAAAATCTAATGCCATGAAAAAAATCTTAACAAGAATAAGAAATCCAGGAGAATAACTTATGAAAGTTCAGTAAAAAATAAATTACAAATTTGGAGCTAAAATGAGAAGATTACTGATTGCACACAAAAATAAACTTATAAAATATCTTATTTTAAAACATTAAAAAGAAACTCAATGTTATAGGCCATTTTGTGTCCACTAAGATAAACACTGAGCAGCAAAGTAATGTTGAATACGTAGGATGCATGTCGCTAAAAGTTGATTTTTTAGAGGAATACATTTTGTAAATACATAAGAAATGTATAACACGATACAAAGATCTATAAAATATATTTGTGCTTAGATTATAAAGATCTTAGGAGAAATCAGTTATCTTACTTTTTCACGTGGTATTTCTTATATCTAATCTACAAAGCTTTTGCGAAAAGTTTAAAATAGTTGCATTAAATTAAATTAAAAAAAAAAAAAGAATTAGCAGAGAAGTTTTCCTGACAAAATAAAACTTTGAAAGGAATGGCACTGTGACACAGGATCACATTATATCAGTAGCAGAGCTATAATATTATAACAGATTATATTCCAATCATTGTTAAACACCACAAGAAATGAGTCATTCTGATTTCAATGTGTTAACCTGTCAGAATAAGTACTTGGGCGCTTTTCAAGTTTTTTCACTTTCTTTTCAACAATACTGCCCATAACAAGAAGTCCTATCATGGTAATATTTTTCAGCAAATACTGAAACAGAACAGCCTACAGCATTTTTAAACTGATATTTTATTTTGTAAATCTTTTCATTTTAAGCCATTTTTTTAGGAAACTGAGTTTAAAATATTTTGATTTAGAAATATGCCTTATAACATATTTGAACTCAACACATTAATGTTAAGAGGGAGGTAAATATATTCTAAAAAGAAGAAATATTAAGTGTTTCCTTAAAGGAAAAAGTTGCAACTATATATATCTTGATTTTTCCCCCCTTTAAAGCAAGATGTGTTTCAAACATTTTAATATTAGTATTATTTACTTAGAAATATTTTTGTGTTGTAAACAGAAGTTATTTTTTTTATAAATTAGATTCATTATGACCATTTAGTTTATAAAAAATTTAAATGTAATTTTAGAAGGTTTTATATCCCTATAGATATTTTATGTTTTAATTTTCTTTTGCTTTCATTTATTTTTAGAATTATATATTGGACATTTTGCTGTCTATTTCTTTAGCTGAAATCTGATTTAAATATACCAGTTTATTCTATGTAAATCTCTTAATTTATTTACTTGACAAGTACTTAAATCTTGTCATGTATATTTTTTTTGATTTGGAACGTATGTAGTAAAATGAAGAAGCAAAACTTGGAGGTATAAAATGAAAATTATATATATGAAAATTTGATAATATATACTTGAAACAAAATAAAAACCAAACATTTTCCAAGTATTCTTTTAAAGACAATTTTCATAACAGCAGATATAAAATTGCTTCTCACCATCTAAGGTAGCATTTCCATTATCTAAAGTTACATATAATAAAATAGTTTAATAAAACTGAAATATTCTATTATTGCCATTCAAGTTTAGGTATGAAAACAATAGTTTATTTCATTCAAGTTCAAGATTAGGATCAGCTAATTAAAGCAATCAACTAAGGACAAAAAAAATTACATTAAAAACATTACATTAAACTATTTATAGTTTAATGTATGAAAGTCATGCCAAAAAGCTTCAACTTAAAATATTTAAGCTCATGGGACAATTTTACCATACTCTTGGAAAAAATTAATTCAAAGTTTACTTTTGTAAACTTTATAAAAAAAGCTGTAAAATTGCAGAATGCTTAGTAAAGTAATAAAATATTTTAATGTATGTAAATTTTAGAGCAAAAGATACAAATGTTTCTGGCTTTAACTCCAGTTTCCAAAGGCACAGAACACGCTTTCATTACTTCTAAACTCTATGTTTTAATTTGCACATAAAAATAAAGGCTATTTTATAAACACTAACAAAACTAATGAAAACATTTTAATGTTAATTTACAAATTGCATTCTTGCAATTTTTTAATAAAATGAAATTTTAGTTCAAAAAATAAATGTAACAATTTTTTCTTTATTTTCCATTTAAAAAAAAAAAAAAAAAAAAAAAAAAAAAGTTCTTTGGTTTTTTTGTTTTAAGTATTTATACCAATGGTAAGATTTATTGTTTAAATATTTTAAACATTTATAACTTTAAACAAATTCAATGGTTGGTTTTATGTTGCTTAGTCTTTGCAAGATAAAGTGTGCATCAAAATTTTCCAGGCTCTGGTTTATATAAATGGCATTATTTTAATTCAAACTTCAAAACAAATACTTTAGAATAATCTGCAATAATTGAAAACATGATACAATCAATGTATTAATAGTAAAAACACATGTTAAGAAAACTTATCTCAAAGCTTTAAATTATAATTTGAAGAATTAACTCTCACTTATATAACTATGATTTACAATAAACTCTTTGTAAAATAGCTTACATAGATATTTTAAAATGTTATTTTTAATGACTAGAAAAAATTTGAATTGAAATATAATGCTTATTTTTTTTAAAGAGTTTAAAAATGTTTATTCTTTATCAATACTGGGACTTTTTAGTCACAATTTATTATATTTTTGTGAGTGAATATTAAAATATTTAATATGCTTGACATTTCAAAGTATGAGATAACAGACTCACTTACTCATTTGCATTAACTCCAAAATCAACATATAATCTTAACATTTGTCCTCCAATCAAGTAACCCAAAGCTGGTCCAACAATGGCCATAGTATAAAAAATACCTGTAAATACAAAAAAAATTCAGGATAATTTTAATTTTAATTATGTTACATTTTATTCACAAATCAATTAAATTGATTACACGCTTTATTAAATATCACAATCACTTTAAGTCTACACTTTTTTAATGCTTTCCAAATATTTTTGTCCTAGTTTCACATAAAAATTTTAATTTATGTTATATTGTCAAGGTTGCATTTGCAAGCACTATTGTCAAGATTGCACTATATATTTCACCACATAAAACACATTAATTCATATACAAAATTAAAACATTAGTGCACACAATGAAAAACCTAAAAAAAGCCTAAATAAAAATAACCATAAAGTGTTTTCTATACAAGTATATTAAATATTAATGTACTTAAATGAAGTGACATACTGTTTGAACTTTAAGTTTTAATAATAAAATAACACAAAATTCATATATATGTATATATATGAATTCCTTTATATTCTAGATACAACATAGAATTCGTTTTTAAACTTACTCACAATTACATTGAAACAAGTTTCATGTACATCAGATATGTTGAAACAAAATGATTTTCTAATTATATTAAGTTTAACTTTAATATTTTAATATTAAATATTTTCATTATCCATTTATGCATTACTTTTAATGTTAGAATATAAAGAAAATTGGCCAAAGAATTAAAAGCCTTTAAGATTTTCATTTAAATGCTTGGTAAATATGAAACCTGTATTTTTATAATGTAGGTTACACATAGACAGCATAAGTATTTGGTAAGGATTCATTTCACAATGAAGTATGCAAACTTGGAAAAACAACATGTTTCACTATTTGAAAAAGAACTTATTGTTGATGGCTGCTTAGCAGGGGCCTTGATTTTGATAATTGTAAATCTCACTGGTTTCCCAAAAGCAATCACACCAAAGGATTTCGAAAGTTGAAATAAGAACCCAGTCCTTGTCTAGAAGGCAACTGTGCTTTATTGAGCAGTTTTCCAAGAGTACATACAATTGGTGGTATCTCTTTGAAAATTATATAGAAAAAAAACCAGGATCCTTCAAATGACATATATTCAACCAAGATTCTTCAAAATGAATTTTAGCTCAAACCTAAACAGAAAACTGCAGAGAATAGGAACACATAATCAGGTGCTTGTGAGAAAGTCATTAATCTCTACATATATATATATATATACATCAATTTGTAGTAGTTTCAGGGAACCAGACATTTGAGGATTGGAGATTGGTAATACAGTAGGATAAGCCATGTTACATTTTACTTTGTACTGAGGGAAGAATCAAATTTGATAATTATTTAATGGATTTACATGAAGCTATAAATATCCATCTTGTCTTACAAATGCTATGAGAGGATCCAGTGGATTTTGTTTGGTTTACAACTCAAATATTTTTTACACACGAGGGTTGTTTAAACTGGAACTTATGGTTTAAAGGGGATCCCAAACCACTGCAAACATCTATGGTCAAGGTAGGATTTGAACCCACAAACTGCTAAGCCAAAAGCAAGAGCGCTAATTATTCAGTTACAACACACAGCTCGACAGGGTTTATTAGGAATATGAAGATATGGAAAATGTTCTGCCTGTATGGAAGTAGCAGGCTAGTATTCAAAGATAAATAGCATTTTTACTTCAATAGCAAAAGAATTTTCAAGGATTATGCAACTATACATTATGACAGAAGTGATCAAAAGAGACTAGCTAAGCATCAGTTTGACTTGCAATATGAACATTGGCCATAACAGGCCATATTTTACCCCATAGAAAATGTCTAGGATATGTTGGAAGACATCCAATCCAATAGGTCTCAAATTTTCCACTTCATTTATAAAATCTAAAAAGCTGTATAGATAATGCATAGTATTACCTGGACATAAATACACTCCAGAAGCATGTAAACCCCAAATTAATGGAACTGTCATCAATGCAAATGAAAATAAAATATCGATATTTAATTTCTAATTCATAGGCGAATTCTTTTTTAAAATTTATTTTCAAATAGTATACATTGTACTCTAATGTCCTTTGAAATTTCTTTTTATTCATTCAGCATTAACACCTAAATTATCATTAAACTGCTAAAAATAGCTGCCATGTCTACAACACATTTTATCAAGTTTTTTGTATCGTCTGTTTGGCAAACTCAACTTATTCCAAGTTGAAACTTTCTAACTTTAAAATAATTTTTTTACAAATTATTTTTTACTAATATTTTAGTACTCAATCTTACTTATAAATCAAAATTTAGAATTTAAAATTTCCACATAATTATTTTTGTAAATCAATAGGAATTTTTGAAAAATTCTTAATTTGTCAAAGTATTCCAGAAGCATTTCTAAATCTATTTCAGCCCAGTAGAACTTTAATGCTTTTAGTAAACATTTAAAATAAGATTCAGCTCAAAATCATTTTTATAATACACAATATAAAAAATGTTGCATTCTTTACTCAGATTTTACTCTTTACACTCTTTAAACAATATGAAATAAACTTCATATTGTTTTTTTTTTTCATATTGTTTAAAAACTTAAACAATATGAAGTTTATTTCATATTGTTAAAGTTTTTAATTGGATTATTAAAAAGAAGTTTAAAAGGTTATATTTTTATACATACATGTTTTTAAAACCAATATAAATCATCGAAAGCATTTTAATCAAATTACAGTAATGTTTATACATATGTAATAAGTAAAGATGTGTATGTCTTTTTCAAATGATTTAGTTCAGTAAGTTTACTGGTTGATATCTAATGCTTTTGCAAATAAGTACTCAAATACAACAGAAATTTTTGTACTAAAAACAAAATACAGGGAAACATTAAAATTTGATGATATACACATTAAATATTTTTAAGTTAATTTTATAATTAGTAGCAGTCTAATATAAAAATAAAATATTTTAAAAAGTTGACTATTTTGAAAATACATTCTATAAACAGATAATTTGTATTTCAAATTTAATAAATATAAGGCTTATCAAACAGTAAAATTTGCATGAGAAAAAACACCCGATAAGTATAAATCAAGTTTGCTAAATTATAAAACATTCATATAACACATAAAAATTACAAAATATAAAGAAAATGGTACCTTTTATACCTATCTAATCAAACACCACAGTAAATAAAATATAGAAATTCTCTATTAATAAAAACAAATGATATAATTTATTAATAAATGATAAAAATAAATTATAAAAAAGTAAGGAAATTTTTATATTATTCAAAACTGCTCGTGTAGAGCAATATTTTGTCATTGTATAATATATTGGACAGATGAAATCACTAAATAAATTTAATATGCTTTTGATTATGCTGAAAATAACTAGAAGAGAGAATCAAATCAAATAAAAATATTAACAAAAGCAAAAAATATAAATATTATAAATCAATATCTATTACCTTTATCTTTTTCTAGACATTAGAAATCTTTTACTTATTTTAACTAAATGATAACAAAAAAATTAACATTTAAAATAAAAATTTATTCTTCATTATTAAATATATTTAAAAAAAATTCTGATCAAAATTTCAAATGTCTAACTTAAAACATGATTAGCCTGAGGGCTAAATGCATGAATATTAAAAGTTTTATTGACATAAATACACTGAACACAGAACTCCTATGCTATGTTTTATTCAAAAGTCAAAGTTGACACCATCATTATTTTAATCTGCATTTATCACTGAATTTTATTATATATTTGTTGAAAAAGTATATTGCTTTACATTTATGTTTCTTTAAACGATTGACAGTTGCCATAAATATAAAAAAAATCAAAATATTTCTGAGTCCATTTCATAATACTTTGATCTATTATATCTAAAATTATCTAATTAGTATAATAAAAATTAACAATTAAAAAAATCAATAAAAAGTTAAAATTATACACAACAAATAGATTTTACTTAAAATAAATTTTACATGAAAGTTTATTTGAAAGTTAAAAAACCAGTAAATCAATATTAAAAATTTAAGTTATTATAAGCTCAACAAAAGCAAAATTATCATACACAAAAGCGAAAATTTTTTACAATTATCAAATATAGTCAAAGTAATTATGCAACATTAAACGATATTTTAAACACTTACCTAAATATATGGATGACATTTTGGTAGGTACATTCTCATCTAAGTAAGTACAACCTAAAGTATAAAGAGGCACGGCTCCAGCTCCATGAAATAATTGGCCAAGGAAAAATATATATTTATAGTTAGATAAAGAAGATTCTTCAGCAGAACATGAGGTTGTGTAATTTGCAGTTTGAAGACCAGAATGACAATGGAAGTCTTGTTCTTGACTGAATGTATATGGTCCAGCAAGGAAATATGGCAATGAAAATATTAAAGAACCAAAAGCTAAAATTATAAGTCCACTTCCAAGAAAAAATGGCTTACTACGGGTTCCTCCAAAGTAACTTACAGGTATAAGACAAAGAAATGATGCTATATCATAACAACCAGCTATAAGACCAGTTTCAGTACTTTTCAGTTCATATCTCTTCTCTATTGTAGTAATAACTACATTTATAAAGCCATTTACAATCAGACCTTGAAGTGCTCCAGCCCAACAAAGCCAGAATAAAAACCACTGAGGAGTTCTAAAATTTTGCAAGCAGAATGGACGGAAATTTGCCCATCCACAAAGTTTATCTGTGCCAGTGAAACTGTCAGAGAGCTCACTGACAGAATTAACTGAGCCATTATTTGTTTTTGATAAATTATCCTCAAAGTCTGGATTTTCACTTCTTACCAAGAAGAGATGGCTTTTACTAGATATTGACAATGAGCTTGCAGCATCATTTTCTGGAGGTTGTAAATTACCAGAGGCAGCCATCTATTTAGCAATTAGTATCAGCATTTAATAAATTGCCATAAGTATTTCCTTTGGCAGATAAGAGGCACCCTGTTAACAGATAATAAATTATTAATTTCTTATTACAATACTTCAAAATATTTTATTAAAATTTTAAAGTAAACTTAACAAATCAATACTAAAACAATAAATGTAAGTCACAATTTGTCATTTTAAACTGCAATAACAATGTAAAATTAAGATCAAAAACTGTTTAAAATAAAGATTTTAGCAAGAACTTGACCGATTATCTGTATAAGAAACAAGTACTATATGAAACAAGTGAGGGATAAGTATGCGTATTCTCTTTGAGTTAATAAAATAAAAATATTAATTAAAAATAAAAATAATATGACAATATTATTAAGCATGCCAATAAGAATTTTTATCCATTTAATGAGACAATTTAAGCAGAGTAAATACTTACTTTAAATCTTAGCTATAAATAGATGTTAAGAATAACATCTACAAAATTTTAAATTTGTTTTTCTGCTTTACATTTTTTTTTTTTTTTGAATGAGTTATGTAATGAAAATGAGTGACTTATAAGTTAGAATGAGTTAAGTCATCTCAATTTTCAAAAATTAGGTTAAATAATAGCGATTAAAATTTTAAGAAATTTATTTCTCACCATTTGTAATGTCAGAATTAAGTTCATTTATGACCTTAAATTTATGTTCTTTAACTTAAAATGTTAACGTGAAATTAGTGTAATAAACTGAAAATAATAACAATTAAATAATTTCTTTACATATTTTTAAAAAACTTATAACAAATTTTTTATGATATCCTTATTAATGCAAAACCTAAACCTTTCATTGAAAATTTCCCATCTAGTTTCGAGCATACTAAAAAAATATTTTTAAGTCTTGATTAATATTGTTCAAATTTAAATGATTAAAAAATTTGAAATTTCAAAACTGGCAAAATTAAAACGATGTACATCATAAAAAATTCCACTATTCTTACACAAAGAAACAACTCTTTTTCACAAATTCTACCATTTTCAAAAAATCCAGAAAAAAATCTGGTTTATTTAAATAAACAATTAAAATTTCTAATATTTTACAATATAATTTCAATAATTAAAAAATATCTTACAATATAATGATCTGCATGTACAGAATCATTAAGGTGATGCTTTATTTTGATACACATTTCATAAATATCGGACATGTTAAATAAAAATATCAAAAATGGAGATTTTTTAACATAAGAAATTCAATTGGTTGCAAGATTCCATTAAATAAAATTTTGAAGACAAAAGTGTAGAAAGCGTTACCTCAAGCCTTTTCCATAAAAGCCAAGAAAATGACAGATTGACATTCCCGCGTCATTTAATACCTTGATGTTCGACCGGCTTGTTTATTTTTCGTTACGTTTAAAAAGTTCTACGCTTTCAACGCGTTGTATAACAAGAAACGCTATCTTGCGTGATACAGAACAAGATGAAATGCATTTACATATTTAATTGTTCGTATGTCTATATGTGCTTCGTTTATTTTCCTACTTCCGTCTTATGGTTTGTCTCTTTAATTGTATATATTTAGTCTAATTTAATGCCAAGTAGAATTTGAAAGGATTTAGTTTCAGAAGTTGCTGTTTCTGGTAAAATTATCGAACATAAATAGAATGTTGCATAATTAACTAAAATTAGCGTGTTTAATTATATTATAGACTGTGTTATAGGATTATGTTTCACGCCTAAAATATTGCAACGATAAAATTATTCTTAAACTCGAATTTGTAAAACTTCATAAAAATGAAGTTTTTATCTAATATTAAGAAACCTGAAATACATAATCTAAAAGAAATATGAAGTATTTAATGATAATATATGGAATTAAAATTGTTTTAATTGATAAAATGTTCGTTTGAATGCAAAACAAATACCGCTGAATTTATCATAAAATAATGGATTTATAGATCTGAATTCAATAGATAATTATTAATAAGATTTAAACATAAAATAAAATTCTTTTTTGGAAAAGAATTCTTAATTTTTGCTTAGAAATTGTTCTATTTAAGTTATTTATTACAATTTATATATTTCGATTCAAGATTAAGTGTTGTAAATTCCTTTTTTAAAATTTAAGTACCTTTAAGTAAGTTTCATTGGTACTTTTTGTAAAGTGATTACAATTTTTATAATTGCATTAAAATTCGATTCTTACATGCACTGTCTTAAACATTTATCACATTAAGATTGTGACTTCGAGATAAATTTTGGATGCTGATATAAATTAATTCATGGCTAATTACATGGTTACGTTTCATTTTCTCGATCCGTCATTAAGTTCAAATAGAACATTCATTCAATAAAACGCTTCCTTCTAAAACCATCTTCAGTGTTAGTCAGAATATTCAGCTTCGAAATGTGTAAGTTATAAACTTGTAGTCTAATATAACTAAGTTTTTTATATTTTTTTATTTTAGAGAGTACAAAATTATAAACTACACCAGAATTTTTCTTAAACAAATTTTAAGCTTTTTTTCCTAAGTTATAACTGTTCCGAATTAATATTAATCAATAAGAGGTTTAGAGATTTCAGATTTTTTAAAATAGGTTACAAAAATATTTTTTTCCTAATCAACGAATTTAAACAAATATTATTGAAATCAATATATCTATTTTTGGAAAAAAGCTAGTTGAAACACATTTGATGAGCGAATTTCATTTTTTCTAAAAATCATTTTTCTAATCAAAGGAAAAAGTTTTTAGTTAAGACAAATATAAGTACGAGAAAAGATTAAAAAATGCTCTTATATTTACACTAAATATAAAAGATTGGTGCTGATTTAACATAATTTGGATTCCAATACGAATTAGCAATTCGCATTGAATTTAATATAATTAAACAAAGGCTGATTAAGAATTGCTGTACACTCGACACCATTGTAATTTTCATTCTTATAAATGACAATATATAAGTGATATAAAAATGAAATTTAGTCTATAAGCCTAGAATAGATAGCGTAACACAAAAAGATTAAAGAAATCTCAGCATATGCTCTTTCAAAAGTATTTTTTTACAATATATGATTCCATATATTTTGGTTTGATTTGTCACTCATAGGTCATTTTTTTTTCGTAGGAAGATAATAATTAGACCAGGATCAACAGTTTAAAAGTTGATACCAAAACACTACAAATATCCAAGCACGAGGTTAGATTCGAGCCTCCGAATTGTTAAACCAAAGGTCAGAACGATAACCGTTTTGTGCATGATCAGCTTTCATTTATGTCTGAAGTTTGTCCCTTTACATTCACATCTTTTGCATACGAAAGCTAATTAAACCAGGATTTTTCTTGCTAGACATAGAAAAAAGTTTATTCTCCAAAACATCAAGAAAATAGCCAGATGTATCTGCACACTCATGGTCATATTTAGTGCTCACCATGGAAACGACAACAATCAACCAACCCAAGTTAAGCTTCAATTCATGTTACTGTATTCAAAAACGTATCACAGAATTTCACAAGAGTCGCAATTCCCTTTTCAGGATGAATACATAAGAAGGCTTCTGTTCGTTGTAGTTTCGAATAAAGGATAACTCATAGCGAAAAAACTGAGCATCAAGAAATAACTTGTCAAAAATCAACGAAAAAAACTCTTAAACAATAGATATATTATTTTTTAAAAATAGTTATGGCATTATTTCTATAATTGTAAATAGTAATGGAATGAACATACTACTTTTTGACATCCCAATAAATAAAAAAGTAAAGTATAGATCTCGGAAGATAATCGCACAACCTCAATGGTTAAAAGGGCAAAGCACCATGAAAATAAGGCTTTCTTCAGAAGTACAAAACAGGTTTGAATCATCAAGTGAAAAGATAGAAGACAGTTATTAATATACTAAGTCTCTTCCAGAAATACAAATGAATGTTAAATAAATACAGCATAATAACGCCTTTTCTCATTCAGCAAGGCTGATTTCAGATAAGAAATTAAACTGACAAACTGATATAACATCCATACATGATTACTTCAGATTTGTATATATAACGATGAATTTCTTTCAAATCTAAAAATGAATGCACATAGGCATTTTCATTGCAAAGAATATAGATGGAATTTTAAAAAGCATCTCATTGATTCTGAAAAAAAAAATGATTTGAGATATTTAAACTCAGAAAAATTTGCTTACAGAAGCGCATCGAACCTAGAGAACATTCCTTTAAGCACTTTAAAATTTTATAAAAGTAATTTTAGAAACCTATTTATATCTGAAAAAAATTCGTGGATTCCCATTTATAATATAAAAGTGCATATAAAAGAATGACACATCAACATCTGATAGAAGCTAAATTTCTTAATTCGTATATTTTCTAAGTAGTGCTTAATTATTCGAATCTAATATTCATGCAATTATAGTTTATTTGAGAATCAAGATTAATAAATATATATCTTGATCTCCTTAAATATATTATTAATCTTGATCCTGGGAAATTATATTGATTTAAACATTTTATATATTTTGAATGAGGTATAAATTAGCATTGTTTTCATGTTAACAAAAGCATTTAATTTTTTTATAAATTTGTCATTTTTACAGACGAGATTTTTAAATTAAAATTACTTTTACTTTAAAGTATCAAGAAACAACAAATTTTATAGTTTTGAAAACTTCCTTATTTTATACCAATGGTAAACATTTAAAAGATTTTAAAATAAATAAAACTTTCAAATATTCGAGATTTATAAATTGACCTCTAATTAAAAAAAAAAAAAAAAAAAAAAAAAGAACTCGAATATACAACCAATGTCAAAGTCAAGCAATGATTCGAGAATACATATTTTGTTCAAAAAATGCGTCATATCTATTAATTTTATTATTGAATGATTAAGATAAATTCCTCTCTCTGGAAATATTGATCTTAGCATTGAGAGAGTGAAAATATTCTGCAAAATATAATATAAATTTTTTATATGTTATTTATAAAATTAAGAAAAATATTTCTATTGAAAACACTCAGAAAAAAAAAACTTAAAATTAAATACAAAATATTAAAAAAAATTTATTCATTGGCTTCTCGTGATCTTCAAAAATTATATACATGAGAAATTTGAAGTTGTTTCTCATTCAACGGTAGTTTTTTGTATAAAGTGCATACTCATCTTGGATTATATATAGTTTAATGACCGTGAAGGTAGATACTGGTTGTAAATTTTTAAGCGCACCTTATTTACATTTTAGTTAAAATACGCAAAAAATACATTACTTTTAAGAACATCAAAATGCATTTATTCGCATGTATTATACTAATTTATACTTAGGAAGTTAACAAGAAAATTGGTAATAAATAAATCACAAAATTTCTCGATTTCTCCTTTTCGATGAAATTTCTATAATTGTTTCGCAAGTATCAAAGCTCAAATCATTTGTTTGGCAAAAACTTTAATAATTTTTTTATTTTAGCTTTTCTTTCACATTTAATGTAATAAAAACAGTTCTTGAGAAAAATTCTATTTTAAAAATTGCATTTTTATCTACAAATTATAGCAAGAAACAGTGTGGAGGATGATAAATTCCACCAATTTAGTTATGAAATATTCCAAGTTACAGACTAATGTTCTCAATCTCTTATTTTTTGTTACATATCAGGAATCGTAGGTCATGGTTGAATAATCTGTCGCTCAAAGGTCATTTTTATATATATATATATAGGGTCTTTTATTAGATCGGGACTTTCAGATTCCAATCCATAACAAATACTAAACCTGACTTGGGGTTCGAACCCATGAACTGTTGACCCGTAATCCAGAGCGCTAAATATTCAGCTGCTAGCTCAGCGAATCCTATGCTGTAATATGATTCTTTTAAATTTTCAATGTATAATGATTTTAAGGATAAGTACTGCCCACTGCTTATGAAGAATTATGTTGCAAGAAAGGTAATCCAAAAATTTCGAGGCACTCACCCTAACTGACGTAACTACAAAAAGTTGAGTTGTAATATACATTTCCCGTCATTTAATAACGAGTGCGAGCGATCAACAGAAAAAGCTTCATAAGTGCACGCCAAGCTCTCCTGCGACAGTAGTTAATAAGTTGCAAAACAAAATTGGACGATTAGAGCATTTAGATGAATAATCCATAGGTTCAATTAGCTCTCAATGGACAAAATACTACAACAATCCATTGTTCACTTTAAACAAATTAAAAAGTATTGATTTAATTTTAATGTCACACCATAAATATATATTTACAATAAGACCATCATTTTGATAACATGCGCATCAGCTTACTTACTCAGCGATAAGGAGAAAGTTTTTTCCTCCCTTTCTCTTTTTGGTGCTTCATGCCAAGGAATTAGTGAGGTACTTTTATTAGAACAGAATGTGGTAATTATATGTGCGTTTCTGAATATTTTTTGGTTGGACACGACCAGTGACAAGTTGCTCATGATTTATATACAATTACATAAATATTAAACAGCAAAACATGTATTAAATTACAAATCAAAAACAAATATTTTAAAAGCTTATAATTTATATATAATTCAATTACAAAAATATTAAGACAACTAATTCTAACACTTGAATTTTTCTATCAGCAGCAGAAAGAGAGATAAGTGAAATACATCAATTATTATTTTTTTTTTAAATTGGTAATTGTAAAATAAATGAAATGGAATAATCTTACATAAAAGAAAATAAAGTGAAATATCGAACAAATAAATAAGTTCAGTAGAATTTAAAAACGTTAAATAATGTTATAAAAATCCCTATATATATATATATATATATATACATATACACACACAATTACAAATAGTACATGCATACTATTATGAAAAACAGTAACTATATTTGTACACAAGTATGATTTAAATTGGGCGAAAAACATTGGAACTAAACAATCAAGATTTAATTAAAATTTTATGCTCACCTTTCACTGAAGGATAGCTCGATCAGGATTTATAATTTTAAATGGATTCGGAACCATTACGAACAATTACACACGAGTTGAAAGTCCATTTCATGAATGTTGAATTAAAGACCTTAACGTTCCACCTGCCAGATCAAAACTGCTAGTGGAGTTAAAATTCGAACATTTTGAAGAACCACATGCAACGGTACATAGAAGTTCCCAGTAGTAATATTATTCATATAAATAAAATCCTTACTTTGTTTGTCCGCCAAATAATTGCTCAGATTTAAAATGAAAATGTCAATACAAAATGGAATGAAACTTAGATTGTTGGTCTACAATCAAATGAAACTTACCTTGTTTTCTTTTGATTGGAGATTTCGAAACTTTGATGAAGGTGTTTGTAATTAATTTAAACCGTAATAATTATCGGTAATTATAACTCACAGTATAACTGTTAAGGCGCGATATAATTTAAATGCTGTGACAGTATTCCGTAAATCAGCTCGTTTCAAGAAAAGAGGAAAGTATATTTTTCACCCTTTTAAACTTATAGGTAAAATATATATATATACCGCATTGAATCAGTCTCTTCCAAAATTCATAGTAAATTTTTTTAAAAACTGCTTCCCTTTTTCAATTTTTAATCAAGCAGAGAATTTGCATGATTTTTTGATTAAGTATTGTTTTTGTTCAAAGCAGAGAGCCTTTTTGCACTTTACCAAACATGCATCCAATCGGAAATACATTGAAAATGCACTATTTAGCATTTCATTACTACAGAGAATTTTCAAGCATTTCACAAATAATTTTTTTAAATATAGTCAAGCTACACTTTTTCGGCCAATAGCTAAATAATACAATTTTTGCTGGAAGCTACTGCCCACAAAATATGGCTGGATATGCTTACTCATAAGTACAATTTTTTACACTTGGAAATTTCTCGTTGTACAACCATTACTAAAATATTTAATAAGATACTTTAGAAATTCTCATATTTTCTGAAAAATCATTTTAATTTTTTATTTTTATTTATCAACATATAATACGCGAAAAGTTTTTAATTCATAACAAAACATCGATGAAATAATTTGATTTAATGGCTAGTTAATCTATACAAAAATTAAATTATAGCTCAAAATCAATTATTTTAAACGCAATTCATTAATGGAAACGTCATCTGTACGTTGGAGATCTAGTATCTTCAATAGCTTAGAGATGTAGCGCATCAATGTTCACCATTGATCAAACAAAACAGGAACATTTCGAACTCAGAATTCGATAGCATGGCAAGAAATTTAAAATAAAATCAAGTTTAGATCAACGACCGAAAGAAAATTTTTAAAAATTGACACAAAATATGTGCAACTTCCTTGAACCGAGGAAGAGGTGGCAAGTACTTAAGGGACGCGGTGTTCTCGAACTTGAAAACGGCAAAAGCGGAAGGGGAGAAAAGAAAATTCTGGGAAGTGAATGCAGGAAAGAGGTTAGGAGCCCACTCTCATTTACTATCATCTGAACTTTTTGCTTTTCATAATCTTTCATGAACAAATACTTGCTCAGCAGGTTTGAGCGGTAACCTTTCAGTTCCAAGAAACCGGAAATAAAACTTAAAGCAGTGGGTACATACGTACCGAAGTGTAATCATTCAGCATTCTACGACTTTTTCTCCTCGGTAATAGGTCAACAGAAAAAATTTGAAAATACTTAAAAGGTTTCTCCACGTTTTTTATTTTTATTTTTTTTATTAAAATGATCTGAACGACTTATAATCGATTCGTTCTTTTAAGATTCATTTGCTTAAGAAAATTGCGAACGCAAAATTTGACAGCTATATTCATTCTGAATTTACGAATGTTATCAATTTAAACAATCTCTATTCATTAATTCCGAAGAATGCTGCAAGTTGTTAACTGAAATAAACGCTTATAGGAAAATTGCGGCATAAATGAAACTCGAAAAAATAATGGTAGATTCATACGAATTTCTTACATTTACATACATACCTATAAATATCTAAATATGTTAAATGACCAGGAAATTATCCATGAGAAGTTCCTAAATAAATCTACATCGATCTTGATTCCAAGATTCCACAAAAATCACAACTGCAATACGAAATGTGATAAAATGGGCAGGAAAATTACAGGGAGAACAATACTTGTAGTTAATTTTTTCTAAGAAAATAGAAATAATTTTTTTATCATTTCCTAATTAGCGCTCCGTATGGAGTTTCTTCTACATTGATGGTCAATAAAATTGATTTAGTTGGTCACTCAACTTTTGATTCAGTTTTTGCACACTAGGATTAATTAAACAGGGACTTAGGGTTTAAAGTAGATACCGAAATATAAACATCCAATGCAGGTTTTCGAACTCACGAGAAGTTAAACCGAAGAAAACCATTCGGCTACCAATTCAACCACACTAACGCATAACTTAAAAAAAACTACTAATGATATTCATAAACAATTCCATTAAACAAACTCTTCTACACAAGGAACAGGCCTCTCCTGAACATATTCAATGCCCTGTTCTCTCCGGGAGAGATCTGATGGAGAATACACTTATGGTGCTGGACTTTTTGAAGGTGTACGCGCTCATGGACCTGGTCTAGCGCTGGGACCTCAAGGGCATGCAAAAACAACAACACAAGGAATACATCTTAATAGTGTTTAACGAGATGTGCATCACTAAATGCAGTTCACAATATACTGATAAGGAATCGAACCAACAAGTTAGAAACTAGTTAGTAACTATAACATGGAAAGCATGCAATGATGTGCATATATTAATGATTATGCAGCAAAAGCTTGTTTAGCTTTTCTGTATTAACTTACAAAATTAATCTAATTTGGAAATACTACAATATTTAAAACTTTTGGATTCGCGCATTAAAACAAATTTTATAATATAAGCATTGAAACGAATACTATAGACAATTTTGATTGAAATTCTGGTTACCATTTTAATGCAGATCAATAAAATGAAGCTAGATTCTTCTGTAATCAAAATGACAATATTGTTAAAAAAATTTATGAAGTATCTAGATTTCATCTACAGAATTTTAAACCAATTTCCTAAACGACAAATTTGTTAATTGTTGAGAAATAATTAGCTGCCACCGACTTGAAATACAAATTGAATCACCAAAATTTATGCTAATTAATTGATATCTTCTTCAGTTTTTGAAATTCTTTTATATTAGTATTGTTCAGGAAAAATTATTCTTTAATCTTTCCACAAGTAGTCGAATGACAATTGTACTTTTGCAATTCACGATTTCCTCAAGCTGAGGTAAGAAGTTTTAGCTTTCACTATTTGCAGAAATTGATGTTTCATGCTGCGATAGATAAAAGGAAGATTAACAGACAAGAAAATCATTTTTCTTTATATTGATGAATTTATTGTTTGAGCCATAATCTACCTATATTACACTTTATATTTTTTTATAGGCATTAAATTTCTTTTATGGTCAATAACGTTCATGGTTGCAGTAATAAAATATTTTTATTAAGTGGTGAGAAGAGAAATTGATAACCTTGAGAATTTCATTACATTTCAGATAAAAGAGCTCTTTACGATGAAGGAAGATGTGATAAGTTTTTAACGAAATACATAAAAGATTTGAAAAACAAAAACAGTTTTTTTCTATCAAATAAAATATTCGGTCGTTTCTTTGATAAATCAGCTGAAAAAATATTAGATATAAGATAAAAAAAAAAAATAGAATATACAATATTAATAAGTTAAAAATTTTTAAATATTACATTAATTTAATTTACGAAATTGAAAAGTTATTGTCATTTTTGCTAACTAATCTTTAATTCGTTTTATTAATTTTCGGTTCTTAAAGCATTTGTGTTGCAATACACATGGGAACTTTTTGTATTGAACATTATACTTTATTCATTTTTTATATCAAATTTAATTGTCACTATATATTTTTCAATATCTTCAAATAGATCATTGGATTGCATAGAATACTTTGTTTCAGAGTGATTTATCAAATATATTTGACTAAATTTTATTTTTGTCTAATTTTAATGTATTCAAAATTTGCTATTATTTTTTTCATTTAAGTAACTCTAATATAAATGTTCTTTTTAATCAAATCATTTAATTTTATTTATTGGTTTAATTCTAGTAGAATATTAAATTAAGTTACTATAATATAATTTTAGATTTTCGCTTTAATCAATTTAGAGTCCACAGATTGTAAATTTATGATCTCTGCATGATAATAACTCAAGCTAGGAAAAAATCTTTCACCAGTCTTCTTTTTAGAGAGTAAATAAGATGTACAAATAATTACATGCCTTAGACGTTGTACAAAATAGTCTAAGCAAAATAATATTTACATGTTAGCTTAGAAATAAAAATTTAACGTTTAAACCATTTACTGTACTACTTCATTCGAATTTGTTGCCTAAATTCAAAATCTCAATTTAGAACAGTGAAAATAAACGAAAAATGAAAAAGAGACAAATCAAATAGCATGGCATTTCCTTCATCTGCATGCATTCTTTATAATCTTTCGTTATAAAATAAAGCTCAAAGGCACTGATAACAGAAAATAAAGATTTACAACACAATAAAAATATTTTATGATACAGTTACAGTTTTTAAAACATTTCAACATTAACATTATAAGCCTTTGAACACATCAGAAGCTGGAGACATCATTTAAAATATTTGCACTGCAATAATACCTAAATCTTAATTTACAGATATGCTTAAATAATGCCCTGGACTTTAATTAGCAATACATTTGCGGATCATTCGAAAAAAAAAATAATTTTTTTAAATTGTCTTCAAAATAAACAAGTGTTTAAAAAGCTTCTTTTAACTCATGTCTTTTAAAGTTTTAACTATCTATAATTGTAAATGTAGAACATTTGTACGCATATTAGTCAACAAAAGGAAATCGCGAGTGTTTAATGGATATTTAATCAACTGTCAACGTAATTAAGTTTGGAAAAACGGGGCTTTAGAGCTAAAAAAAAGGCAATAAAGCCCTTCATATATTTGATAGGTCAACGGATCCATGGCAAATATATTAGTTCAGTTTTAAAAGAAAATATGGTTCTTCATTAAATTAGTAAATAAGCTTTCACTTTCAAATGAAATTTTTATTCACACATTTCCTCTTTTGAAAATTATGAAGAATTACATTTATAACAAATTCTCAAAGAATATACAGTAATTTCCCGAATAGTTAAACATTGGATAAACTTAATATCTAAGTTTTTCTTTCTCAAGCTCATAATGTGTCTAAAACATATTTTCTATGAATATTTACCATACTTTTGTTCTACATTTTTATACGAACATTTTTATACATTTTTATACTATGATAATTCTCTCAAAATTTGCAAGATTCAAAAGCGTATATCGTTCTATTTATAAGTTATCCATACAATTATCACAATACTAACAATTGTTGTTGCACTAGCATACTTCCCTGTACCTAGCCCTGAGATGGACTTTACCAGTTGGATAGATAGAAGCAGTCGGCTGGAGTCTTCCTGATTTTGAAGCAGGGAGCAATCAAAAGATTCACAAGGCTAACAAATGTATGGACCTGAAGACGGAATTAACTTAAAAGCAGAAACAAAATAAATACAAAAAGCAATATTCAATCTACTTTTGTAAAAACAAATTGCATTTCATATTTTTTTATGTTGGTATGATATGATCTTCTCATTTCAATCGATGTCTTAACAATTCGATTAAGATGAATCAATAAATAGTTTAGTTCGGTTAATACTTTTTAATATTACATATCAATACTTAACACACTTTAAATGACGTCCGAATCAGCTAACATAATCCATTTCACAAACTTCTATAAAAGTGATTATTATTACATAATATAAACTACATCAAAAGTTTTTAATAAAAATACATGACACCAAGCCCCAAGTATACTAACACTTTCTTAATGTAACTGACACAACAGCAATACCATTAGCATGCAAATGTCATCTCATCAAATGATAGAAATCTCTATTAAAAGAGTCGAGCATTCATTATCATTGCAATAAAATGTTATAACGCGTGTCAAATAAAAACTATAATTACACCTATTGTTAAAACACTTCCGTGGTTTTATGTTCGGCTTTTTCATTCGGCGAACTTTATGAAAGAGACTTATACATGTATTTTATTTGAATAAACAATAGTTCATTAATAGTAAAGCAAAGAAAAATATTTTAATTAGAAGCACAAGTTTTTAATCATGCACACAAAAAAAAATTGCCAATGGTAAAACATCAAAATCGTAAAAAGCTGTTTTTTTAATGTGTTGATGCTATCTTATAAGTTTAATGCAATTAAAAAAATTTATTAACTACATAATAACGAAAATAGTGATTCAAAATTAGTTGTTTTTATAGATGAGTATGAAGATGAATCCTATTATGATTTTGTGTCTGGAATGCAAGATATTGTGAGTAACTATAAATTACCGATGGATAAAACATTTTGTATTACATGTATTATAACTACTGGATTTTTAAATACTTATAATATGAATTTATTTTGTGAAACAAATAAACTACTCAAAAGTTTGTGAAATTAAAAAAAGCTATTTTTGACCATTTTCCGCTAATGTTTGTTAAAGCAATATATTTATAGGTATTGTATCATTTCACAAGTTTTAATGTTGCTGCACATATTTTTTTCAAAAAAAGCTTTGCTGTGGGGTATATTTAAAACTAATTTCCTTATTTGAAGTAGCAGTAAAGACCATTTTTCACTTTACTATAGTTACAATATGAACATTTATTATTCTAATAGATTTTATGTTCTAAATTAAAATATATAAAATATAAATTAATTAAATTATACTTTTAATTTTTATTCAGTGAGGATTATGCATAAAATTTATTATGCCACAAATTTTGATTGTACTATCATGTTATCCATCAAAAATAGCTATATGAGCATAATATATGGGTTATTTACATGCGTTACCTATACATATTTCCAAATACATGCATATTTATACTGGATGTTGAAATATAAATATTAATAATTACAATAAAACTTACTTTCTTACATCAAATAAAAAGTAATCCTATCTTTAAGTTCTTGTAAAAAAAATTAAGAAATTGTTTGTGCCAACAGATCAAATAACCAGATGAGTAGTAAAGCATTTACATCAAAATTTATTATGCACAAATGTCCCGAGATTTTGAATCCGAAATACATCTGTAAAAACGAATGCTTCTAGGAAATCTGAATTTCGAAAACCCACTTTTTCAGATGCAAGTGCAGATGATGAATATTCAAGTGCAATATTCGAGCGTGAAAGATCAAGGTGAACAAATGGAAGCGTAAAATCTAATATCACGTATTGTTTTCTAGATGATAAAGAGGAAACAATTCTCCGATGTTAGTCAAGATTTTATAAAGTTTCTTTGTGACAGCATCATTTTAATGATGATTAAATTATAATACTTGTACATAAAACCTCTGTTAAGTCTCTAAATTTTAATGAAACGTTATTTTCAAAATAACAGAATATTAAGTTAAAAATCAACAAATTTTAGCCATTATCAAAATATCAGGGTTCTTAAAAATAAAATAACTTACGCTATTTCAATTCTTGATAAAACCATAGGATCAAGGTTTGTTACTCAGTGATTCTTTACTCACGAGGGCTAATTAGACCGGGACCTACGGTTTAAAGTGGGTTCCGAATCACCACAAACATCCACACCCAAGGTGGGATTCGAACCTACGAACTGTTGAACCGAAGGCAAGAGCGCAAATCATTTGGCTGCCAGCACAGCAAGAGGGCATCGCAGGTTTCAGATTCCGAATCATTACAAAATATGTGCACACTAGATGTGTTTGGTTGGTTTGCTGATCAATAGTCAAGTTTTGGAAACAGTTTAACAGTAAGTCAATTACTTAACGAAAGCTGATTCGATATTTTAATTCCTCTTATTAAGAAGTTTTGAGTAGTACTAAATATTAGACTAACTTCAGGAATCAAGTGAATTTATACGATGATTTAATAAAAATATCTGTTCAAACTAAAACTTTTTGGCGTGGCAAAGACAATTCTTGATGTCATGTTATTTTACCTTGTTTAGATGTACTTCATAGCCGGCCAACTTGTCTAGTGGTCAGCGTGCAAGACTACGGGTAGAGAGGTCATGGGTTCGAATGACGGTTCAGACATGGATGCTATTTCATTCTCTATCCTGTCTTTGTCCTTTCCTTGTGTGTGAATGAGGTATGAATGGTGTCTACCCTATAAACGGGTCCCTATGGCATGTGTTGAGGGTGCGATGGTGATGCACCCGGGGCAACGCCTCGGCGGCAAAGAGTTCACTGTTTCTGGCCGGTTCCTTGGGTATAAAGGGGAATACATCCCGATATATCCCCAACCATTGGAAAAAAAAAGATGGACTTCATATATTGGTTAAATGGAGAGAGATATCACATATAGAAAAATATTGGATGGTAGTCTTCCGAAATAGGTTGAGTCTTAAGATTAATATAATTTATTGAACTATGATCACAATTCATATAAGATCCAAAGAATATTCTGAGCATAAATGACATTAGAATCAAAAATTAAGAGTTAGCACTTAAGTTTAGTTCTTAAAGTTATATGATTTTAAATAAATTAAAATTATAGTATACGCAATTATCCATTTTAAATTTCACTAATTCTAGAACAAGATTTATTTTTAATTAAATTATACAAATAATTCAAAAAATAAAACGCACAGCACATATTAAAAATCTTTGTATTGTAACCATGGAAATGAACAAAAAACGAGTTGTTTAAATCACAGTATGAACAATACAAGAATAGTTTAAAAAAGAAATAGACGCATTGTGCAAACAAGATGGAATTTATTATAATTTATTAGTGATCAACTTCGAATAATTTTCCAATTTGAAAGAGGGTCGCATATGATAAAACAAAGCTTAGTACGTCACTCTTGGCCATGATGAATATTAAAACCGTTTTCTATATGATTATCAAAGCTATAAACTAGGAAAGAACACATTTATAATAAAAGGATACAAAATGAAAAGCCACTTTATTGCACCTGAAAGAAATCATGAAAAAAATAGACCAAGGGAGCGAAACAATGAAACATAAAAAAACACGAGTTTTTAGTTTAATGGTAAGAAAAGACATAGGAAAAAAACAGTAAAAAAGATTTTCACATATGATTATCATACTATAAAAGAAAAGTGGCTGTCTGAAGACGGAGCAATATATAAATTTCAGAGTGCAAGAAATATTTAATGACGGGGCAAAGCTAGTTTCACGGACTTGTTTTTATAAAACAGCTTTTTAAAAGAATTGGAAAAGCCTGTAAAAACCTGTTTATACTTCAAAAAATACTTATAGATTTCAGCAGCATCTAGATTTCCCTTTCAAGAAGTTTAATGACATACGTATTTAAGTCCACACATTTTACAGAATCTGGTTGGGGATTCGGTCGCTTTTCACTCATTAAGTTTAATAATGAGTCTTAGAATTCAAAGTAGAATTCTACGCTGTAGTGGAAATGGAACTATAGCTATCGCTCTGGCAGATTTGGTACATGAATAGACCACTCTCCGATAATTTATTTTACAAGATACTTGGATTCAACGATTTGAAGTTACCATTTGTCTTACATTGATGCGCAAACATCATAGACAATACATTTTCATAAACTTCTAGATAATTTTAAAATCTATTTTTAGTAAAATATTACTACTTGTCCCACTCAATAATTTTACCAATTTCAGTTAAGTCCGATTTCCCAAAATATTTAAATTTAATTACGAAAATGTATAAACTTTTTTTTTTAATGAAATTTTACCTGGATTAAATATTTACAAGTAAATTTCTTGAATCATTTTGTCTCAGAATTAGTTTGAAATTTCAAACCAATAAGTCTTCAAATTTCGTAAAAGAACAGAAATATAAATATGTACATTGAATATTAAAGTGTACATTAATATGCATTTTTCACTTAAGATATTTAAAATTATAAAATCTATTTTAATTCTTATCAACTCAAAAAGAGCTTGTAAATAAAATTTTAATGGCTTATATTCACTGTTTTCTTACATAGTTTTTATTTAAATGATCAAATATAAAATATTCCTCTTTACACAACATTTACATTTGAGTTTAAATATTTTACTAAAGACAACATTTTTACTAAAAAAATTTTTTACTGAAGTCAAATGTTCACACTTTTTTAAAGATTTACATAAACAAATTTTTAAAGATACTGCGATTTTAAATTAGTAAAACTAAACTGAATCCCATAATCATTAACATTTTTCATATAAAATTGAATAATTTTTTTTTCAAAGCTTTTTTAATTCCCAAATATACTGGAATATTTAATTTTAAAATAAAGTTCTTTTCAATACATTAGTATCTTATAATTTATTAAATGCCAACAAAAAACCTACATATAAAAATATTTCTCGCAAAAATCATTGTACATGAAATATAAAAACATAAGTAAAAAATACTGTACAATATAATTTTCACATTAAATGCACATAAAAAAAAAATTCGTAAAATATAATTCAATGATGGTAAACTTAAGTATAGTTTAGATGAATTATTAACTATTTTTATCAAAATTTTGAATTTTAGCATTTGATATTTTTGATTAAAATTTTATTAGATACAAAACGTAATGAGTAAAGTTCCAAATCTAATATTTCTCAATTTTGATACATGTGAACGTCTTAAGCTTTTTCCCAATTGAATTTTAGAAACTTTAATAAATTTAGTTAAATAAAATCTAGAACAAAACTCTCATTACTCGATAAAGAATCTAAGAAATTTCAAATATGTTAAAACGAGGAAAGACCTAGCTTTCTTGTTTTTTCAATAAATATTAAAACATTTCGAAAGAAAAAAATGTGGTGACAAATGAAACAAACTTGAAAATCTGAGCACAGATCATGGAGAAAATTGTTACGTTGACATTTTATTCCTGTCCTGATCTTTTTGTTTGATTGTAGAGATATTTTCCACTATTCCCATAAGTGCACAGGTGCATCCAACCGTATTTCAAGGACTTAGGAATGGATCAATGAATTCTCTTTCGAATCATTTCTATTCCACCTACCAGAGAACGTATGACCTTAGTACTTTCGAGCCCCAAACTAGAGGTAATTGATTCTCTTCACGTAAAGATTAATAGCTTTCACATAATTCAGTTTTAATAAAAGAGATGTGCCCATTCTTATCAGTTGCTATAACAGAGAGGACGTAACGGTTGACACCCAATCCCGCGAGGAAATAGATTTTTACACGAATGCTTTTATTCAACATTTTACCCAGTTTTTCTCTGAATTTGGGTATAGGCGATGTTAACACATTTGGATGAGGGGAAGCCAAATGGATTTTCACGAATTAATTTACAAGGGCTTGAAGGAAATTTTGCTTATTTTTTTAAGCATGATTTACTGGAATTAAATCTTTAATCATCATCATTTGAATGAATCATTCAATACTTAAAAATTAAATATATTCTCGTTTTATTTATTTATCAATATAAAGTTAAAAGATTAAGAACAGTTTGCTCTACATGAAAAATTAGACAGCATTATTATCTTTTTTTTTTTATAATTAAACATTACAAAAATGATTTATGAATGTTGATATAACAGTGGAACACAATATTGATTACTTTGTGATAGAATAAACTGCATTAAATTTAGGTTCTAAAATTGTGCCCAACCTTTATACTGCGTTATTCAATAGTTGAGCATTTGCGGTTGTGGGTTTGGTTTAATTTGTTACTCAACGGTTATTCTTCGGACAGAGGGCTAAATAAATCGATATCTGCAGTTCAAAGTGGAATTCGAACCACTACAAAGAAACAAGTCCAAGTGAGCTTCGAACCCAAGACTGTTGAACCGAAGGCAAGAGCTTACGGTTGTGGGATTAAGCTTTTATTTGGGAAGACATTCTTCTCTGAAACAAGAAACTATTAATGAAAAGTTTAATGTATTTATGATAATTGTAGAATCAAATGTTCCATCAACATTCTTAAAACATTGATTTGTAACCTTAAATATTTTGTTTGTGTATTAATTAGAATGGAATTTATTTCTTTAAGTATATAAATTTATTATTATTATTTTAAAGTAGATAATAATGAATATATAACAAAAGCTATGCTAGGAATTATTTAACATAAATGAAAGGCAATCACCAATAGTTCAAGTTGAATAAAGAAAATGTTTTGAATAGTTGATTTTGCTACAGGATCGTGCTTCAAAACTAAATGCCAATTTAATAATATATATAATTCAAAATAACACCAGATTATAATTAGAGTTATGAATTAAATAGCATCATTGTTATTTGTCAACATTGTCTGAATGCCACTCCGTAATCGTTTTTTACAATCCAGACATGTGGTTTAAAAAGGCTTCCGATATACAAAAAGCATTTTATGCCCAAAGTGGGAATCAATCTCACACGCTCTACTGAACAAAAGGCTAGGGCAGTAACTATTCAACTTCCAGCTATGCGTTCTAAGCTGGATTTCGTTGGTTGTCGCTCTACTTTTTTTTTTTTTTTTTTTTTTTTGCTGCTTATAATTAGATTTGAACCTACAGTTTAAAGTGCATTCGAAACCATTTTAAACATCCATGACTAAGATGGGACTCGAGCCCAAGAACTGTTGAATCGGCGGTCAGACGACTTACCATTTGGCTTGCTATCTCGATCTAATTATAATTGAAGTTGAATTTGATTCGTCATAAGACTTCCTAACAAGAGCTCTTGGATCTTAAAAGATCCGAGAGCTCTGGTCAATCATCAATTCTGCGCAAGGAACATTTGATGAATGTTTTGTAAAATAGGAAGAAATTACACATCAGTTTCATGTTTTATTTAAAAAAAAATATGTTTGAAATTATATTACAAAAGAATAATCTTAGTTTAGATGTTAGATAAATAAAACATTAAGCTGTTTTAAAATAATCTGAAACTGGTGGCAAACTGATCAAATAAAAATTTCAATGGTAAAAACAAGATAATTTGGGCTCTGCTAAATAAAAAATTACATAACTCCTTTTTATATGAAATTCTACATCACGTTTTTTATAGGCCATGCGGAGAACATGTGATAAATGTTTCACAGAAAATACATCGAAGTTTCTTACTTAATACACTGATTAACAACATCAAGATAGTCAGTTTTAATTAATTTTCTTAAATTTTGCAATTACGTAAAGTTTAAATAGACAATTTTTTTTTAAAATTTTGTAATTGTTTACCAAGATCCTTATTTTCTATTCAATTCTTTTAATGGAATTTGTTGCATCCTAAAATATTCCGACAGCAAATTAACTTTTTTTTAGTTTAATCACATTTATAATTTTCGATAATTCTTGAATGTAATTTAATCACATAAATTTTAAATACATAGAGCTATTATATAAGAAAATATTATACGTGTTAATTTAAATACATACGTTTCAGAAAAGAAATTATAAATAAAATGTAAATAAAAATTTGCATAGTAAGACGGCTATTATAGATACAAATTTATAGTCTCTAGCTCATTTCTGTGCAATAAATGCTGTATACTAAATTATTTTTAATTCATAATTTCCAGACAAATTAATATTCTGAAATGGGTTTTTCAAATAATTATTTCAGTTTTTTTTTTTTTTTTTTTTTTTTACTTCCAATTTAAGAATGTCCATATATTCAATTCAGTTAAGCAATCAAAAATTATTTATTGCTAACAAAATTCCAAAATTCTCAAAATCTTATTTTTCAAGAGAAAATTGGAAAATAAAAACATTCAAATGATATCACAAAATTTTTTAAACAAGTCGATTGAGGAATTAATTTTCATATGTAAATTATATCGATGATACTAAGATAAATGGCTTTTTAATTTCCTCGTCCTTTTGCACTGTGGTAAACCTTCTTAAAAAAATTTGTTTGGAAGAAAAAAGCATCAATTTAGGATGAAAAAATAAAGCTTACGTTTATATTGTAACTAGTTTAACTTCGAAGATGACGCAATGTTTATTTCTGATAAGTTCAGACAATCGTCGACTGGAAGCGGATGCTTTTATTATGTAATTTTTACGTGTTCATTTATTAGTGCAAATGAATTTAAAAGATCATTTTTTTTCTTCCAATGGTTTTATAGCTCTATCATTAGTGATAAATCGAGTATTAAAATGTTATTCTCTTCAGTTTTATGTTTACTTAGTCGAAGACATCCTTGTTTTGGGAAAAGTCCAATATAAAAAAACTTGGCCTTTAAAAAGAAATTTATTATCATATCAAAGAAAATAAAAAATTTAACTTTCTTAAAAATACAATCTTTATTTTCTTAAAATATGATTTCTAATTATAAAAATAAATTTTTTATTTCTTATTAAATTTTTTACTCAATTGGTATATTTGTGCCGATTTTATTTAATTCACCTTTACTGAAAAATTACAAATGTTTATTTTAACGGTGTTATTATAACTCAAATGTAAAAACCTTTAGTTGTGTGAGCGGGTGTTTTCCTTTTTATTTAAGCTGTCAATTATTTTGAATTACTATATACTACAATATTTTTGCAACAAATTTACGAAATGCAATATATAAATACAAATTATGCATTAGTTTGTATATGTACACAAGATTTATTTTATAACAAAGGTACCTTTAATGTATTTTTGTTTTCGTTTCTATCATTTAGATTATAAAATGTCGTTAGTTACTATTTATTAGTAATGTCATATTATATATTGATCTTTATTATTTATTTAAAATGTTTTTCTCACAAACAAATGTAAATTTTTTAAAACAAAAATCGGGTACTGTTCTGCTTTTTTAGATGTTATGACTCAAAAATATCAAATTCTATAGTTGTTACTTTATCGTTGTAATGTAAGAAATAAATACAGTGCAATTGTTTTCTTTCTCCATTAAATTAATGAAGTAGTAAATTAATAACAACTGGCTTGAAATTCTGATGAAATAGACTTATCTCCCTTGAAAAATCATTCAAGTAAAAATAAAATTTCTGCATTCATAATGAAATAAAAACATTACGTTTCTTTGAAACTGAATACAACTAAATAAACAAAAGAGCGATAATGATTTTTTTTTGGTTATTACAATATATATTTCTGAGAAATGTGAAGTAAGCGTTTTAGGAAAAATTCTCTCTAACGCTCTTCAATGTTAAACATAAAATTTATTCAAAATTAGGTGTCAAGTTTGGGTGTAAGTACTATTAATAAACTTTCAAAAATTTATTCAGTAATTTGTAAAAATATCTTCATAGTTGAAGTTATAAAATGAAAAAGGAAATTTTTTAAACGAGGAACATACTATTTAGTATAAACAAAGGATTTCGAAAACTTATGTGCAAAAATAATTTATCCATATTTCTGAAGCACGCCACAGTTGGATATTGGAAGATAAAAACCCTAATTATGTGTGTTAAATAAAATATCTCGATATATTTCACAGTGGATATAGGGTTGCTACCAAACTAACATTCCTAAAATATTTCTACCTGAAATCTAGATGTGATTTCAAAATATTTCTTCTCACTATTGACTGATATATGTATCCCAGGTATGGTGGGATCGTAATCAAAATGAGCTTGAACATGACAGAAGTAATATCTTATACAGTAAAAAAAAATGGATTTCATTCATTAAATGTTCAAAAGTAACAAAAACGACAAGAGAAAAGTTTTCAGAATTTAAAGTTTTTCATGGCTTTTGGAAAGCTGTCAGTGTTATTTAGTGCTACTTATACAAATAATCACAGCTTATTTTTTTTAAACAATGCCAGATAAAGAGATCAAAACATTCGCAAATAATATTGCGTTGTTTGGTTGACATCAGGCAACATTTTCTTAATTAAAGACTGGATTGTGTTGACATAAGACCTAGTTTAAATAGAGTATTCATTTTTTTTAATGATTTGAATGTATTTTGAATTCAAAACACATTTTCCCCACTTGATGAGGAAGTCAAAACACGAGATACTGAATCGAAAGTACGAGCTCTAGCTGTAATAGTTTGGCTAAAAGTGGACTTTCAAAGATCGAAATAATTACGTTATGTGTATCGATGCATTGTAAATATATTTACTGAGTTACATACACAATAAATTTCAGTAAGTCGGAAAAGAACTTTTCACATATAATTCTTAATAATTTGACTGCCTAAAGTTATTAACACGAAATATTTCATTAATTTGCAAGTAAAATTGAGAAATCATCTATGCCTCACAGAAATAACATTTTTATTGCATAAAATTTTACTAGCAGGTTGTTTTTATCCAGAATTAGCAGACCATGTTTGTCGCTCAGAGTTCATTTTTTGTACACTGCGTAAAAAAAAGTAGGACAGTGTTTTTTGACAATTGATATCTCTAATTTTCTCCTAGCTACCAGATATTTATGCAGATTCAGATTAATGACCCCTTTTTTTTTCCTTTTATGTGAAAATTAAACATCTACCACAAATATTGATAAAATTAGTATATATATGATTTCCGTTGTTTAAAAAAAGTAGGACACTTGCTAATATATATAATTTAGGGAGTTATTCTTTAATTAAATTGTGATTTTGTAATTTGTTTTATCCTTTTCTTTTCAAAAAACCTAATTTGTTTAAAATTTACGCTGTTTCTCCGTTCTCAGAAGTGCCTTTAGGAAAACCTTTGAACGATTTTCAAGAAGCCCAAATTTCCGCATATCAAAGTGATGGTAAAGGTGTCAGATTGCTGAATTGTTGCAGGTGATCCCCAATACAGTTTCAAACTTTATCAGAAATCTTTATAAAAATGGGTAGAAAAAGACGGGTAGGCCGAAAAAGTTAACACCACGTGAAGAAAGAAAACTTGCTCGTGTGCTTAAGAATAACAAAGCAAATGTTTAAAAAAGAAATCAAGCAAGATTTTAACATGTTATGAAACAAACAGTATACAGCTATATTAAAAGATCTCAAAAAATTTATTTCCAATAAAAGAAAAACGGAAATATCAACCTAAGTAAACACAATCTCAAATCGATAACCGTTTAAGGTGGGCTAAGGAGCACATGTCCAGGACTACAGAATTGACTTCTGTGATATTTTTCGATGAAAAGAAATTCAACTTAGACGGTCTAGACGGATATCAGTACTACTGGCATTGTCTGGGGAATGAAGACGAACACAATTCAACAAGACAAATGGGAGGAGAGAGTTTAATGGTTTGGTTGATTGTTGAATACGGAAGAAGGACGAGTCTGGTTTTCTTAAATGGTAGGCCAAAACATACAGACTACATTCAAGTGCTGAATTCCGAGCTTCTTCCAAATGGCTCTGACTTGGAGGTGAAATATTGAAGTTTCTGCAAGACGGAGCTTCCAATCACACCTCGACTGCACTTGGTTTCTAACAATTAATGTGTGGATATTTTACCATGGCCAGCCAAAAGTCCTGACCTTAATATAGTGGAAAACATCTGGGCAATGCTAGTTCGTCGAGTTTATGCTGATGGAAGGTAATTTGATTCGCTAACTCAGCTTCGAGAAGCTTTGAATGACTCGTGGGGTAAGTTCCATCTCTATACATTTCACTTCCAAACAGAATGTTGGAAGTTATAAAGGCTAATGGGAAGAACATTCCTCATTGAAATCACTATTTTTTCATTCATTGCAATGCTGTCCTACTTTTTTTACAAAGTTTCATAAAAGAGAAATTATTTTTGTTGCCATTAATATTTTATGTTTGAATATCATTATTCTGATGTTAAAATTGTACTTTTAAAATATTTGTAAAATGTTCCTAATAAAAACTTTTAGTAAAAATAAAATATTTTTCGGTTATTTTTACAAACTCAAGTGTCCTACTTTTTTTTTTTTTACATAGTGTACACGAAAGCTACAACTACAACTTAATGTACATTCTGAACTATTACAAACATTCAAATCCATGATGGGATTCGTAATTATGAGTTTTTGGACCGAAGAGCAGGACGTCAACCATTCGGTTCTCATCTCGGCTAGCGGATCATGATTTTGAATGAGCAACCTGTTTGTAGCTTTCGGAAAAATTGCAATCGGAAAAAATATTTACTATTTTTTAAGTTATTTTATAACTTGGCTTTGTTTAAACGCTGCTGTTTTATACCAAGCACTGGAATCTTACATATAGATCAGCTAAAAATAAATCGTATTAGGTGGAGACGCATGAGAAAAATTTCCTTTAGTTACAATATTAATAAAATCCTAAAGCGAGACTCCTTTCATGCGCACCGATGGATTTTTGATTGGCAGCTTATTGGGAAAAACAAAATGTTCGTTACAATGGACAAAAACAATACTTAAAAAAAATTAAGAGTTATTTTTAATTTATAGCGTGGGAATCTTGAAATAAGTGGGTGGTTGAAGCCTTATTATTATTTTTTTTTTCCTCAATATTTATGCATCGATGGTAAATTTGAAAAAGGAAAAGAATCAACGCCTGTCTTTAAAGCGACTAAAGCTCCGAAATAGTGCATCGCGGCACAAGTAACTTTACAGTGAGCATAGATCAGCTTTAATTTCGAAATTTTGATTATAATTTTCGTAATTAAATATAACCAATTTTTTTTTTAACTTGGCTAAAGACCAACATCCTCATGTAAGTTTAATTCTATTTCGTATAGCTATACTTAATTTAAACCAGAGCGAAAATTCGGACGAACACAGAATATTCTATTCCATATAGCCATTCTTACTTTAAACCAGAGCGAAAATTCGGACGACACACAGAATATTCTATTCCATATAGCCATTCTTACTTTAAACCAGAGCGAAAATTCGGTCGACACACAGAATAAGGATATTTAATAGAGACACCGATTCTTTTATGAAGATCGCACAAGGGAAGATTATGTGATGGATGATAAAATAACACAAGGCCTTACTATTACCAACTTACTTTCGATTCTATGTATTATATTCATTAAATTCTAATACATAAAATGAATATAATATAAAAATTCAATTAGTATCAGTTTCATTTACAAGCTACACAAAAATAAGCTTACCTTTTATACTTGATAAATATACTAATGCAGTTGGTTTGGCTTATTTTTCTTTGTGGCTCTACGATCTTTTATAGCACTCGAGAACAAATTCAATCAAGACCTTTTTGTAATGGTTCGGTATCTACATAAAACAAGGTACGCTCAAATTTGGTTTTGATTTACTTGTTGTCATTTTCTGCACTTGAGAGTTAATTATACCAGGACCTGCAGTTTAAAGAAGAGTTCGAGCCACTGCAAACATCCAACCCCGAAGTGGAATCAAGTCCACTAATTGTTGAATCGAAGGCAAGAGCTAAAGATTCTTTTTTCCATAATTGACAATATTTTAGGTGCGTTATTAGATCAGCTTTGAAAGAGTTTTTATTTTTTATTTCATAATTCTGTTGAAAAATATTGTTCTTCGTTCTAAGTTTTGAACAGCATTTTAATCCTAGTGAAAGGAAGGAAATGATTTTAAAAGATGCGTCACACTCACCAATGAGAAAAAAAAGAATTCTGAGATTTGCGTAAAAGGAACAATTATTAATCACAAAAATCCAAATACTCCATTTTCGACTTTAATTTGAATAACAAAGCGGCTGAAAATTTCAAATATTTAAGTTACTGTGTAATGCATTAAAAATGGCTGTGTTTACATCCAAATGGGTAATTTAGTTTAATGTCATTTAAAAACACTTGGAAACAACTCTCAGGTGCGATTATGAGACAGTATCGATATAAAATCGATTTATTCTGCGAGATGTTTTCTCATAATCGAAAGTCAAAATAAACTATCACTGTATAATTATTTATAACGGAAAAATTATGAAATATATTACACATATAGGAGCATTACATTAGTTTTATAAAGTTTTTTTTAAAAAAAATTACAAAAGCAACATGGAAATCTATTAAATATGAAAACATTTATAAAAGTTAATAGTTCGAAACAAAATAGTTTCATGGATCCTTCACAAGCTGTTATCGGCTACACTTAATAGTTTAAATTATTTATAATCATACATAAAATAATTGATTCAGATAGTATCAATTACTTTGTTTTGTGCAAACATTTAGGACGAAAAATTATCCGCGCTCTTTACAAATTTATGTCAGCAGAATGTATACATTAATAAAACCGGAGAATTTAGACTTGAAAGCATACATTAATGAACTTTATAAAGATGTTACATAATCTATAGAATACACGCTTTAACAAATGCCCATGTATTTGACAGGTTTGTTTCTCAATGTTTTACACACGAGAGCTAATTAATTACATTGAAATCTGCAGTTTAAAATGGATTCTAGTCACTTCAAATATCTAAACTCGAAGTAGGTGTTGAACCCATAAACAGTTGACCGAAGACAGGAGAGCTAACCATTCAGCTGCTAGCTTGGCAGTTTGGCGTGAAAGGCAAGAAGGAAAACTGCTGACAAGGCATTCCATTAAGGCAGTGGTTTCCAGCCTGGGGGGCGCTTGCAGTTGAAAGGGGCACGCAGCTGTTTCTAAAATATCATTTTCGAATACAAACCAAAAAAGTCGAATAGGTGTCAAAAATGAATCAGCAATATATATAATCCACAATCCTCGCTGCGAATTTTTCGGGTACAAATGCTAAAACATCCCATCCATATTCTTCTTGAAACGAAATACCTCGCTTATGCGTTTGGAGCCGAGCATCGGTGGGGTGTGGAATCAAAAGATAAAGCACTCCCAACATGCCAGTTATTCTCGTGCTTACTCGCGCCAAACACGCCATTTGTAACACCTTTTTAACGCGCCATTTGTAACATCTTACCTATGTGAAGCTGTTTTTCTACAGTAGCTGTCTTAAAAACAAAGTATCGATCTCGCTTAATGATTGAAAAGGATATCTGAGAACCGTGATTTCTTCAATACCACAGATTGAGAAAATTTGTGCTGAAAAACAAGCCCAACCGTCGCATTAAATTATTATGTTGTAGTAGTATTAATTATATATTCTTTTTTGTTATTATATTTCTTATAATAAATATATTTTATTTTTACACAATATTGTATATTATTTTGTAGCCCATTAATTAAATTATAATATCAGTTGAGTATCTATGAAATTTGATTTTTATATAAATTAACGGGACGCAACAATTTGTTTTTTAAGGGGAGCGCCGGTACGAAAAAGGTTGGAAACCACTGCATTAAGGTTTATGAAGAAAAATTGAACATCCAAATATATTAAAGTCAAAACACAATAAATTGAATTAAATAGGAAAATGAAAGAAAATAGTGCCTATAAGTTTGTTTGTCACTCAACGGTCATTTTGTGCACACGAAGGCAAATTAGACCGGAACCTACGGTTTAAAGTGGATTCCGAACCACTACAAATATCCATGACCTATGTGGGATTCGAACCCACGAACTGTTGAAGCGAAGGCAAGAGCGTTAACCATTCGGCTGCCAGCTCGGCATCAGTGCATATAAAATACTTATATATAATTCCATATACAATATAATGACGAACTTAGTATTGTAGAAGTCAAGGTTCTAGGATACCTCAAAATTAAAATTTTTAATCATGAAATTTATAAATTTTAACCACAATTTCCTTAAGATATGCAACTGTTTATAAAGAAATAAAAAATTCAATTCTCCACATAATTATTTTTGTCCAACGACATTCAGACAAGATTAGGATGCGAGTCCAGGATTCTTAATTACTGATAATTCATAAATTACCTAAAAATTAATCTGATGTTGGTTTGTGGCCCAACGATCAGATTCTGCACGAAGGCTAATGAGACCGAAATCAATAAAAATTATTTATCTGCAAAAAAAAAAAAAAAAATCTTAAGTACTATTTTTTATTACACTACAGGAAGAAACTGAAATTAGAGTATAATTTATCACATGCACATTCGCAATGATCAATTGTAAAATTTGAAACAACTTTAAAATATCTATTCATTTTTAAATCATACAATGTAAATGTAAATAATATTTAAATAAATAAAGTCTATAAATGTAATTAAAATTTGAATCTTAAATGTTCTACTTACTTAATATTTTAGAAGAAAATTAAAAACAAACAAGTGTTTATGATTTCTTGTGTCTTATCTAATATGCTAATAGCTTTTAGAAAATAAAATGACATGCAATAATGAAATGCAAAAAATATATTGATTAATTTCTAACAAATTTCATAGCTTAAGAGTCAATATTGAAAGAAATAATATTAAGTTTTTTAAACTTTAATACTTCATATTGGATTATAAATACTAGAGTTTACATCTTCCTATATAGATTGCGATGTTTAAGAAATAATTTCTGTGAATGTCGTAATATACTTCAATTCATACTCATGTGCTTATGAACAATTCAAATATGTTTTACAGAAAATAATTTCTATTTATCATGTAATCCTAAATAATTTTTTCTTCCACATAATTTGTGAAAGCCACATGAATATTTCGTGTTCCCTAAAAATTATGTATTCAGACAGTTCAAAGTAGTATTTTTTTATTGCACACAATCAAACCATCCTTTCTATATAAATTTAGCAATTCTCATAATTTGTATGTAATCTACCCACGAACACATAAGCATATTACTAAGATAAAAAATATATAAGAATAAAATAATAAAATAAGAATAAAATATAAAAATATTTTATTTTATTCTAATCAATATTTAAACAGTTCATGAAATTTTCAATTACTATATTGCATAATTTAATGATTAATACAAATTATACTATAATTGGAAGAGCTTTCTAAATGATATTTTAAAAACACAAAACAATGAATTCATGCACTTTGACTGTAGAAGAAAAAATAATTACCTTTTAATTATTTTTTCTTGTACAAATAAAATGTGGTCAGTGTTTTGAAACTAATTTTAAGCTTTATGAAGTAACATAACGTTTTCCAATAAATTTTTACATGTTTTAATTTAATTTTATCGAAAAATTAAACTCATTCAATGCATAAATTAATGATAAATAAAATGTAATAAAGTGTTCATTAAAATATAAAATTGAAACACAAAACAATTTAAAAGATTTGAATTTTGAAACAAGTCTTATTTTCCATATAAGTAATAAATGTACTTCGCACGTAATGCGTTCTTCATACCGAATAGTAGAATTTTTGAAAATAAAATTTCGACTTCACATATTTAAATAAAAGTTTTATTATAAATAGTAAAATATAATAAAATAATTAGTAAAAACAGAATTCTTTTCACTACCAAGTATTTTTTTAATTTACTAATTTTTAAGGTTAATATTAAAGTCAAATATTGATGATAAATATTTTGTCAATTACAGTCACCACAGAACTTGGTTTATTAATTAATGGATATCTGCAGTAAATATTACAAGGGAAAATATGGTAATACAGAGAAGCTTATCACTGTAAACCCATTAAATAAAATACTTCCATCAAATTTAAGAATAAAAATTAAAATATTTCATAAAAACTATCGAGTAAACTTACCATCAAATTATAATTCCAATCTGCGAACTTAAGAAAAATCAAAGCACAAAATTAATCATGTACTTTTTTCGGCAGCACAGTAAAATTAAACAAGCGAATTATATACTTTTAGTTAATATCACATCAAAATTTCACATTTGCTTTATTGACGGAAATATTTCAAACGAAAATACCCAAACGTCAGTGCCTGCAGTTCAAACCAAATTCCTAAACACTAAACAATAGCCAATTCAGCAATTGCCAACGTATGGAACAAGTTACTAGCCAGCGGAGACAGGTTAATTCGAAAGAGGAAGTTAATCCATTCTCTCCCAGGGAATAACGGCAGAGAATCTGATAAAAGAATAGGAAAAAAGTTACACGGTTACCGTGTGTGTATTTGAATAAGTTGGCACGATTTTTCCGAATTGCGCCAAATCAAGCCAAGGAGAATGTTCTTACCTGTTAATGTAATCCGTTGAGTGTGAAAGTAATTCTGCAGTTGTACAAGCTTTAAATGTTGACGTATAGGAAGTTTTAAATCAAATATATGAATATATAATAAAATGCTTAAACTATCTTTATTCTAATTATTTGAAACTGATACTTATGAGGAGAAAAATATTAAAGAATAATTTAAATGAATTTTTTAATTTTGCTGTTATAGAATATTTTTGATATCAATTGCTTAACCAGGAAATTATCTCATTTCACTGTGTGATTATTTAATGTCTGTGGGTAAATAAAACTTTTTAAAAGAAAATAGTGACTGGAAAATGGCAAAATAGAATATCCTAAAACTTTCCTATATAATGGGATAATTAAAAATCATTGATTTCACAGAATTTAAAAAAAAAATAAAAATTCGAAATTTGATGGGTTTAATTTTTACTAGTTTTGTATTTGTTGATTATGAGACATAAAGAAAAACAAAATTTTCAATATCTTCAAATATATTTGTGCTTTAAAAAGATTTTGTATCTTAAAAATGTCTTAAAAGATTGATTCATTTAAAAGCTATTTCTCTTTAAAGTTACGTAACTTCATTGGGTCAAAGGTAAATTTTTGAAAAGATTTCTTTTACAATTTACAGTGTAATCATGAACTCAAAATATATAGCCTATAATATTTTTCAATTACTAAAGCAAATGACTCGTAAGTAAACTATAAAAAAAAAATTCAAGAATGATTAAAGACATCTGAATTTAAGCTTTGATTAATTAAATAATTCAAATAATTTGAATAAATCATACACGACTTATATTCCAATATTTTTATGAAGAGGCGTATTCAAAAATTATTAGAAATTAGTTTAATCAGGAATAAGTTCATTTTATGCAAAAACTCTTAAAATAATCCCTTCTCAAAGCTTTTCAATACAATGTGCTGTTATATTTTTGTATGCATGTAAATTTAATTATTTGGTGATAGAAATAAATCAGTTTATAATGTGCATATTCAAATAACTGGAACCATAAATGATAAATTACAGTAAGCCATTTTAATGACTATTATGTAATTCTTAGGCATTGTTGCAAGACTTTTAATGTCCACAATGATTTTTGAATATCCTCTAGAAAAATGTTTCATTGGTTAAAGTGACATTTACATATCACAAAGGAAGAAACTCGGAAAATTTTAAAAGTATAGAATATAGAATGTATGTTTTAGAATATAGAAATGTATATATAACATTCATCTCCCATGGTTAAGCAATAGCTGAGGTTGACCCTAAGACCTTCTATCAGAGAAGTATAGTTCTATCTCTCAAACGCGTTTAAAGAATTGGATTTGTGATAACAGCTAGAGGACTATTTGAAATATTTAAGGAAAACTCCATTGAAACTAATTTCATATATTCAATTTGATCACTATCAATTTGATATCAATTTGATCAATCACGTTGGCCATTTTAAAAACATATTTATAAATATTGTATTGAATAAAAGTAGGAATTTATTAATTATGAGAATAATTATATGTGTGTGTGTGTGTGTATATAAATATATTATATTATCGGTTGACATTCACGTGTCATCTAAATGAAGCGAGAAACATTTATTAATTTTTATTCGTTGTTTATGTGCTCTAGGAAGTGTACAGCGATGAAAAAATGTTAACTTCATTGAGTAGTTGTGGACATATTTAAAATACAATTTTTGTTCATCAATCATGTCGCTTTATGTTCTAAATTTATTACGCCCCTAAATTTAAGAAATAACTGAGATGTTCTTGTAGATTTTTTATTTTTAAGATCGTTAAATTTAATATAATCGTTCATAACTTATTTAGGAGTGTCTGAGATAAAATTTTAAGAAAACACAAGAAGTATAGCTAAATATCATCCTATTTCTCAAAATTGGAAAATGTAAAAGGCTGATTTCCTGACAGTGTGATCCACACATTTCAGTACAATACTAGCAATTAATGATAAAATTGGAATTTTTTTTTTATATAAATTTAAAATTATTACACATAAAGTCATTATTTCACATAATGACTTAGAGTTTTGCATATTTTTTAAACTTATTATTTTTCTTAACGCATAAAATCATTACAAGAGTTAAAAAAACGTTTTTAAAATCAGTCTATTACAAATTATAGCTTCTCTGTAAAAAGATAATTATAAAATCCATAAGTATATGAATATAATGAGTTTGCAAAAATAACATAGTTTTTATTATTATTAATCGTTATTTGTACATACATCTTTATTTCCCATACATCTAATTTTATTTTAAAGCATTCTTATTCAATTCTAATTATATTTCCATCGATTTAAAAAATAGATGGGAACTTAAAAATATAGCCATAATTACTTTCGTGACGAAAGGAAATTTCAAAGGAAGCGATTTTATTTTGAATAAAATTAAAAGACGACATTTTCTCATTTCAGTCATTTCCTGTTTACGAACTTAATTTATTTCGATTCATTTGAAATAAATAATAAATGAATTATATGTATGCCATTTAAAATCATATAAACAACAAAGATAAAATTTGTGTAAGTTAATTCCTTTTTTATTATTCTTTTAACAGGTGAAGCTATTAAAGGATTAATCATATTTTAGCATGTCTTATTCCTAGAAATTACAATATAAAAAAACATGTTAACTTGAATTCTTTAAAATTCTGAAAAGTATTCCAAAAGAAATAATAAATGCTTTAAATTAAATGAATCAAGCAACTAAATGAATATTTTTTAAAAAGGTATTCTGTATTTAATCCCATTCTTTCACTTAGGACTTAATATTTAATTAAAAATGCTTGAATATTCTTAAAGGTGAATTTCTATTTTCTCATGCCTTCAGAGGATCAAAGATTGTCTGTGTCTGGAATTATTTAAAATATAGAGTTAGATAAAATACACATTTACTTTTGGCGTCAAGCCAGATTTCAAAGTTGAAAAGATAATCTCCTTAATTTTTGTATTTTTTTCAAGGAAGTAATTTAAGGTTCCATTTATAAATATTTAATAGTATAATAAGCTTTTTTTACATAAGTAATACATGTATTTAAATTAATGCAGTGAATTCCTTGTTTCTTTCGCAATTTAAATTCGATTTAATACATTTCTGTTATTAAGTTAAGATTGTGAAATATTAAATTTTAATTTTCTGTTATTTTCCATGATAAGCTGATTGTATTTTTCTTTTTACAAATTGTAAGTGCTTTTTTCAATTTCTATTAAAATTTAAAATAAAATTCCTTAATTTTGTTAAAATTATTTAAATATTTATAGTACACATGTTTATAAGTTTTCCTCTCTCCAAATTAATGTAACAAGTAATCAGCAATTATGCGTAATACAAAGGTCTCTCTGAAATTTGTAAGAAACATTTTAGGTTTTTAAAGTTACATTTTTAAATTTTAGAAGTATTATAAGTAGATTTTCCAAATATCAATATACTTCTATTGAGTAATTTTCCAAAAATTAAATGTTTCTAATGTTAGTGTCATTGTGAAATGTCTCCATTCGATTCTTGGAACTCGAGAAAATAAAGGCATTTATATCTCATTTAATCTCGTCTTTAGAATGAAAGCAACTGTATTATATATATTTATATTGATTTTTTTATGTAATTCTTTATTAGCAATTTTATGTATAGTAGCAAATCCACAATGTTAAGTTTTATATTATTTAATAGTTACGGTGATATTGATTGATAAGAATATTTCATATGGTAAGCTCATTATTCTGGATTACAGCCCTTGCAAAGATCTACTGTTATATTCTTCATCCTGAAGACAGTTGCAACTTAGTGAAATTCCACTAAACTATTTGAATACAAGAACACAAGATGTGCTTTCATTTCCAAATGTTAGGTAGAGGCGTTTAAAATCAAAAAGAATGCGTTCAACGCATTCTTATTGATATTATGCCGCTTTAAATTTATAGAAAATAGTTACATGATAAATTCTTTTGTCAACTCCATTTATCCTCCTTTTGTCTAAAATTTATTTTATACTTAATTATTTGCAGTTGACCTATAATAAAACTTGTACTGAAATAAGACAGCCCATAATTTTCCAAATCTCGTATAATTTTTACTTTTCTTTTCTGCACGTAAAATAAAAATTTCAGTGACTTTCATATTTGTTATATGCACACCAATGTTAAATAATAGCTGTGTGTTGCATATTGCAATCATATTAGAATTGTGCCATGATAATGATTGATATTTCTAAGAATTGTGTTTACGCAATTCTTAGAGTCAAACAGCAATACAATTTGATCAACAATTCAAGCCATATAAAAGAGTTATAAAAACCAAATCCAAATTATTAAAAAGCATCGCAGAAGCACAATGATAGCTACAGTTTTTACACTGCATGGTGTACAAGAATGTTTAGTAAAATGTACTGTTTAATATTCAGAATTTGATTTCATCCTAAGACATATCTATCAGCAATTTCCAATTGTCATGTTAAGAACGATCATATGATGAAGTTGACAGCTGATTTAAAATTATCTGTTTGAAATTCTACATCCAGTGGAGAAACTTATTGCCTCACCAAGGTAATAAACAGGTGGTATTGACCAATATGATTATATTTGTCCTTTTGCAGAATCAAATTAGATATCTTCCAGGTGTGAAAGTGGTGAACATTTTAAAATTTATTTCTTTAATAAAATTTCACGTGAATAATTTTCAGAACCATTTATTACCAAAAATAGTATACAAGGATCTAATACAATTTAAGAAAAGCAACGAGACTTTGTAAACAATGGTCCAGGAATTGAAAAAACATCATATATTTGAATTAATGAAAGAAAATTATTTATGTCTTAAAAAAAGTGACCATTACAATATTATTTATTTTATTAAGCAAAAATCCTGATAAATTATCACAAAAAATATGCAAATAAATATTTTGATATCTGAGATTAATTAAATATTTATTTCCCAATTGATAAAAAGAAGATATAATAATATCTTCTTTTTATCAATTGAAATATAATATAAAGAAATGTGAAAGTTAAGTTCATAAAAAATAATCTCAATCAACTGTATTATTTATTTTAGACTCATTATTGAGTACAGTGGCCAAGGAGTCATTAACATATAAAACAATATGTATATAATATTTCTTTGTAATTTAAAAAAGCATAATAATAATAATTATTATTATTACTGGTTATGTCAGAAGAGGGGATTATATGATTTATTTTATCTAAGTTGTCCAGATTACAATGTAAACCTGAATTTACTTTAATTTGAATTACAAAATAAATATAATTATTATAATATTAATTTTACATATCATAAGTTTAGAATAATTATCAATATGTATACATTTTATTTTAAATATTTTTGCAAATCAAATAAACATCTTTTTTCCAATGGCATATTGTAGACAGTTACAACTAGAACAGAGTCTATTAATCTATTGTTCCCTGATACCTGATATAAAAAAAAATTTATACTATATATATATATATATATATGTATATATATGTACATATATATGTATATATATATGTATATGTTTATATATATATGTATATATATATGTATATATATATGTATATATATGTATATATATATATATGTGTATATATATATATACATATATGTATATATGTATATATGTATATATATATATATATATATATATATATATATATATATATATATATATATATATATATATATAAAAATAAAGGATACTAGGCTTAAATTTGAAAAAAAAAATTTTTTAAACTTGAATTGAATATTTTTTGAGAAGACCTCCTGACCTCAGTACGATTAAGTGAAAAGATTCCTGCCTTAGTAATTGAATGAAAAGTATCTTCAGATTTGTGCTTAACTTCAGCATTCGAAATTGGATTCTAAAGTTTTGAGTTAGTTTAATACAACAAAATGTTTATTTCTAGCTTCTAAATATATTCATAATATACCAATTCAATTTCAAAATCTTGGTACTATCAGTTTTCACTTAGTGTTCAAGACGTAAATCAGTGCTATGAATTATAAAACGATAAAGATTTGTTTCAAAGATTTTAGTAATGTTAATAAAATTTTTTTCGTTGATTTCCTAGTTTCATCACCAAATCAATATTAAACATGCCATTGTAATATTGAAACTGCATATACGTTCTTGAGAGTAGAATAGAATTTGGATTAAAGTTAAACACGTTTAAATTGCATCTTCTGAGCAATATTTCCGGTTAAAATGATTGCTAATTATATTCTTCGAATTAGAAATAATTCTACATCCTGCAGAGTTACAGGAAGTGAAATTAGGTAAATTTAGAGACATAAATATTTTGAAAGAGGATGGAATTAATATTTTAGAATTTTTAATTTTATTTGAAACAAAAAAATTATTTAAGGAAAATTCCTTTGGTGATAAGTATGAAAAAGTTTGCTTTATTGCTTAAATACAAAATAAGGAGAGAATTTATTAATAAGCAGTATTTTATAAGTTCATTTCTTTATACTGTTTCTTATATGGTGAATCTCTTGAGCTTTAAATATTTTTAATGCTACAATTTTTTTTATTATTTAAAGTTCGAAATCATTAAAGTACCTAAACCAAAAACAAGACAATATTTAAATTTAAAGTTTAACTACAGGAATTTATGTCCAATGCATTAAAGAATCGCAGGAATTTACGTTTAATACCACTCTGCATTAAGAATTAGAAAAGCTGTCCAAATTTTAATCTTTCAGATTATATAAAATAATGAACTTAGAATGGGGGAAATTATAAATAAAATTATAGTACATAATACTAACGATTATATAGAAAGAGAGCGAATCTCGTTTATGTAAGGTAAGGAGAATAATTTCTTAATAACAATTAATGATAAGATCTGTACTTTTTATTCGAAATGATCATGAACCTTATCCTAATTAGAATTATATAAATTAAACTTAGAAAAATTGTATCGGAAAGAAAGATTCTGTGTCAAAAACTTGCTTTTGTAAAGATTTTATTGACCAAACTAATAAGATTTCAGAAACTTTTTGACATATTATATCAAAAGAATTTAGAGGAATTCATGTCATTTAATGGTTACATATAAATGCAGTTTGTAATATAACTAGATCTTCTCTGCTAAGTAATTTGCAATAAAAAAGACACAATGTTAATTGTTGTAAAAAACAATATTGTTTTAATTATAATCTACTATTTGATGTAACTTAGGAAAATTTTAATCAATAAAAACTCCATGAAATATAAGAACTTTTCAATAAATGCTTTCTGAGATAAACGCATAGAGAAAGTTAGACTTGGTACTAATTTATGCTAGTGGTTGATTCAATATATTTTGTTAGATTTCAGTGTTTTCTTATGGTTGCTTATAGTAAACTTGATAATTATTAACATTAATTGTAATTGCTTAAGAAAAGATGATTGACTTTTAGTAAAAAAATACTAAGCAAACATAAAAATGAAAAATTGATGCATCGAATATAAAACTGAACTATAAATTTTAGAATAATAAAATACAGAATTAATAAATTTTAGAGTGGAATTCAAAACACACACACAGTGCAATAAAATAAGACTAAGAAATTTAGAGGAATGGATTTTGTTCAATGAGGTAATTTGAATATTATTTTTACGTATGACTCATGTTTCTGAAAAAAAATCTCAGAAGTGATTGCAAACATAAGGACAAAAGATATAAAAATCAATGCATTTTTACTTATAAACTATTCCTATAAATTCCATTTTTTAAAATATAATCAGCTATTTTTATATTATTTGTATTTCCTACGAGTCCGAAAATTTTTAAGAGAAATTTTTGTGGAAATTCGATTAGAAAATAATGAAATCTTTGAGAATTTTAAAATACATACTATTGTTTTTTTTATCGTGTGAGTTTTTATCAAATTAATGTCGTGTAATTGTGTAATGTATGTGTGTTTGGTTACTGAAAATTAAGCTACAAGATTTTAAAAAATACGTTCTTTTATGTTTGAAAATGATATTAACTAACGAAGAAATTTTTCAAATCATGAACAATGAGAAATATAATCTTTGTAAGTGATCTGGTAAATTAAATCTTATATCGTAAATAAATATTTATCAAACGATGCAATAATAATCTACATTTTACAATAATGATAATGAACATTGAATAAATGATAATGAACATATTACACATAAATTCGTTGACAAGTCCACACATAAGACTCAATTTTGGGTGTAATATAATTTTTAACTATTATTCATTAATAAACTGACTGAAAGCTAATTACAATTAAATCTAAAAAATATGTAAAAAAGAGAACTTTTTGTAAGCCTTTAATCATTAAAATGAGAATTTATTCTCTGTAAGATTATGTCGTAAGGATTATTTAAGATTAAAAGTAAGTGTAACACTTATCTGGTTTAATATGTACAAAGAAATAAGTTCCTTAAGTAGCTCAAAATAATTTATTACAAATTAGGGTACAATTTGAGCACAACACAGATACATATACTACAAATAAAACAAAATTACATCTAAACATATAAAGTTAAAGGGGGATAGGGTAAACATGAGAGTCATATGAATATACGTCTCATTCCTACGGTTGCTAGAGATGGACTCACTTCCTTGTTGGTGATGTCACTGGTGGTGTTGTAGACAGGGGGCGCTATATAAAGATTAAATTTCCTGTATTAAAGTTTCTGAGTAATTAAATTTAAAATAAATAAATCACCAGGGCTTATAGTGTTTAAATAGTAATAAAAATAGAAAATTATTGTACAAATTTGTTTACATCATATAATTATCGATTATTTGCATTGAGTGTCGGATTGATATGATATTCATTTCTCATTTTCCAACAGTGATTTAAAGAGTTCTTATTACATTTACGTTTAAAATTAGGGGAACACACTTTTTTGTTGACTTAGTATAACAATTAATTTCTTATATTGTAAATGTCATAAATATTTAAAATTTGTTCAATAAAGTCATCTCTCAAATAGACCCAAAAATCTGAAATTTTAATAAGTAAACTGAATATATATATATATATATATATATATATATTAGAATTATTATTACTAATTAGAATTATATAAATTAAACTTAGAAAAATTGTATCGGAAAGAAAGATTCTGTGTCAAAAACTTGCTTTTGTAAAGATTTTATTGACCAAACTAATAAGATTTCAGAAACTTTTTGACATATTATATCAAAAGAATTTAGAGGAATTCATGTCATTTAATGGTTACATATAAATGCAGTTTGTAATATAACTAGATCTTCTCTGCTAAGTAATTTGCAATAAAAAAGACACAATGTTAATTGTTGTAAAAAACAATATTGTTTTAATTATAATCTACTATTTGATGTAACTTAGGAAAATTTTAATCAATAAAAACTCCATGAAATATAAGAACTTTTCAATAAATGCTTTCTGAGATAAACGCATAGAGAAAGTTAGACTTGGTACTAATTTATGCTAGTGGTTGATTCAATATATTTTGTTAGATTTCAGTGTTTTCTTATGGTTGCTTATAGTAAACTTGATAATTATTAACATTAATTGTAATTGCTTAAGAAAAGATGATTGGCTTTTAGTAAAAAAATACTAAGCAAACATAAAAATGAAAAATTGATGCATCGAATATAAAACTGAACTATAAATTTTAGAATAATAAAATACAGAATTAATAAATTTTAGAGTGGAATTCAAAACACACACACAGTGCAATAAAATAAGACTAAGAAATTTAGAGGAATGGATTTTGTTCAATGAGGTAATTTGAATATTATTTTTACGTATGACTCATGTTTCTGAAAAAAAATCTCAGAAGTGATTGCAAACATAAGGACAAAAGATATAAAAATCAATGCATTTTTACTTATAAACTATTCCTATAAATTCCATTTTTTAAAATATAATCAGCTATTTTTATATTATTTGTATTTCCTACGAGTCCGAAAATTTTTAAGAGAAATTTTTGTGGAAATTCGATTAGAAAATAATGAAATCTTTGAGAATTTTAAAATACATACTATTGTTTTTTTTATCGTGTGAGTTTTTATCAAATTAATGTCGTGTAATTGTGTAATGTATGTGTGTTTGGTTACTGAAAATTAAGCTACAAGATTTTAAAAAATACGTTCTTTTATGTTTGAAAATGATATTAACTAACGAAGAAATTTTTCAAATCATGAACAATGAGAAATATAATCTTTGTAAGTGATCTGGTAAATTAAATCTTATATCGTAAATAAATATTTATCAAACGATGCAATAATAATCTACATTTTACAATAATGATAATGAACATTGAATAAATGATAATGAACATATTACACATAAATTCGTTGACAAGTCCACACATAAGACTCAATTTTGGGTGTAATATAATTTTTAACTATTATTCATTAATAAACTGACTGAAAGCTAATTACAATTAAATCTAAAAAATATGTAAAAAAGAGAACTTTTTGTAAGCCTTTAATCATTAAAATGAGAATTTATTCTCTGTAAGATTATGTCGTAAGGATTATTTAAGATTAAAAGTAAGTGTAACACTTATCTGGTTTAATATGTACAAAGAAATAAGTTCCTTAAGTAGCTCAAAATAATTTATTACAAATTAGGGTACAATTTGAGCACAACACAGATACATATACTACAAATAAAACAAAATTACATCTAAACATATAAAGTTAAAGGGGGATAGGGTAAACATGAGAGTCATATGAATATACGTCTCATTCCTACGGTTGCTAGAGATGGACTCACTTCCTTGTTGGTGATGTCACTGGTGGTGTTGTAGACAGGGGGCGCTATATAAAGATTAAATTTCCTGTATTAAAGTTTCTGAGTAATTAAATTTAAAATAAATAAATCGCCAGGGCTTATAGTGTTTAAATAGTAATAAAAATAGAAAATTATTGTACAAATTTGTTTACATCATATAATTATCGATTATTTGCATTGAGTGTCGGATTGATATGATATTCATTTCTCATTTTCCAACAGTGATTTAAAGAGTTCTTATTACATTTACGTTTAAAATTAGGGGAACACACTTTTTTGTTGACTTAGTATAACAATTAATTTCTTATATTGTAAATGTCATAAATATTTAAAATTTGTTCAATAAAGTCATCTCTCAAATAGACCCAAAAATCTGAAATTTTAATAAGTAAACTGAATATATATATATATATATATATATATATATATATATATATATATATATATATATATATATATATATATATATATATATATATATATATATATATACATATATAATGAGAAAAATTTCAGTTAAACATATTTTATTTAAATTATGTTAACTGAATTATTTAATTTACGGAAAACATATTACTGACTTATATAGTGTGCAGATTGTTGTATTTAAACTAAAAAGCTGATGCTTTCAGCTTTTCCTTTGCGATTACATATGCTAAATGCCTCTGCAATAAGAAATCAACTTGTTTTAATTGCATTTGTCTTACCCTTCTAACATCAGATGTACCCTTCTAACATCAGAGGGGAAAAATTTTTATTTTTCATAGCTTAAATGTAGAAAGAGTTTCATCAAGATGACTTTATCAAAACTCACCAATGTCTTATTCATAATGCAGTCACGAATTTCTTACTAATAGAAAAATGTTTGGATAATTTCTCTGAGTCTCACATATAGAGATTCTCCAAAAAATCTTCTTCAAGAGTTTTGAATGGTAACCAAGAACAATTTATCAGTTTTCCTTATGCTTCGATGAGTTATTAATGTTTGAAAACGCATGATTTTTCAAGCAAATTATAGATATATCCAAAAATTTAACACGAGAATATCAAAAAAGATTGAGTCTTTCACGAGAAAAAAATTTAACAAACTGCTTCATATACAGACATATTAGTTTTCATGAATTTGTGGCTAACATAAAATGGTTCGATTATCAGTAATGAATAGATATTATAAAAGATTATCACTTTCCCACCAATACTTGTGTATTATTTGACTATTTAGACAGTTTGCTGTAAATGGTTGCCTTGTGATTTTCCGATGTCTCTGCGTAGTACAAGCGAATAAAGAATGTAACTAGAAAACATTCATTTCAAGATAATAAGGTAATGAAGTAACAGTTTACATTTAAATGTGATGTAACTTTATTAAAGATGGTTACTTTCTTAAAAAAAATATGATAACACTTTCTCTCTGTAGTTATTGTTATTATATATTGTTACAATTATTGCTAATTTAAACAAGTATTTTTTTTATTCATGAGTGGCCACACAAGAGCCCAAATTTTTAAATTAGAAATCTTTATAGTCGCAATAATATTTTTAATCTGTTTGCAAATGGAAATCATATTATAAAATTAAGGCAAAGCTCATAAAATATTCATATACTATCTATTTGAAATATAAAAAAAAAAATTATAAAATAAATAAGTCATGAAAAGACATTTTGATAATTTTAGAAACAAATTTAAATCTTTATAAAAATATTTTGAATAAGTTTATAATGTTATAAGGGAAGATTAGAAATGGTTTTAAGGATCTGGGAAAATAATATCATTTTTGATGATTTATAGCACATTGTTTATCACTGAAGTTGCCACATCAAGGAAAAGTTTAAATATTTGTAGAAAAAATTCATATGCTTACTTTGATATCAATGACTGAAATAAGGGATTGAAATTTCAGATTAAAAAAATTATTTCTGTAAAATTCACAAACGAAGTAATGGTTCTAAAGCTTTTTACGCAATTACTATATATATATATATATATATATATATATATATATATATATATATATATATATATATATATATATATAACGCAAGACATGTTAAAAAACGAGCAAATAATATCTATAATATATATATTTATGAGCTCATATAGAACATATAGTACTTTATGTATCACCTTAACGTAAAGTGTAATGTGAATCAATAAATTATTCAGGTTAAAAAAGTTATAAAGTTTAGAAGAAATAAATGTTTGCAAATCAAATGGTTTGTGAGTGTAACTTTAGCAAATATTTATATTTAATATTTGAATATATATTTCGTAAAGGTATTGGGTGCACACCATATTTATAATTACAATTAAATAATTAATTTATTAATTTTATTTTATATATATATATATATATATATATATATATGTGTGTGTGTGTGTGTGTTTGTATGTATCTATAAGGAAAATCTTAAGAATTTCTAGAAAAAATCCATTTGCTTCGTTTGATATCAATGATTGAAATTTCAGGTTAAAAAAAATTATTTCTGCAAATTTCAGAAACGAAGTAATGGTTCTAAAGCTTTTTACGTTATTTCTAAATATAACCTAAAAAGTGTTTAAATTTCAAAATACATATATACATATATATATATTACCGAAGTTTTTTTAAATTTGAAACACTTAGTCTTTTAATTTATGTATTGAGTTTACTCTTTATTTATTTATTTTCAATTTTGTTGGTTTGGAATGTATATGATATTTTATTTTTTCAATTATAAACTTATTATTTTATTTTGGCAACTATAAATTTAGTATTTTATTTCGGCAACTGTAAATTTAATATTTTATTTTGGCAACTGTAAATTTAATATTTTATTTTCTCAATTATAAACTTAATATTTTATTTCGGCAACTGGAAATTTAATATTTTATTTTTACAATTATAAATTTAATATTTTATTTGGGCAACTGTAATTTCACTATTTTATTTTGGCAACTGTAAATTTAATATTTTACCTTCGCAATTATGAATTTACAGTGTCAGTATAGTTAATCTCGTGTTATTATCTTCCATTTTAAAAATACTTTTAATTAGGGCTTTTTTCGGGGTGTGTAATAGCTTCATTTTGACTTTAGTTTTATGTCATTGCAGAAAAGCCATGCTTTATTACTATGTGGTCAACACCCTCTGACAAAGCTTATACACATTGGTGTTTAATTTCAATGGATTTATTGTTTTTTACCCCTTTCCTCTTTTATATATTTTTATGATTCAACTTTTAAACTTCATATTTTAAATTTTCTTTGTCTATTGGATGTATGTTCTATCTGTTTATTATACGTAAATAGTCTTATCTATTTACTTTATAGTTCTTCTTTTGGAATTTGTTTCAAATTTTAAAAAAAATTTGATTAATTATGTTTTGTTAATTTTATTTAAGTTGAGTTCGCGCTAAATGTATTGCTAAACATATAATTTTTGTATTTATTTCAAAATATGCGAGAGTTAATTCTAATTGTGCTTTAAAAATGTATATTTACGTACAAACACATATATATATATATTGGATTAAAAACTTTCATCATTTCTCATTTCAGACAAATAAAAGTGTTCTATTTCTAAAGAAAGATCATTTCGCAACTCTCATTACCTTCAACTAAGTCACGAAACATCGAATAAATATATTCTTTGTTAATGGAAAGAAAAATACCATTCTTCATAGTTTCGTAACAGCATTAGATTTCGCAAAGAAATGTAAAAGTGCTTGGATACTGGGAGTGGAAGATGCATAAGAAATCTTAAAATCGAAATTGGATCCTTAGAGATTTCTCGAATCTCTTAAAATCTTTGAGTGGGAATAAGATGCGACATTCACATATATAAAATTAAAAATTCTCTTTGAAATAGAACTGAATAGCTACTCAATTAAAAATGCACGTAGCTATGAAACGCAATTTTTAAAATTACTTTCCATATTTATTTAAAAGTTTTAAATAATAGTTAACAAATTATTATAGTAAAATGGAAATAATTTATTAACTATATAATTTCTAAAGTATATAAAATTATAGTTAAAAAAATGTCTCTTTACAATATGACCTTAATTAAAATTAATGGTATAAAAGTCTTGCGATCTAAAATTAAAATTGATAATTTGATATTGACATATTGATGAATATTTGTTCATATATATGTATACTAAAATTGTCAAAACCATACAAAAAAATTCAATTAAAAGAAATTCAAGGACTAATTACTCTTAAATATACAATTCAGAAATGATTAATTATTAGGATATCAAATTAAATTTTAAGTATTTCAGTTTTCAAATTAAAAATTAAATGCAACGGAATTTGATTAAAAAAATTAGCATATTTGAACTATGTTAATTTTTTATACCAAGTTTTATTTCTGTAGGAATAAACTTGGTCAAAAGTGGAAGTATTAAACTTGAGACTTCGTTCAATTCACTGGAATGCTGAATGCAAATAGATATATATATAAAAAAAATAAACTATAAATATACAGCAATTCTTTAATACAATAATTCCTAAATTACTTTTATTAAAAAATAAGTTTAGTGTAAAGATTAGGTATTAATGCTGTGTTTAATTATAAAGCACAAAATAATCATAAAATATTTAAGAAATGGACAAGTAATTTTATGCAAATATAAGTGAATATGAATTCATGAATAAAGTAAAATACATACATTTGAAAACATTTATATCTAATAATTCGTTAAGACGAAGAGTAAATTCACTAATATAGGCAAAATATATAAAAAAGTTAAAAACTAATTTTTTCGATTATAAAGTAAATTAATCCCAGTATTTTGTTGAAACATTTTGATTGGGTATATCAGAAAATATGAAGTATGACATCCATATTTGCAATCCATAATATGGATCCATATCCATATTTGCAAACATAGATATTATCTAATCCATATTTGCAAAGATTTCAAAAGAGATTTCTTGTGAAACAGTTTCAATAGCATACTTTAGAATTATGTTTTACTTTACTTTACTTTAGTCAACGCACGTTCTTGGCCTTTCGACTATTTGACGTCGAGCTTCCCAATAACAGCTGACGACATCTTCAGCTGGATGAGAATTATGTTGAAAAGTTAATATCCACTCTTGCAAATAGTTTTGCTACTGAATTATGTAAAATTTTGATTAGTTTTAATCAGATTAATGGGTATTTAATCATAAAACTAAACAATTTTCTGATGAATGCTTATTTTCATATGCTTTATTTGAGACACTTTCTTATTAGAAACCGTTTATGGTATACAAAATATGTAATTATTTGCATTTAGTCAACTACACAATATTTCTATCTATATTTTGAGAAATCCATCTTTTGTTAACAAAAAGGTCAAATTATCTTCCATGGTGAAGATACTTCACAAATTATTACGTATATTTCTCATAGTTTTATATGAATTTGCGGGACAAAGTTAAATCATGCTAACAGATTTCAAAAACTATAAAGGCCATCGAAGTCCCATTTTTTTAACTATAGAGAGAAAATAACACAGCGTTTTAAACATTGAGATATACTTTTCCTGATAAAACATCTAACTAGTTAAATTTTAAAACAAAGATGTTTTGCTGAAAATGACACAAATTTAGTATTTTCAGATCCATAAAAAAAATCTGAGATTTTATTGTTTCAGATTAAAACAAGTCCATTACGGAATCTTTGATTATGGAAGTGAATTTTTCTAATTGCGAAATCATTAACATGACATTTGGGTTTCTAAGATAAGAATTGTTTCCTTCCTGTATTTTTTTAATATTATCTACAGTATTCCGTTGCAAATAATTTTGTAACTTCGTACGATAACTAATTATTATTATTGCTTAATTCTCTGATGAAAGAATCATTTCTATTTGATTAACAATTTGGGTATTTTTGTTTTATAAATGTATTTATTTTTGCTCATAAAATTAAAAATTCAAGCTAGGATATTTTTATGAAAAATGAAATTCGCGCTTAAACTTGCAGAAAAATCTTATAAAGAAGAATTGTATAATTTTATTTCCAAGCTATATTTTCTTATGAATTTATTATACTTGCTTTTGCTTTTATATTTTTCATTCATAGGATATTTATTTATATATTGGTATTTATTATTTATACAATGCAAGTTTCTTGATTATAAATTTTTATTATACTGTTGGTACAGTTTTCTTTTTTTTCGAAGAAAATATTTTTATATAATAATGTCCAGAAAAGAATAATTAGAATAATCAGTTACATTAGATTTTTATAATATTATTTATGTAAATGTTTTATAAAATAATAGTTTCACTTTTTTTCAAAATTTTTACATGAAAAGAACTTTTTTATAAAAAATTTTTAAAAGTAGTTCCATTCAAGTAAAATCGCATGGAATTTTTTAATTGAAGGATTATTTATGAAATGTCTTATATTGAAATAAATATGAAATCTTTTAATTGAAAGATTTCAGATTTAGAAACTTATATGAAATTTCAGTGACTTGGTTATACAAAAAATATTTCAGCATAAAGTAAATTCTTTTTAATCTTGATCGCCTATTTAATCTTTGTTATCTTATCCGATAATCGGTGTGTTACCTTAATAGCCGATTTCATATCAAAATCAATCATATATATATCTTAATATTACTAACCAAAATTGTTTATTTATTTATAAACGAATTGATATTTATGTTCCTATAAACAATTCGAATAAATTTATTTGACTTCCAATATTTTCATGGCTGTTTCATGTATTATATTATAGTACATGTAATTATGTAAAATTACCGATGATTATTTCTAATCATCATTAAACTTGATAAGTATGACAAATTATTGAATATACATATCAAATTTACCAGGTTGTATTTGAAATCATCGATTTATGAAGGGAAAAGCAATAAATTATAAAGGGAAATACTCTTAATTTAAAAAAGGAAACTTTTTCAAATATCACCAGAAAATTCATTGTTAAAAATTAGAAGAATGTCATAATTTATATTAAAAATTACAATATTTAAATTTAAGGAAAATAAATAAAGGTGGCGATTTTACATTTTCTTATTAGACATATAAGATAATTGTATTAGAATTGTATAATATATATTGTAAAAGATTTTTAAAAAACTAAATAATAAAAACAGCTAAAAATAAAGTAAAGCTTGTTATTTCAATGAAAACTTTATGTTCATCTAAATGAAACAATACTTTTAATTAAACAATGATAAGTATTTATAAATATTTTTTTCTTTTCAAATGGAAACCTGAATATAATTTTACTATCAGAAGCTATACGAAACAGTTCCATGATAAAATAAACTAAACTTGTAGCCCAAAGAAAGAAGCATTCAAGTATAATTATTTGTAAATTTCCTTATTTAGACACATTAGACCAACTGTGATTTTTAAAATCAGAAATTTCCTAGACATTTCACATTTGTACGTATTAGACTGACACTATTCTTTAAAAATATGTCACACATTTAAGAAAATTCGGTAAAGTTAGGAAATTTTATTCCCCATTATCAATACATACATACATAGCGGTGCAGGCGAGCCCCAAACTGCACCTTTAGGTTACGGGGTTAATAATACTCGCCCATCACCAAGTGCCTCGTAATTTTGAACCACGGTTAGGTGACGAGATTACACCTGAGCTGGCACTCTCCTCTCCACATCCACGCCACAGCAGCAGAAGGACTTTGGATGTCAGATAGTCCCCAGCCCACAGAGTTCCAGCAACCCCAGTGAAGGAGAGTACGACGTGGTCATTCACCATACCACTACCAGCTGCAAATTAAGCTTCACTTTACTGTACTTACAGGAAGCGACATGAAGCTACTGAGCCACTGGAGTTCGACTCCCATTATCAATAAGATTTTTAATAATCTTACTAATAATGATGATGATGATAATGAATTACTGATAATAAATAGGTGAATTTGATAAATACTCAATAGTTCACCGCATCTTCCAAATTTAAAAACAATTATGAATAATCTGCTATGATTCAACGAAATTGGATTAATCTCTCATATCGTAACATATTCACTTCTGGTTATTCAGATTCTTAAGCTAAGAATAGATAAATATAACAAAAAAATAATTGGATAAATACATAATATTCGAAATAATAAGTTGTAAAACTTTCACTGAATATTAAAGCATAGGTTCGGATAAATCAGTACACAAACATATCTGGCAGCAATAAAGCCCCTTTATGCGTCTCTGCATAAAATACAATGGAGATCGGATGGCATCAATCATTAGTAACTGATTGATGCCATCCGATCTCCATACTGCTCATCAATCATAGTAATTGAATCGTCATAGAGTGACGATTCAGTTATTTAGCCCCTTTATGCGTCTCTGCATAAAATACAATGGAGATCGGATGGCATCAATCATTAGTAACTGATTGATGCCATCCGATCTCCATACTGCTCAGCAATCATAGTAACTGAATCGTCATAGAGTGACGATTCAGTTATTAGGCAACTATATTCATTTGATGTTTTCTATTGATAAGACACCTGGCGAATTTTGACACCTACCCTCGGCATGGTGGACAGCTTAAAGGCCGAAGGCTGTTGAAGGCTTTCTTTCATCCACTATGTAAAATGCCTTCAGGGAAAACTTTTCATGGTGAATGGGCTTTATTCACTTGTTGGAAGCTAGGAAACCCAGAAAGAGTCCAAGTAACTATAAGCAAATGTGGATGCAGAAGGCAAAATTCATATTCCATTATTCAACAATAGTTGAGATAGAACCCGAGATTTTATGCTTCAAAGAGAGCTGTCCTACCAATCGGCCACAGACCCGTCAAGAGGACTTACTAGCCAAGAAGCAACCGAATGTTTTCTGTATCAAGGAAGCTCCATATAGTAATGAAAATTGAGACACAGCATTTCACAGGCCTTGAATGAAGAATAGAGACAGAAGAATTAACAGAAATGTAATTATCTTTGCTCAAAGAGGCTGAAAACAAAAAGATCCGGAAACATGTATCGTGTATTACCCCATACTTCAGGTGATAGAAAAATATGACGAAATTGAATACACACTGCAGTATGCGTATTCACGGTGCAGCCTAACACGGATGATTATTCTGATGTTGCAGACAAGAATCGGGATTCTTTCGTAAAACAGTATCTCAAGACATTTTTACGTATCATCATTAATCATACCATTAATCATTCATCATTAATCACACAATTAAAGAGTCTTCTGCATGTACTCGTAAAGTTATATTACGATTTAGATGAATCCAAAGTCAAGCTATTAATCCATGTTGTTGCAAACGACACTTATATTTCGGCTAGACGTTTATTGTCTTGCGAACAACTCCATTTATTGACGTTGGGTTTCTGATGTGGTTTACAATCCTTTAAGAGATTGCAGGTAACACATCTGTCTTCTCAGCTTGAGAAAAAGCTTAGTGATTGAGAGATACCGATTACCGTCCTGAACCTATCAATTTACATTCAGCCGACTATCATTAAATTTTGACATACGCTAGCAGCTGTACTATCGAGCGATAAATCGCAATGCGATATTTGACCTCTATCGAATAACTGTGTTACTAAATATTTCTCCTTTTTCTTAAAATATTGCAGCAATTTGTTACCAGGTTGTAATATTGAAATGCATTTCATGAAAGAAAAACTACGATTTCTTTGTTTGAACATATTTTAAATATTGCTCTGCTGTCTTATTTTATGTGAAAGCAGTAGAAAAATCATTTGCATAATACAGCATATTTTCCCCATCCTGTAAAATTTATGTGTGTAGTCTATTGCCTCCTTAATGCAACAATTTTAATAGGCAACAATATTTATTTACATTCATGCCACCTTTCATTTGTATGAAAGAAGGAATTCTCAAAATAATTGTCCACCTATATTGGTACTAACAGTTCCATCTATAACTATTTATATATAACGATAAATATTTTTACGAGCACAATAAAAAAACATAATACTTTAATCTTTGAATACTTTATGTATGTATTGAAGTACACCCCTTTTATTCTATCTAAAAACTTTCTAATCGTTTTCTACCTCCATGGCCACTTCAAGCAGTTTTATAAGCACAAAAAATTTGAAGTCTATATTTCAATTATAGCACACATATACAAATTATAATTCTTAAAAATCTTTAGATATTATAAATTATAACACCTTGAGATCGTTAAATTTAGAAAGACTGAATTTGACATCACGTTGTAGAATGTTTAATGTCTTAAGGCTGTTGAAACGGATTTTAACGTTCACTACGTAATGGCTATCTTAGAAGAATTTTCAGATATAGTGGGCCATAAAAACATGTCACAAGGGAGGAAACCCGAAAAACTTCAAAGCATCCACCCGGAAAACTCCAAACGTACATGCCTAAAGCAGAAATGCAACAATCATCTCCAGTTATTAAACTGGGATCGAACCCAGAATCTTTCGTTTTGAACAGCGATGTCCTACTACCAGGCCGTGGTGATCCGGGAAAGTCTGATTTAAAACTGTTCTTGATTTTAAATCCTTTTCCGGGATTTAAATTAGGGGTAAATATGTAAATTTCTACAATTAAGGACAAATATTCAATTTTTGAAAGCTATATATTGACCATTTAATTGTTTCTTAAATATTCTCGACGAATATTTCACGTACTTACGTAAACAATATTTTTTCTGGTCAGTTTTGGATCTATTTCACTTATTATTCCCAGAAAAGACGCTGCATCGTTATTTCAATTTTGCTAAGACTTTGAATGCCTCACTTAAACTATTGTTACTTAACTGATTAGTATTAAATTTTTCCTCAGTTGATATTCTGTATATATCGTGTATGAATAGTAAAATTTCTATAACAACTCCTCATTTAGGGTCAATCTTGTTTTTAAAAACGAAATTTCTTGGCTTTCGAAAACATTTACCTTCCGGGGGAAACAGCAAATTTTTAATTATATTTCTTGGTTCAATAGAAACAAGGCATAGTTCTTGCTTTTGTGTGGTCAGGTTTTGTACTAATAAAGAGAGGAAGGGAAATTTGAGAATGTCACTGATTTGTGATTCCTGATTAATCAATAGATTAATAGTTGCCAATTTACTTATGATTCCTGATCACCCATTCTAGAAGATAGAATTCCTTTTTTTTATCATCTGACAATTTAAGATCTTTTATTTAACAATAGCTTATTTTTTTATTATCTTAACCGAATTTGCACAAAAACTTATAGTTCATTTTTTTAATTATATTAATGATCTCAATTTTCTTTTTGCTGCATGTGACTTCAAACAAGAACTTTCACATTTTCCTTTATTTACATTTTAATTAATTTTAAGTATCTTAGTTCTAAAAATGGTTGTTTATTTGTTTATTACCCTATTGTCACTTTTTGTTCACGAAGATCTATTCAACAATTTAACAATTCACTATTACAGTGTTTTGGTGCTTCGAAAATTTCATGTCTTTAAAATAATTTTTACTAGCTATGTGAATTTATATTTCTCTATAATTTATTTCGAATAAACATTCTATTTCTTTTCAATCTTCTACAAAATTATTACGTTCTTTAAAAATTTAATTTTTGATTTAATTAAATTAGTTATTTCACTTTTAACCTTGATGGATTCAACAATGGGGAAGCAGATGTGTCTCCAGTTTTATTAATGCATAATCTACTAAATGGCTCATCTTCATTGTAACAGGAAGCAAATGAGCTTCAATCATCAAATGAAAGATCTAACCAATTTAGATTAATCAAATGGATGACAGGCTGCGCAAGGCATCGAACAATTAACACCTTTATATTTTAACCAATTATATCAACAGCTTTTAATACAAAATTTTTATAACAATTGATCGACAGAAGAGAGATAATAGTAGCTAATTTATTATTAATCGTATTATGAACATTTAAGTCATTTATTGTTCTTAAGCAAACTTTCCTGCAGCACAAAGCAAAAAGAATTTCAGTTGTGTGAACGATAACATTAACTTTGAGAATATTATTAGTGAACAATACCATTAACATTGAGAATATCAAACATTTTGCTTTTTGTAAATAGGTTGTATATTTTTATTTAGTTACCAGATTTTAAGAGATTCAGAATTTCTTCAATATCGTGTTATGCGGGTTTTACAGTTCAATTCTTTAATTTATTACCACTATACATTTTTTTCACTTTATAAATACTGTTACAGATTTTCTTAGAAGAAAGACTTTAGAAACCGATAAAAAATATCATAACAATCTATATTTTTGCAAAATTCAATTTTTCATTCATAATAAAGTATTAAGCAATGCATTCTTTCCAAGAAAAATCTGACTCTAATAAAATAAATTTTCATATTACTCTCACTTCCAGACAAGTAAGAAAATTTGGCTTTATGATTGATTTCCCATAATTATAATTCTACAACCAATGAACTAATTTTTGATGTGAAAGCTTGGAAACATTTGATGAAAAAGTAAAGATGCATTTAATGGTAAAATCACATAATTTTTAGAAAGTTTTCTTCTTTAGAGTACGTAACCAAATACAAGCAGCACAAATGAGTCGTCAAACAGCAAAATCTTCTAAAGCTTTTTGCATATTAGATTTCTGGGATTAATTTACATAAATAAATGCGATATATTCATTTCATAACTTAGAAAACTCCTATACACTCATTTTTACAGTCGTACTTGGAAAAAACAAAAACATATCATCCACTTTCCTTTATTCAGTTATAATCATGATTGAATTTATGTATTCCATTTAAAAAAAATGATCCTATTTTTCAGCATTCTTTTTGTTTTATGAAAATTATTTTGAGTTTCTCAGTTATTAGCTTTGTAATATTAAAGCATCATGGTTTTTGCTTCCATATAGTCATATTTTTTTCCTTTTCTGTTCCAATGCCATAAGCCAGCTATTTGCTTTTTATGGCATGATAATGCAATAAATTGCATACAACGTAAAATGAATGCAGACATTTTAACTCATAATGTACCTTAAATTCTAGACTTTTCTTTCTTTGACTTGTTTGCTTGACAAAATTCAAGAAAGTTTAACCCGCTATCATTCAAAATAATGTGTGCTTTAGAATGCTTATAGTGTTTAATTCCTTTAAAATCCTGTAACATAATTTTTATTTTTTGATTATAACTTAGAATTTAAGGCTATATTTTTTTATTATTTTCAAACACTATTAAATTTTTCATATTAATTAATTCAATTTTCTCAATAGGAATTTTTCCTAGCGTTTGCGTTTCTAACAATATTATTAAATTTATTTGCTTTTGCAAGAGAAGTCCTTTTTATGGTTCTGTTCCGATAATGAACCCTATATTCTTGTTTTACGTATTATAATATTATAGTAATAGATGCATTTATAAAAAAAATTGTAGTAATATAATATTAATATAATTAGTAAAAGATTTAGTAATTTAAATGTAAAAATTCAGTTAGTAATAATTTAAATACTTTTGAAATTTTCATAAATTGGAGAGTTATTTATTAAAATACAAAATTCGAACTTCATGTATAAGCATCTGTTCCAACAATTACAATTCAACGCTAACGATAACTAGCATGCCTCACTAAATATCATTAATATAGAATACTCAGTTTTCAATCAGTAAAATATGTTTAGTTATTGAATCAAAATTACGGATCTAAATATATGTTTGCAATACTTTCGGTTGACAGATTATAAATAACAATTTAAAAAAAAAAAACGAAATAAAACTAAATGATTTCATTAATACCAAATTCATTCAGTTTCAAACGATATATGTAGAATGAAAAGTACCATTTTGTCAATATAAGGATTTTGAAGACTCATTTACCCTATTATCACTTTAAGAGTTTTTTGAACAGATTATTTGAGAAAAATTTAAATAAATAAATCTATTTGTTATCCCTATTAATTAGAAGAAGGTTTATATGAATTATGTGACTCATCGAATTTAATTGTTAAATCTTTGATTACTTTTTATAGATGACTTTCATTTATTTTATTTTATTTATTTATTTATTTAATTTATTTTAGAAGAAGAAGAAGGAGAAAATTTATGTTTATACTCAAGCAATTATAGGGAATGATACCTCATTTATTTTGGATTCTTTAATAAAAGATATCAGTACATAGAATTGAATAAAAATTTTCTCTGCATAAACTTTAATGAAATTACATTAAATTATTCATATTTATGTTAGCAAATATTTCCATCAAAACATTTTATCTATAGGATGGCAATTTATTGTCAAGCAAATTTTTTCAGTTCAGTTTTAAAATTCAACAGTTTATATAAATTATGATGCATATTTATAACCTTTAGATTTAGTAAGCGCTATTTTAATAAAAATTTTATACAGCAAAGTTATAACATTTATACTATAGATTCACCATGAATATATGAGAAGTAATTATTTATGCATTATCATTAAGAAATAAGGATATTTCATCGCTAAACAACAACAAATTTTTTTTTATTCCATTTGTCATACATATGAATATTCTCCGTCAAGGGTAGAAGTAGCAATGAACGTCTTGCGGACAGACCATTCTGCTGTAAATAGCATCCAATGGCATGCGCAGACACTGGATGATGCGTTACAGACTGAATGTGCTGTGTTATTGTTTGTGATGTGGTTGAGCGATCCGTCACTGCCATGCGCACAATTTGCCTCTCATCACGTGAAATGGTGCACTGAAGTGGATGATATCGAACACGTCGATCCGTCGTACCCTCCTGCATCCAACGATCAGATATCCGCATTACAGTTGTTTGGTTTAGTCCAACACGCGACTACCGATTTCCCTGAAAAATAATCCACGATTTCAGTAGACCACTATCCTTCCTCTGTCAAACTCGGATATTTGATTAAAAAAATTATCGCTGTTTTTTACAAAGCATAATTAATTGTTTTTTTTTTTTTTTTTTTTTTTTTTTTAATCACAAGAAGAACACAATTACCGAACTTGAAATAGTCGAAATATCTAATCCTTAAATAACGGTTTGAAGTGGTGCCACTGGCGCGCGTGATGTGTGTCTACGCTAAAATTCTAATCTTTTGCATATCTCACCTTCGCTAATGGTTGTTGTAATTTTCCTGTTACAACAACCATTAGTGCATTCTTCCTTCAGGTGCATTTAAAATGTGGCCTGCAGTATATTTTTAGCTTTGTGGTAGTAAAAGATGTGAGGAAAAAACAACAAATATAGCATATATACATATATATATATATATACATATATATATTATATTTACAACAGACGATATATATAGAGAGAGAGAGAGAGTACAGAGAGAGAGAGAGAGAGAGTAGAGAGAGAGAGTAGAGAGAGAGTAGAGAGAGAGAGAGTAGAGAGAGAGAGAGAGAGTAGAGAGAGAGAGTAGAGAGAGAGAGAGAGTAGAGAGAGAGAGAGAGAGAGAGAGTATTATATAAAGTCTTTAAAATCAAATTCTTCATTCTCTAGATTAAAAGTTTAGTAGGAAAGCTTAGTCTTGTATTCCGAAAAATGCAACCCATCATAAGTTTTTTTTTTCCGCATTTATAAATAAGTATTCCTTTTTTTCTTAAAGAATAATATCAAATATTTAATGGTGATTATCAAAAATGTCTCCAATAAATTTGCAAAACAAATGACATTTTTTGAAAGAGAAAATTCATTCCAACCTATCAGCTAGCCACTGAATCTTCGATTCGTCTCATCGAAAGGATTTTCAATTGATTTTTTTTTTTTTTTCAAATCTGAAAAAATGATTGAAAGTTCTTGCCTCTTTTTAAAATATGTTCTTCACAGGAAAAAAAAAAAAAAAAAAAAAAAACCTCAGATGGGAAAGGAAACTATTAATCATAGTCAAGAGAATCTTAGTTTGAATTCTTCATGAGAGTCTAAGATAGAAAATCAATCAATTTAAAAGGAATGGTGATAAAAATAAAATATATAAAATAAACGCGAATAAAGAGTGCCTGATAATCAACACATTTACCAATCTTCCCTTTTTATTCAAACGAAAACTTTTGTTTTGTCAAAGAGGGATTCGTAACCTGCAGTTAAGTTCTGATATGTTATGTCTCAAGCAATACAATCATAAAAGGATCTAATCTAAGATCTATCTGATTGAAGTAATCACTCAACTAAATAATGTTGAAATATCTGCATAAACACGATGATCTAGATGTTATTTATAGATTGTCACTCAATCTTGAAAAAGTTCGAAACAATCTTCCTTGGAACGTGAAATCCTTTATGGTATTAGTAGTAATTAATAGATAATATTACTAAACTTTTTCCTAAATTAGAATGATCGATACTATTTTTGAAAATATAGAAAAAATGCAAATAATCTTATTTATAAATATTAGTCCTATCTAAACATACTTCCAAAAGTTAATCGAACAGAGGTAAAATGTGAAGAAATCAGTATTTACTGTTTTGATTAACACGAATAATGTTGGAAAGTAGCAAATATTGCAAATATTCATTCTTTAAGCAAAACAATTACATATAAAGATGAAGATAATACAAAAATTTTATTAGTTGCAAACTATGTGTTACTACTGACATAAGCAAGAAGAAGTTGGAAATTAAATCAAAATCAATTATATTTACAGGGTATGTGGGCATCCCTTACCTGTAAGTGTTCGAAATGACAATATCGCAATCTCTAAAAGCATCTGAATAATTTTCAATAGGATGAATGTTGAAAATTTACATTAGCCACTCTGTGGGTTCAATCCTTTCGCACTCTGCATGTACTTCGTCTACAAGGATAATTATTTGTTGATTCTCAATAGTATTTATTTAAGCAAAAGCAGGTCCATTTGCTGCGGTGCGCAATTTGATGACCAAATTTAAGTTTTCATTCCAATAACAAAGAGGCATCACCCATTTCTGTCTACAAATGAGTAGTAACACAGTAGACACAAACTGCCGGCAAAAATCCAAGCTGCTGATGGCCAAGCCGGTTTTCTGTTGGCAAGCCACTTGTGGTTGTCTGATGGCCCGGCTCCCGCCATTACGGTCACGGATAAGTGCTGGCCAAAATATATCGGGCCGGAGCTGGATGATAAGAAGCGTGCCAACAGATTCTGGTCATTGCGGGCCTTGAAGCTGTTGGCCAGCAAGATTAAGATAATTAGTTTTCTAGTTTTTTAATTTTATTTACAAAAACTATTATTTCATAAAAACAGTTTTTGACGGGATGTAATGAAATAACTTTGAACTTTTTTAACCACTAAAAACTATTTTTCAGCAAGAAATAGATTTTTCACTGTTTATTACTTACATACATGATAGTAAACACAAAGTGTTATCCCAATAAAGTTTTCGCCCAAACCATGATCTTTTTACCTCGAAAAATGCATGATGTTCGATGTTTTAAAACAGAACCAATTTCAGGACAAATCTTGACTTATTCATGAATATGTTCTAATAAGATAGAGTCCAACTGACAGATTGGCGACACCACTTTCATAACATCCTAATAGATTATATGAATAGAATCATGTTACCCTATTGTAATTATCCACGGTGACCAACGATGGATGTCCACATTTGGTTGTCACTCTTCGATTCCCCTTAGCTATAGTAGCAATTTATTTATCTACCGATTATATTGTAATTCTTGGATAACGGATACAATTTTCGGATAACTGTTTGGCTAATTTAAATTAGTTTTCCTAATCGGGAAATGATACAATGACGAACACCAAAAATTTAACTCTTGTTGACTGTATTGTTTCAATGAGTCTAGTATCAAACCAGCACTTAACTTTTTTCATCTTCATAAAACCCTAGAAACATGCTTCTTTATTAAAAAAAAAATTACGATTGTTCAAAAAATCTTTTATTTGCACTTAAATAAAACTTATTTAATTCACACAATGCTAATTTCTCATCTAATGATTATTTTTTGTGATTTTTGTTCACGAAACCGTGATTAACTTTTGCGTAATATAAATGCTCACTTTTATCTAACACTGCGGCATATCTCAATCTCTGTAATTCAAATTAGCTTTTAAGGATTAATTCAAAGTTTTTCAAACCTATTTTAAATAAAGCTGCTCCAGTTAAAAGCATAATATTCTTATTTAGCAAAATAGAGTATGCAACGTAAATTATCAATATTACGAATATGACAATATGCAACTTACGCATAAGGCTGCACATAAAATTACTGCTTAACCCCTTGACTGACTTTGACGAGTCTGACTCGTCATTGATTTCCTGGGCCATCACAGACTTTGACGAGTCAGACTCGTCAAGCGCTTCTTTCGGCGGACGCCGTGCAAGTTACAATTAGATTACATAGTTGCTTCACTCGTTCGACGATTCTCATTTAAAAAAGCACACTGAAAGTAAGAGTTCAGTTTAGCAGAAGTCTCGCACGGTGAATGTTATACTAGCCAATATTTGAGTTTAGTAAAGATTATAAATAATCCCCGTAACATGTATAAGCCGGATGCATTATATGAAAGTGGGGATAATGGTGTAAATTGATGGTGTAGTTCATTTAAGCGAAATTAAATAGTTTTTTTTTTGTCGCATCAAATTCCATTTAATTCGTCAGTCAAGGGGTTAAATAAAAATATTTATATATTAATATTTATTAAGAACTTAGTTATTTTATAGAATGCTAAATTTATTTCTATCTAAATTGGATAATTTTCATAAGAATATATTTAAAAAAAGTATATATTTTTATTTAAAATTTTTGTAAATATAAGATTTAATATGTTTCACAATTTTAACTTTTAAATTAATTTTAAAACTGCAACTTTAATTCAATACAAAATGCATAAAAATAATAAAACTATATTGTGAATTTAAATTATTAGAGAAAACTTTCTCTTTGTGATTGTAAGAAGCATATTAAATGTAAATTCCATTCCAATAATTAATCATCTTTTTAGCATAATAAGTAAACAAAAATGTAAACCCAAAAAATTAACATTTCTCCTCTATTAATAATTGCATAAAAATGTACAAATATTGAAATAATTATTTCCTAAAGAACTCAACTTATTATTCGATAACACTAGGAAGCTCCATTTCAATAGCTTTCATTAATATATTCATTAGCTTTCATTAATATGTTGTAATTAAAGGTGAAAGAAGTCATAAGATGAGAACAATTACTGAAGCTAACCTAAATTACATGAAATCTAAGTTACAAAATCTTTTTTGAAGAGGAAATTTACTAAGAATACATCGATAAATTATCTTAGCAAAAAAATTAGAAAACGTATTAATAAAACACATTTAAAATGTGTGATTAGGAAATGGATGTTAATACGTTTAGATTTGTAATCTCTTTTTGATTTTTTCACATTCTAATTCTTATTTTTCACATTTTTAAATCCTTTTACATGAAAAAATGAAAAAATAAAATGTAGTTAATTTTTTTCAACAGATTTATAACTTACAAGTAATGTGCGTATTTTAACATACCAGGGTCACTCTGAAATTTTTGAGATACAACTAGGTTTTTAAGTCATACTTACAAAATTTCAGGTGAATTCAAAGTAGTCTCCTCCGGAATGAATGCACTTTTGTAGACGAATTTTCCACAGATTAAATGCCTCAAGCCATTCATTTCTTGGAATAGATGAAAAAAATGCATTTATAGCCACATCAGTCTCTTCTTCTGAATGAAAACGACATCCACGTAAGTTCTTTTTTAGATTAAAGAATAACCAAAAGTTGTACATAGCTAGATCAGGTAAATACGGCGGATGTTCGATCACTTTAATTTGTTTTTTCTTAAGAAACTCAACTGTTAATCCGACTGCATGTAAAGATGCATTGTCATTGTGAAGCATTAGAACCCTAACATTCAGTTCTTGTAGAATTCCTGGAAGACATTAGGTGGTATACCAGTTTGCTGTTACTGTCTTCTGTCCTTCCAACTTGATGGCTTTGACCAATCCCGAGTTTGGTTGATGGCTTTGACCAATCCCTACTTCTGAAGAAAACTGCAGACATTACTTTTTCCAGTGCGCGTTGTTTTTTCCCCATTGTCGGCGTGAGATCATCTTCAAAGACCCATACTTTGCGTTCTTGACGTGTTGGAACGTCAAAAAACAGTATGAACGTTTCATCACCTGTTACAATTTTAGAAATGATGCGTTGACCACCACCATTTAGCAATTTAAGAGTTTCTTTACTGATTTTGACACGGTCCTCTTTTTAGTGCTCAGTTACATTATGGGGATTCCAACGGCAAAATACTTTTTCAAATGTAATTCTACATGAATGATTTTGTGTATGGATGCGGATCCAATGTTAAGTTCCTTTTGTATCATTTGACATATACAGCGAATATCCTCCATTAACATTTTTCGTATGGCAGGCACATTATCCGGGATTACTGCAGACGGCGGCCTTCCTGTGTGCTCTTCATCCTAAAGAAAATTGCGACCTCTTCTAAAAATTCTCAAAGCCATCTGAATAGAGTAGCACGAGTTAGAGATTCATCACCAAAAGCTAATTGCAACCGTTGAACACATTCTTCTTGATTTAATCCTGCTTTAAAATCGTAGAAAATCATAGCGCGAAAATGTTCTTGCGTCAACTCCATTTTCTCTTCTGTTTAAAATTTATTCTACGCAAAACAAGTTTTAGTAAGTCAGTAAAAAATCGTCTTCTATGTTAAAATACTTTGTATTTTAAAATTAAACCGTTATTTTTATTGTGTAAATTCTAGTCTGCCCGTATCCCAAAAATTTCAGAGTAACCCTCGAATATAGGTTTCGTGTTTCAATAAATTACTTATAAATCCATAATCAATTGGAATATGTGCAATTTTTTTTAATTTCTTTCCTTAAGCGATTCGTTACCCAAAGGGAACAAACTGTGTTTCATTTGGGTAAAGGGGAATTTTATTAATGACTAATATATTTTGAGCTAAGAAAATATTATTCTCAAATAGTTATTAATGTCAAATAACTAACACATTAAAAATTGCTTAATGTAGAAAATTTTAATGTTGTTAAAGAATCCAAGATGTGTAAAGTTAAAATAAATCATGTAAAATTTTCAATCACAATATTTTTCTTTATTCTTTATGTTAATAATGAAAAAGTTACTTTTTCTATACAAATAGCCATTTTAATACTTTCTAAAACAAGTAGCAAT
>CM057819.1:77727026-77934526 GCA_030067965.1 Latrodectus elegans
TATTTATTTTTCATTTCTTTAAAAAGCCTTGTTTTTGCTTACAGCAACCAATATATTTTCTATTTTTCCAATACGCCACAGATTGGAAATGCTCAGGAACGGATAAAAGACATACTGAATTCAGTATATATTTACTTCGTAATTTAATTAAACTTTTAAGGGTTCCACCACTTATTTTATATATTTAACTAATCTATACCAGAGACCTCATTTCGTGTTACAAAAAAAGCTTATGCGAAAATCTAAACAACCGCATGAAAATTTGCCGTGTTTTATAGATAAAGTTTTTACTTCGCCTACCAACGAATTTTCTTTTGCGGTTTTATTTTACCAGGATATTAGTTTCTGGCAAAATATGGGCTATATTTTATAACGAAATGTTGATTCAATGTTTGTAATCAAATTAAATCGTAATCAATGCTGATTTGAATTTAAATTCACTCTAAATTCCCTTATTGTGCGACGTGATTTATTTAAACAAATTAATAGAATTTAAGAATTCTGCTCGCTTCAAAAACGAAAAGGTTGTATCTGATTACTTCTTTTAAAAATGGCGCTTATGCATAACCGCTGAAGTTTGTTTGTTTGTCGCTCAATGGTCGTTTTTTGAACACGAGGGCTAATTAGACAGGGACCTACGGCTTAAAGTACCGCTGAAGAATAAGAATACTTAAGAAATTGCATATCTTTTTCCCACATTTTCGTAGAGCAATTTAAAAAAAATGGTAAGGGGATACTCTATATTTTTATCGATTTTTGAAAAAACATTGTTTTTGTCCACAGAAAAATTGTTGCTTATACCTCTTACCATAAACTGCTGATCAAAAATAGATAAGAGCACGGATGAAAGAATTCCCGATTTCAATATTTAATTTAATAATTTATTAACAATACAAAACTTTCATACTTCATTTGAATTGTGTGTTTTTAGCTAATATTTTTTGTATTATATATATATATATATATATATATATATATATATATATATATATTATATTATATATATATTTTATATATATATATATATATATATATATATAGTTAGTTAGTTAGGACAATTTTTTTATAAAAGTTAATTAAAAAATATAGTAAATATCATTATTTTTCTAATTGAATTTTTTCCTTCAAAGCTAAATGCTCGTTTTTCTCTGGAAGGCAATAGCTGATGGGTTTGTCTCGTTAGTTAATTGTATAACTACAACTATAAAAAATTACATAATGTACAATGCTAGCATATCATTAAAAGAGGAAACAAGCTAATAGGGAATTTTGAACCACCCTTTGGTAATGCTTAAAAAAAAGTTTTTACGCTTTTCCTTCAATGTGGTTTTACTTTTGAGCGTCAAAATTCCCCGCTGTTTCGCAAGTAGTTTCATTGTTACGAACATCATATCTCATCATATTTTACCGATCAATTTTTGTATAAAATAGAGAAATATATTCTGCTAAATGTTTTGATTGGACAGGATATAATACATTCCTTATCATCAGATTTAAATTGTATGATATCCTCTAAAAAATTATACGAATTAAATTAACGCTTTTTAATTTTTAGGAGTAAGCAATTTAAGTTTACATTATGCTGTGTTTTAAATTATGATTATTTCAATAATTATAATTTCATTCTTCTAGAAACTAATGCATAATTATACTTGGTAAAATACTCTATTTTATTATAATATTCCATTCAAAGTTATAATATGTCATTAACTATATCTTATGTTCAATTTTTAATATGATTTGATATTATTGATAAATGCAATTGAATAACTAGATAAATTATTTATATATAACGAAATATTTATATACTTTTTGTGTATTCAAGAAATTCGAAGGACTTCGAACAGGGCATTTCACACTTGCTTATACGGTAATAGCGAAAACTCACCTTCAAAATAATTACGAAGATATAAATAGCAAATATGAGACTTTAAGTTAAAAGAATAAGAAAAATGATCACTCAACTGAGCTTAGTAAACTTTTCAGGTTGAATGATTTTCAACAGTATCTGATCCAAATGTTAATCATGTATTCTCATAAGCGATTCAATCCAAAATATGCACAGATTTCTAACTTGACCTGATACTGCTTTTTAATGTAGCTAAAAAATTTTATAATTTTTAGCTAAAAAAATGTTAAGTAGCAGAAATATAAACTGGCACTATCCACTTATAATAAAGCCATAAGAAATTCTAAAATTATTCCTGGCAAAATCATTGTTCTGTTATTAAGACCATGTTTGCTACTGTAAAACTTGTTAAAATAATGTCTTAAGACAGTAACTGCTAAACACCCTTAAAAAGCCAAATGGTATTTTCAGAATCTGGAATGGGAGACCTTGGCTGAATTGTTCAGAACTCACTTTCCAGGTACCAAAGAAATAAATGAAATTCATACTTTTACATTCTTTACATTAAATTGGGATAAAAGAAAATGGGATATTGCCAGAAAAGTCTTAATTATGATGGAATACAATGTGCTATAATGTCCTTTAAACATTATAAATTACCAGGAATATGTTAATGGTATTTTACCGGCGATACTTATTGAAGGATTTTAGTGTATAGTGTTGTAAAGGAGGGAAAAAACCAGGTTTATTTCAGGGAATAAACCCGATTTATTCCCTAGGGAATTTTTAAACTCTTCGGGAGTTTTTAAATTTTTTAAATGATTTAGAAATTTTTGAAGTTTTTTTTAATCACACATTTTTAAAACAAACAAAAATTCACTTGTTTTATGATTTCTGCAACTAATTATAGTAATAGAAAGTTTTACAGGAAAAGAAAGCAATTTTGCGTTAATGACCAACTTAGAAAAACTTCAAAAATTAATACCGAGGAATTTTTTTTTCTTTTTCAGCATAAATGTATTAAGATAGAAATATGGAAATGTCAATATTTTGACTCTAAAATTATATATATATATATATATATATATATATATATATATATATATATATATATATATATATATATTCTGAATCTATATATATATATATATATTCCCAAAATTTCCGAGTAAATTCCCAACCTTCAAAATCCCAGGAATTTTACATCTCTATAGATGCATTACCCAAATGCTTTGTAAAATTTTCAGAGCATATATAACCTTTGGCCATATACCTATTACTTGAAGCCATAAAAAAGTAATTTTTATTCCTAAAACAGGAATAGATAGTTACGGTGAAGTTAAATCTTTAAGACCTATCATTTTAATGTCTTTATCACTTAAGGCAATTGTAAAGCTGATAGACGGATATATCAGAGAAGTTTGCTTAGTGGATAAACCCCTTTCTAACTCTCAACATCATAATCAACCGGGTAAATCCTCCAATAGTGCGTTCTATAACCTGTCCTTCATTTTAGAGATCTTTAAGGCTAAGGAACTTGCTTTATCTATTTATTTAGATACTGTAGGTGCTTTTTATAAGGTTCCTAATGAAAGCATTCTACAAACTCTTGCTGTTAGAAAGAAAATTAATAACACTATCTGTTTTTGTATAAAAAATATGCTCAATGACAAATTTGTCAGTGCCTCCTTTTTAGGAGAAAACACGATGATCCAAGCCAAAGCTGGTTGTCCGCAGGGAAGGTTGCTTTTTATTTGTATTTCAATTATATTCTGACAAGTCTTTATTAAATCCTTTAAGATATTTTTCATATATGCACAAAATTTGTAGTACTAAATGATGATATAGAATAGCAAATCTTGTGAGCAAAATATGCAAATTTTAAAAAATCACAATAAAAATTCTTACATTTTTTAAAATTTTTTTAATGTTTAAAATTTATAATTTTTTTAATTTATTGGATATTGTTACCACGACATATTTTAGTTGCCCTAGCTGACACAATAGAACACAACGGAACTTCGGTTGGGTCGAGATTAAAACTATTTTTCCTAAAACGATAGCGAATGCCTTAACCAAAAATTAATTATTCAGATACATTAATATTATAATTTTTAATATGTATATATCCTAGAAAAGAATTGCAATATTTATACAATTTAACGAATTCAATCTATATCAATAAATTTCGTTGTTTATTAATAAATTGTAATTTAAATTTTTTAAATTATAGTTAAAAAAAATAAATCGCTTGCATTTCTTCTGTTAAAGATATTGCTTGTTAATCTCTGTAAAAATATTATCTACCAAAATCTTTTTCTGAACAAAAACTAAACACATTTAATTAAAATATGAGAGATATTTCATATTATTTTTAAAGTGTATGAAAAATTAACTCTTTTGGTTGATTGGAAACATATTTTTACTCTTAAAACTAATTTATTGCAATATATGGGGCAGAATTATTTATTTCCATTAAATGGTAAAATTTGTGAGTCACATTTTTTAAATCTGTTTCAATTCCTATATCTTGAAATGTATTTTTACAATTCCAAAAAGAAATAAAACATTTTCTTATTTTTCACACTGGCAAAAACACCAGAATGATCCAGGAAAGTAACGTAATTATATTGGTTTCTTTCTACTCTCACAATTTATTTCATGCAAAATGGAAACGCATAACATTGCATTAAGGAATCAATTCTTTCATTGAGAATGAGTATCTTTACTAAAAGGTTTTGTGTTTGTAATAAAGTTTCTCTAAATTAAAATTTTATATTGGAACTAAAAATTGCAGAAATTAAAATCCAAATTGAAAAAATGTTAAATTCAGCAACCCTTGAACCACCCCATATGGTGCTTTTGTAACAGTAGTTTAATATTAATGGAGAAAAAAAACGAAAAAGATTTTATGTTGACAAATAGAAAAATAAACATATGGGGGAAAAAAAAAAAAAAAAAAAAAAAAACACTCGACCGACAAGAATCGCGCTCGTGATAAGTGTTTTCTACAAATTAACCCTCTTAATTTTTTTTTCTTATACTTTAGATTACGTTTCTAGATGTTGACATATTCCTTTAGAAAAAGAAGATTCACTAATACAAGCATTTACAAAACTAATTATATTTATAAAAGTTACAGCTAATTAAAGGCAACCAGTGAAAAATGTAATAAGTTGCCTTTTGGACACAAAAACGTTTCCGCAATGTTTCAACGTGCTATGTGGCAAATTCACAGCTAACAATAATATTAATAATAAATAAATAAATAAAATCAGGTTTAACATCGCCATTAACTAATATGGCGGTGTTAAAAACCTGATTTTATTAAACTATTATGATGATATAGTTAAATAAACCGACATTATAACTATTATGATGAAATAATTATTTTTTCCAACTCAGTGGCAGAACATACAAATCATCTTAGAACGTTGTAGTTATTTTATGATACATGGAGTCATCTTTCGAAGTTAATTGAAGTTTTGATAGTATTCAAGAGCACTTCTATTATTCTAATTACTAATAGAATTAAAAAATATCATTTTCAAGAATGCAATAATTCTTATGAATTTTCATATTTAAATAATTGACAAATTTTATTGTCTTTTATACAAAAACTGGGGACAACGTTATTCGTAAAAAGAAACTTTGTTTATATAAATTGAGTAAAAAATAGCATTACGTTTTAAATCATTTTTCATATTTATACACCTTTTAGAATGTGACCAAAATTAATCTCAAAAAATGAAATTTCATAGAAAGGAATTGTTATTTTAATTTCTATCTAAATATCAATATAATTTTTAGAAATGAATAAGTCATTATATTTATATTAATTTTCCTAACATGAAAATATGGATCAAATTATTTGGTTATTATAAAAGGAAACATTTGAGAATAATTAATTTAAATGCGATATGACATAAAATAAAGATTTTAAAATGTGAAAAAATATATGTGCAACAATACATATAATTGTATGTTTGTTGAATTGTTTTAAATAAATTATTTGTGTAGTTGTATGTAAATTATGTATGTATATATTCATTTGAACACTTTGCTGCCGAAAAAGTGAAATGATTTTTTTTCTTTTTGCTTTAAAACAATTTAGAGCTTAATATTTTCTTCAATAAATTTTTTTTAGGTCTAACTAGCTTAAAAGAATGAGATAAACTTCTTGTAGGGAATATTTTTTCCTAATATTATCCTTACGTCTTATTGAATAAAATTTATATTCAATGTTTACAACAAATGAAATAAGAATTGTAATAAAATAAAATAAAATAAAATGACGCGCATAACAGGATAGATATGATATCGTTTTCTCGTTCTTTCAATTGCAAAAAAAAAAAAAAAAAAAAAAAAGTACGATCACGTGATATTTAAAACAACATTTTTTTAGAATTAATTTACCGAAAATAGTTTAATTCATACTTAGTATAATAATTCATACTTAGTATAATAAATACTGTTCTATATTTTAGTTTCATTATAATTCTATGAAAAATAATGAAGATGAACAAAACAATATTCTTTCGAAAAATCGGGAAATATATTAAATAACGTAATTTTTTCAAACATAATTGCAGCACATGAGAATATAGAAAGAACGGTATATTTCATTGTATATTTTTATTCTCTACTCAGTGCAGTAACACATAGATAATAATTTCAATAAAAAGGAAAAGAACTATAAGCTTTATTTTTGAAGCGAAGGAAGTTCTGGAGTGATATGTTACATTGTTTAAAATAATATTATCAAGGTATAAGTAATTTTATAAGCAATTCAAATTACTGCTATTGACGTTCTGCAGTAATTGCAAATAACAATCATCACAATTTTTGTATGAAAAAGATTTGTTTTCATTTAAGCAGAGAAAGACATCTTGATATAAGCTTTATTTCAATCCATGTCAATTTCACACCAGGCAAATATTCGTGTGTGTGTATATATATATATATATAACCCAAAGTTTATAATAAAATGTACTTGTCCATTATTTATACTTCTTTTTATAAATAAAATTTTATAAGTTTAATTTTATTTTATTCATAAAAAGAAGTATAAATAAGGGAGAAGTACATTTGTATAAGTTTAATTTTATTTTGACTAGAAATAACAGAAAAAGATTTCTCCCCCCCCCCCAAAAAAAAAGATAATTTCATAAGCTAAAATATTATTAATATAAACTTGTAAGAATAAAATAAGAAAAACGATATAAATTTCTTAGAAGTCTGCATTAATCAATAGAAAACTAATATAACCTACAAAAAATTTCGAAATATAATGAAAAATTAAGAGCAAAATATTATATATCACATCTCCTGATAAAATGATTTTATAATTATTATAGTAATATGTATATATATATATATATATATATATATATAAATATATATATATAAGTTATATCACATAAATTTTACTCTCTCTTAATGAAATAAAAAATATCAATTTTCACGTTATTATTTCCTATGAATCATTTAAATATGGTGTAAGTATGAGAATATCATAGATTCTCTGTCAATATAAAGAAGCGTTTCACGAAAAGATGAAATGTTATTGAGCCATATTAAAGCATTTCTGAAATTATTGTATGCTGGTCCATAGTAAAGAAAGGATGTTTCTTCTATCGTAAGATTTGTTGCAGCCCTTTAAGACGTATTGGTCTTACTGCTATATTCGTGAAAAAATTCGCGCTGAAGCATATTTGTCATCAGCGAGCTCTTTTGTCCAAAATATATGTGCCTAACTGTAGATTGACCTTCAACGAAAAGGGGAGATTTCTTCTCAAAATTGCGCTGCAGTATCAAGGGTAAATAAATGCCTTCCTGCCATCGAAATGGGATAGAAAGGTGGATATTGAATAATAATTCCAATTCCCTCTAAATATTAAGAAAATACATACTCTTTTAGTTCTTTTTTCCACATGTGGTTGCTGTATATTTCTTCCAACATTAAAATTTAACTCTCTCAAATTTTCTTTTTAACAAACAATATTATTTCGTTAAAAAAAGAGAGACTTTGTCAAAAACGAAATGCGTAGTTACGTAATTTCTGATATTAAAAAATATTGAAGATTTACATTCTGACCACCATGTATTCTTTATATTTGATCACTTAAAGCAATCTTTTGCTATGTAAATATTAAAATGCGTGCACAGTTTTGAAAATTAAAAATCAAATTGCTCATAATCTAAAATTATTTATTTATTGTCCATTTGAAAGAAAAAGAAAATAATGCCATTGCGTGAATACTGAATTCAAAATAATTCATGATAAGATTCAATTTTTATTTTAATATTAAGAAACTCTTATTTTAAAAATGAAACATATTCCAGTACCTTAAAAAATAGTTTCATTAAATACATTAAAAATATGTGGAAAATTTTTTACGGCTCAGATAACCGATAAAGAAAATTTTTTTTAAGTAAAAGTAAATATAAGGGTAAAATGTAAAGTTAATTTTTTTTTTTTTTTATCTGAGCACCCGTAATTTATGGTAATATGAATCAATGAAAAATTTGAAAAAAGAAGCTTTGCAGGAAAAAATTTATAAATTAAGTATAATAATATAAGTTTACACATTTTGTGGCTAAGAATATTTCTCATTTCATTATGAATACATTTAATTACATAATTTTATTTAAGTTGGCATTACAGAAGAACTTAATTTTAATTTCTGGTTTAAAACTATCCATAATGTTTTTGTTGTCTGCATGAGGGATTTCATTGATAATGCTATGACATCATTTAACTTTTTATATTGATAGTAGATGAATATTTAGTAACGAATATTCTAGATTTTGATTGATTTTGCGATTTTAAAATGAAAATCATATATTTACAACATTACGTTTTTTATAAAAAAATAATTTTGATTACTGAATACAAATTAAAAAGAATTTTTTTTTAATGCGTAGTACGTTCAACCTCTAATGATCAACAATTTGTAGTTACATTAATAAAATAATTCACCATCAATAGTAAATACAATTTTTTAATTATTTCACAGTTATGTTAATCCCATAAACTGTCTCATATTCAGTAAATAATCTTGTTTAAAATTTGTTTGTGGTTGCAACATAGTTTGTGCTTTCACCACAAAGCTAATTCGTCCCCCATAGCACTTGTGAAGAGTGCAAAAGCCACTGATTCACGATGAGACGCATATCCACTTTTTTCCTGATCACATTTGAATAGTGTCATCTTGATGAGTGATTTAAAAAGGGAAGATGCCCATCAGCCTATGTCATCGGAAGAAAACAACTCATATTTATAATTTACTTTGTGAATGTTGTGCTAAGAAAATTTCATTTGTCTTTGTTGCAAATTTTGCTACCAAACACAATATGAAATCATTTTTTTAAATATATATTCTTTATAAACAAAACTTTATGTACAATTAGAAACAAAAATAATTCTATTCTATATTTGAAATATTTCATAAGAAACATACAGATTCATTAATATTAGATTAATTAGATTAATTTCATTAATATCAGATAACTAGAAAATCTGAATAAAAATTACAATTGTATTTTACAAGAATCAATCAATCAATCAACAATGGCACTACAACCCTGTGTGGGTTCTGGCCTTCTCAATGAGCTTATTCCATCTTGGCCTGTACTCAGCAGCACTTTTCCAATTAGATGTTCCAATAGTGTTAAAGTCTCTATCAAGACAAATTTTACAATATAACCACATTTTTCTGGTTAATTAAACTAATCTTCTTTAAATTATAAAAAAAAAATTACAGGAATGTACACTTTAGTAGAATATATGGAATATTTTTCACTTATATGTACTGAGGCAAAATTAAAAGAAAGAGATTTTTTACATTATTCTTTTCATAATTATAGAATTTACTTCATAACATAAGAAGCATTTTGTTGATTTTTAAAAAAATACTTGTAACAATTCAAATTAGCAAACAATCAAACAAACTGTCTAATTGACTAACTGATCAATATAACTATTTGAAGTCATTGCAATTTTATTTGGGTAATTAAAGGAAAACTATCTGTAACTGTTTTCAATTATAAAAAAATGGTAAAAATAACTGCATTAAAGCAATGATTATTTTTTTGTCAAATAGATTTTTTATTTTTAAAATTATGAAAAGGAAATTATTAACTGAGCGATTTTCAAAAGTACGAACTGAATCATTTTCTGCTGTCCACCAACTTTTCGAATCAGCTGCATGCTTGAACTTAGATAGATGGTTCAATTATTTAATACACAAACAAATAGAATTAAAAAATTTATATAAAAATATATACTAATAACAATGATTTGGTTAAAGTTTTATAATAGGAATATTTCTACATGTATAAATGTAGTAACTCTTATTAGTAATTTTCTACTGGCCAAATAGTGTTCAATGTAATTTATTGGATCATTATTATATTAAGTGTTTTTAAAGTTTAATTTGTTTCTTAATGTTATTTAAATTATTACATATTAAATATATTCTATATAGTAGATTAAAAGTTTGTTACTTATTTTAATAAAAATATTTGAATTCCAAAAAATTAACTTATTTTAAAATTATATTAATTTGTTTGTCATATAAAAATTAGTATATATATATATATATATATATATATATATATATATATATATAAGTAAAAAATCATAATATATATATATATATATATATATATATATATATATATATATATATATATATATATATATATATATATATATTATGATTTTTTACTTTAATATAAATGTACAAAAATTCTGTTTTTAAATTGTTTATTTATATTTTAATTAATTTTAATTTCTCAGGATAAATATCGTTAAATTTTAATTTTAATATAGGATAAATATCCAATTCTTAAAATGAAAATTTAAAAATCATCAATATATCTAAAGGCAGAAGACATCTGAATAATATATGATTTTTCATTATATTATAAAAATAGATTTGCTAGAAAACTTGAGAATATAGATCCTTGAGGAATACTTTTAACCTGAATGTATAATATATCTCCACAAATATTATTATTATATATACAGTATCAGTAAATATCTTTCTAATAATTTTTATTTAATGTCTAACAAAGACCCATATTCATCAAAATAAAACATTAATTCAACAAAAAGTTTATCTATTGGGAAATTAATAAAAAGAATCTTAAGATCACATGAACAATTATTAATTATCCAATTTTCTATGACTTTATAGTATTTTTTAAGATATTTAAAAAAATGAAATATTTATCCATATAAATATTACAACTATAGGTACTGTATTGAAATTATATTGGATTCTAATGAAACACAAAAATACTAAGAGATAAATAAGACATCACTATAATTAACAAAAACATCTCCTCTTTAATAGTATACAGTCTTAAATATTTACATAAAAACTTCACAAACATGTCTATAAATATAAACATTGATTAAGCAGATCCTTCTGATGGTGGATTACTTCTCATTTTATTCAATTCTTCAACCCACTTTAAAACCAGAGGATTCTGAAATACTCCTGAAAAAAATTTCAAATAATAACAATGCTAACATTGTAACTTGCAATAGTATAGAGTCATTCTGAATAGAACTATTATAAAAATTTTGTATTTGTATTGTTTATTAAACTGAAGATTTATGCTTTTTTATTAGTAAAACATATAAAAATTCAAAAAAATCATAAAATATGTACCAAAAAATAATATATTATCTCTTGAATTAATAGTAATTATTATTTCTAATTGTTTTGACTAAGATACATGTGTAGTCAAATATCATGTTTCCCAAACTATCACTCTCAATTGCTTTGATGTTTGCTGAATCTAGAATTTCTGAAATAAAAATGCAGATGATTTTGAATGGAAAGAACGTTTAAAAAAGGTAAATATTGCATTAATTGATATAGAAATATAATGACTGATTATGAATAACAAAGTCATATTAATTACATCTGACTTCAAAATACATACATTATTAAAATTATGTGGAGTTAAATGGCATTAAATAATAAGAACATTCAAAACAATATTTTAATCATTATATTCCATTCTCAGATTTGAAATATTTAAAAGGTTAAAGCCATGAAAAAGTGTCCTTAAGTTATCATTATCATGGTTGGTTGGTTTGTCGCTCAACGGTCATTTTTTTGCACACGAGGGCTAATTAGACCGGGACCTACGGCTTAAAGTGGATTCCGAACCACTACAAACATCCAAGCCCTAGGTGGGATTCGAACCCACGAACTGTTGAACTGAAGGCAAGAGCGCTAACCATTCGGCTGCCAGCTCGGCTATCATTATCATGAAAAGTATACAAGTTATCATTAAATTAAAAAATGACCTTAAGAAAAAGTGCTTTATTCAAAATGTAAAATAAAAATCTTGAACAAAATATTGATAGGAAAATTTTTATATGTAATTTAAAAAAGTCTGCATTACAATTTCACGTTTTTCATTTCAAAAATAAAGCTACTTCCCTTTGTTGGTTAGAAAACGTTTTTGAAATCCGTCAGATAAATTTCACACTTTTTTAATTAGTATTAAAATTATTCAAATACCATGATGAAAATTTGATGCAAAATATTACCATACTTTACTTTTTAATTAATGAATGAAATATTTGCATAATTTTAACAAAAAAAAAAAATATTAGAATGCACATAAAATATACCTTTTAACTAAACTTTAATAATTATCCAGGTAATACAAATTTTTAAAATAAAGTGTAACTAACTGTATTACTTTTTAAAAGAAATATTGAATTCTCACATCCATAAATATTAATTAAACAAATCATTTAAGATTTTGAAGTAATTTAAAGCCTATTTCTTGATAAAAAAGTACAGATATTTCAAATAATTGCATTAATTTATAAATTTACAATAATAAAGTACCAAAAATCATGAAATATCTTATAATTTTACATAAATGTTTTGATTACCAAAGTACAATAGTTCAATATGTCATTGCTTCAAGTTTGTATAATAAAACTTAAATTATGATACTTCCATATCTATTAATGGCAAATGTCCTAAGACTGCCTTTATGACAAATATATCAAATTAAATCTTACGACAGATACATCTATCTCTGTTGTAAGATTTACAAAAAATTTTGTTTCTATTTGACGCAGTGTTTGTCAATTAATTATAACTATTCTAAGAAAAATATTGCTGACCTTAGTTTTAAAGTAGATATGGTCAGAGAATGTGTTATCTACTTTGCAAGGTAATGCTGGAAACTATTTGTAATCTTATTATTGCCAGTCAAAGAATATTGAATTTTGTAAATAGTTTTCATTTCTTAAATGTTGAATTTCTAAAAATAGATTTGATTTAAATTCTTGTAATTGTACTTAAATTCTGTAAATTCAAGTCATACGACTATAATCTCTTCAGAAAATTTTAAAATTAATTTCATAACATAAATTAGAATTCTGTCGATGTTCTAAACTAATATACATTTTTTAAGTGATCCTTCTTGCACCTAAATACAATGCTGGCCAATAAAATTATAAGATGAAGGAAAGAAAATAAAAATATTTTTATTGTACATAAACAGTATGACATGAAAAAAATTATTGCATACAGTTAAAGAGTTAGTAGTTTACAAAGAAAACAAAATTAATCAAAATAGGTAACCCCTTACCTAGTTATGAATGGAGTGTAACTGGGTTTGGATGAAAGAAATGAGAAATAATTAGTAATTATATATATATACATCTTACTTCAAATTTATACTACACTTCATCAACCATAATAGATAGAGAAGAGTGATGGGCCAGTTATTCAGAAATAATTTATTTAAATTCCTTTTTCATTTTATATTTTGATTACACAGAGTACATATTTTTTTATTAAATGTAATTAAATTTGCTTTAAAGTTAACTTATTTTCTTATCCAAAGAGAGTTTAGATCAAAGTAAATAACATTTATAAAGTGTGAATCTGTACTGCAAATTAAGAAAATATGAATAAGTGCAAATATTGGTTTGAAATGCACTTTTAAAAGTGTAGGAAGTGAGTATAGTTGTTGTTGCACCAGCCTGATTCCCTGTACTTAGTTCTGAATTAGGCTCTACCTGTTAAATAAAAGCAGACGGGTGAAGTCTTCAAAATTTTAAAGCAGGAACCAATTAGAAGACTCTCAATACTTGGCTTGCCATCCCCAAAGGTATCATTTCATTTGAAGGACATTGCGATCATGACCTATTTAATGTGTCCAAGCAACATTTAGGGAACATGACGGATATTCGGTTATTCTGGGATTCGAATTCACTACCTTCTGATAATGGGAACAACACCCTAACCAATCAGACCATCATGGCCACAAGTGTAGTTAGATCTTATGTATATCTGTCCAGTTATGGATATTAGCTCTGATAGTTGAGTGTCAACTGCATATAAATTAATGAATAATTAATAATCATAATTTTCAAAGATGAATGTGAAAGGTGCCCCCAAAAATAATTTCTTTCTAGCTTATGATATGTTATACCTAACAATTTTGCAAAGAAAACAAATATTTCTTTAAATTAATGTATGAAATTTTTTATTGCAATTAATAGTAATAAATATTATCTGCAATGACTTTTCTATTTCTCTTTTAATTGTTTTGCAAAACACACATTTACCTTCTGTACTAGTAAAAAATTGTTGCAAATTTAATGAACCATTAGATAGTTTTTCATATTCATATGCTTGAAGAATCATATCAAATTTATCTAAATCATTCACAGCTTTGGATTCAGGTGTTTTTCGCTCTTCAAATTCCTAGAATAGTTAAATGTAAATTAGGTAAATCAAAAAGTTTTAAAAACAAACAATTATGAGCATTTTTAAGCAACTACTATCACTTTAGTAACTTAAAAATTCCCCCAAATATTTAATCAATAATATCACTAATTTACTAAGTTAATTTAAAAATGTCAGTAATTTGACATTTTAAATACAGCCTTTGTTTCCAAATAAAATAACTAATCATATGTAATAAAAAATTAATTTAAGACATAAAATAATATGTCTTTAAATAAATTTTTTATATCAGAATGCTGAAAAAATCTATCTCAACTGAAAAGTTATTTAAAATCTAAGTATCATGATATATATTATTGTATTAAAAACCTTTAAACTTTTAATTTATGAAAATTATTATTTCAAATTCTTATAAAATAAAAATTATGAGGAACAAAATTTGTTAAAAATATTTTTAATGCCTAATTAAGTAATTGTATAAGATAGATATCCAATAATATTCATTAATTAAAATACAGTCAAAATCAATATTTTTAGCTACTATATCATTTGCTATGCTTCATTAAGCTTTTAATGGTTAGGATTTTGACGATACTTGAATTAAAGTAAGAAAAAAAGGGCTTAAATTTGAAATGAAGTTGAAATATTTTCAGTAAAATTCTTTTGTAAAATGTTAAAAAAATGTTAGGCAAAAGATTTCCTCATTATCAGTCATGTGGTAGAAATTTAGTTAATTATTAATTTTTCTGATCAATACTAATTGTAAAAACAGAGGTGTGACATTAGGAACAAGAAGATAGACATAATATAAAAACAACTTATGCGAAAGAACAAATACTCTTCCATGTAAATTACTTTTCTATTTGTTTTGTATCAATTTAAAGTTTTTACTTTGTATTTTCATGAAAGTATTGCATTTGTAGGGAATAATAAAGTTATTTAAAATAAGTTATTTTTATACAGCAATATTATTTACTAAACATTAAAGAAATTGAAAAGTTAGAACAAGTAATTAATAAGTTTTAAAAATTGTATACTAAATAATGAAAAAAAAAAAAAAAAAAACATATGAAAAATTTAAACAAGGCAATCAGAAAAAATTAACAATATTTGATCGAAAGAAAAATTTAAAAAAGAGTTTAAAATTGTGTAATAAAATGTATTTCAGAAATAAATGTTTTATATTCATAATAACAGTATCATTGAAAATTAATAATTAATTTTACATATTCAGTTAAAATTCTATTCCTTTTATCAATTGTTCACATTTTTGCCTCACTTTAAGTGAAAGAGATTACATTAAATGCATATATACAAATGTGTATAGATTATATGTGTCCTTATATGAATGCATTGTTTATAATAATTTTTGTTATTTTTATTATTTGATAAATAGAACATTAATGTAAAAAGAGTGAAAGAAATCATATAAAAATATCATATTTTAATTTGTAACAATGATAAAAAATCTAATTTAGCATGAAAGCATAGTTTTAGTTTGATTAATTTCATTTATAGAAATTTAGCTCATTTTCAAAGTTTAATTTCTTAGAATGTCAAAAATTGACAAAATAATTGTATTTTTAAATACACAGGGCTACAAAAAAAATTTTTTTTTTTGGTGCTTAGGATTTTAGAGCAGATTTAAACTATATTTTTATTGCTGAATCTAAATATGAAAGCAGTTTTTCTGTATCAGCTCTAGATTTTTAGATAAATTCACTTATCTATCAATGTTTTTTTTCTATTTAGTACTTGAAAATACAAGTGTTGTAAACTTTATACAGGGAAAGATTCTTGTATATTTGCCCTATTGTCAGTCTTCTTTTGTAACCAATTGAATTTAAAATAATAATATTTAGGAAATAACTAATTATTATTTTTAAAAATTATTATTTTAATTCATTTATTATAAAAAGAAGACAAACAATATGAGATATATAACTGATTAGTTGACAAATTCTTAATAAATGGGATTGAATCTTACTTATTAGTGCTATCCAGTTAATTCCATAGAAATCCGATAGATGGAGATGTCTGTCCACTATCTGAAGTGACCTTCAAAGCTTCAACCGCAGTTGAGAGTTGAGAATAGTTCGTGAATTCCGGCGGTGCAGATAGATAGAGGTTAGCGTCATATGAAATTTCTCTTTAGTAACGAGTTGTTAAAAAGTAAATCTAAGTATTTGTGTAAATTAAATAAAATGAGTTCAAGTAGAAGAGGCTGTGTACATCATCCTGATATTTTTTGCTACATATGCGGAGAATACATGCTACTGGAAAACAGAAAATCTATTAGTGACTTTGTAAAGAGGGCTTATCTTGGATATTTTGGTGTTAAACTTGGTGATCAGGATAAAACCTGGGCACCACATTTGTCTGTAAAACTTGTACAGAGCATTTAAGACAGCGGACTACCGGGAAAAGGAAAAGCCTGAAATTCGGTGTACCAATGGTTTGGAGAGAACCAAAAAATCACTTTGATGACTGTTATTTCTGCCTAGTAAATATTACTGGAATCAATCGAAAGAACCGTAATAAGTAGACTTATCCAGATTTAGTCTCTGCAAGACGCCCTATCCCTCACTCAGAAGAAGTGCCAATTCCAACTTTTCACCAGCTATCAGAACTCTGTGAAGACGCTTATTGTCTCTCTGATCAGAATTCTGATACTACTGAAGGTGACAGCGATTTTGAAATGATATCATCAATTCCTCAATGTTTCAACCAAGATGAGTTAAATGACCTCATTAGAGATCTCAATCTGTCGAAAGAAGCTTCGAAATTACTGGCTTCCAGGTTGGAGGAAAAAAATTTACTTGAACCAGGAACGAAAATTACATTCTATCGCACAAGGGAGAAAGATCTGCTACCTTTTTTCTCTGAAGAACAAAATCTTGTATTTTGCCATGCTGTTAGAGAACTCCTGGTAAAAATGGGTCTTCCTGAATATTTTCCAGATGATTGGCGCCTATTTATTGACAGCTCAAAGCGAAGTTTGAAATGTCTTCTTCTACATAATGGGAACAAATATGGCTCAATACCAATTGCTCACTCAACAAAAATGAAAGAGCAATATGACACCATAGCTTTGGTCTTGGAAAAAATAAAATATCGTGAACACCAATGGGTGATTTGTGTAGACTTAAAAATGGTAAACTTTCTCCTTGGACAACAAAGTGACCACACAAAATATCCTTGCTTTTTGTGCCTCTGGGATAGCAGAGACAAAACGCAACACTGGGTTAGAAAAGAGTGGCCTAGGAGAGAAAACATGGATGTAGGGGAAAAGAATATCATCAACGATCCATATGATGGCAGATTACTGCTGGACTTTAAAACGGAATTGTTCCAAAATATATTCAAGAATGTCATGCAAAAGAAGTTTCCGAAGTGTTCAGTGAGTAATTTGTTTAAATCATGACTTTTTCTTTTTTCTTTTTCTTTTTTTTTTTTGTATTTAATAAGCAATATGTAATATAATAAAAATTCCCTGTTTAATTTGTTTGTTTAAACCATGGTTTTTCTTTAAAAATAGTGTAATGCATGATTCATTAAAATGTTGATATCTTAAAAATTCAAGCTGATAGGCAAAAATTAATGGCATATTTGGATTCAGCGCATCGAATTCATATAACATCACATCCAAAATCTTTGGCACCAAAACCACTGTTGACCAGTGATATATATTTATATTAAAAATTCTTAAGAAATCACTCAACTTATGATTTTAAACATATATATTGATATGTAAAATATATATGTGTACATTTTATACTATTTACCTTAAATAAGTTTAGAATCTCCATTCCAAATTTTTCATCAACAAGAGAGGTCAGTCTTTCCATTGCAGCCTACAATATTTAAGAGAATATTTAAAGAGCCACAGAAGCAAATTTAAAAATACAATTAAATTTTCAAAAGAAAATTAAATTAATTGATAAAGTGAAAAAGTTCCAATAACATACCATTTATAGAAAAAGTAGAAACTAAACAGAAATTATTAAAAGAAGAAGAAAAATTACAGAAATTAACAAATTAAAATAAATTATGCATAAAATATGTGGGAATAATAGCTTTGACTCTCTGCAAGAAAGTTTATTTATTTACAACAGGTACAACAGGTTTAATTATTTACAACAGGTATGATTTCAATTTTACAATTAATAAGATTATTCATTATGTGTAAAATAGAAATAAACAATGATGATTTTGGCAATATAGTGTAAGTAATTTATACTACAGTATGTGGTTTTTTAAAGTTTATATTATGGGTCTCATAAAACATTGCATACGTTAATGAGTTTTAAAAATATAGTTTAACATATTAGTTTTTATGAAAAAAGAGAATGAAGTATTTAAATAATAAATTATAATTAATTGTAATGTAAAAATAATAAATTAAAAAGAAATGCACTGATAAGATTTCTCTTTCTTAAACATTAAAATTATTTATATTTTATATTAATAGGTTACTCCTCACAGAAAATCAGTTTACCTAAAATATTTAATTTTAGTGAGAACTTCTATAAATTTAAAATATTGAACACCCTAAAATTCATGCTGTTAAATATACTAGGCCAAACTTATAACATTTGTATAATGAAAATATGTTCAAATTTTATATATATTTTTTAATAAATAGAATATTAAAAATTGTTCAAAACAAGTTTTAAAATGCAAAAATAAATAGATATCAATGTTATTAAATGGTCAGAAAGACACATTATTTCAGTAAAAATATTTTAATTTAATTACATATAATAATTATTTTCTAAGTTTTTATTAAGATAAACGTTAAGTACATGTAGAAGTATCAACTCATGATAAATCTAATCTTGGTGAAAAACATTTATTATTTATCTGTATAATAATGGAATGATATTACTATATTCATTTTATATTATTTATTAGCAGGGTTTGTACAGATTTCCAAAAATCAATTTTTGTGAGTTTTAAGGAGCTTTTCAGGAGTTAAATCAAATATTTCAAGGAGGTATAAACATTCCTGTTAAATAATTTTTATCATATTTTAAAAAAAGTTGTTCTTAACCAAATATGCATATAATAATGTATATGCAATATTTTTCAATTGTATTTCTAAATATTAGAAATAAATAATTGCAGAAACCATTTCAAAAGAGAATACTTTGCCAGCCAACTTTCTAGTGGTCAGCATGCTTGACTATGGATAGGGAGGACCTGGGTTTGAATACCGGTTCAGGCATGGATGTACTTTTTCTCCCTCTCTATCCTGTCTTCGTCCTTTCCTTGTGTGAATGAGGTGTGAATGGTTACCTACCCTATAAACGGGTCCCTATAGCATGTGTGTGTACTGAAGAAGTCAGATTCCACACCAAATATGGTTTAGTTGGAAAAGTGGAGCAGCGCATCCCAATTTGCCAGCCTAGCTGGCACATGAGAACAACAACAAAGAGAATACTTTTAATTTAAGTTAGAATTATATTTAATGATTACTTCAAAAACTTTTAATGAATTTAGAGCTATAACAAAAGAAAAATTAATTTAAATAATCAATATTCATTATATTACTGGATTATATATAGTATAAAATAATAGGTAATTTTAGAGTTTTTAAACATTTTCAATAGATTTCTTGCTATTAATTTATTGAGTACTTCAAGATGTGTAAAATGATTTATTTTCAAGCATAGATATATTTATTCAAAACAAATGCAATTATTAGATAGTTTTCACAAAGACTTTTTTTGCAATTATTATTTAATGAAAGGAAGACTAAATTTTTCCTCTGTTTACTTTCAAACTCTTTAAAAATTACACAATTTCACATCCATATTCTAAACTTTTCTATTCTTTTAGCCATTTAATAGATTTTCACATTTCTTGATTATTTATATATGCAAATATAGGCTATGTAATTCCATTTCAATAAAATTACATGCAATTTTCACAAAAGAAAATATAGAAAGTATATTTTAACTAAAAAATTTTATATTTAAATATTAATATTCAGTTAGTTTTATACAATATAAAAAAACAGAAACAAATAGAAAAAGAATCAATTAGAATCGCCTGTCTGATTGCACAATATGACTATCTTGTTCGTGATTACTTCACCTCCCTTCACACATATAACTCAAAATACTACATCTGGTTTTGACTAAACTGGTTAATCATGAAATTATTGTGACTGAATTGGATCTTAATTTTAGCCAATTGTTATAAATACAACAATCTTACATCAATCAAGCCGCAACCTAGTAGTAACATGGGGAAATAATATTCAATTAAATCTTAGAACAATTTCATTAAAAATTTTAAAATATTAAAACAAAAAACTTAAAAATTATATAAAAATATTTTTAACAAAAAATAAATTGGTCAAAGTAAGTAAAAATTCCAGCAGATTCAAGGATCATTAAAAAAACTTTCAAATTCCAAGAGTTTTAAGGAGTTTCCAAAAGGTGTACGAAACTTGTATAAGTTTAAAAATAAAAATAGAGGAAGAAATATTTTTAGTAACAAGTATTTACCATTCATACTGTGAAGAACAGCCTCTTTTTTATTTAAAATTTTAATTTAAAAAGTCTTTCCATAAATAATATGAAACAATATTTTGAGATATTATTTTCAAGTCAAGATTTTTAATGGTTTTTGATGATAAATTTTAAATTTAAATAAAAAATTATATTATTTAAATAAAACTATCAATCTTGAATCAAGAAATAAAATACATTAAAAATTAATGAATGAAATCAGTCAATATTTCATAAAACATATCAAATGTCATAAAATATCAATAAAACAAGCAATTATGTATTCAAATCTTTAAGCTGTTTTTTTAAGAAACACTTTTAAAGTTACTTAAAAAAATAGCTTAAAGATTAAAATAGCTTAGCTGTTTTCTTTTTCTAGATCATGAAAATATCTAGAAAAAGAAATTAGTTCCAAACAAATTCTTTAAAATTTTCCTTATGTAATTTATTATTTTAAAACATATTTTTTTAAAAAAAATATTTGATGCATTTTAAAGCATCAATATCAGCTGTTGTTAGAATAATTAATAGGTAAAATAATTTACATATATGTTAATAAATGATTTTAATACCAATGGTGAACATTCTATTGTATGTAAACAATTTAAATAAACTTTAATTATTTAAACTTACAAATATTGGCTCCTTTAATGCAGGAAAAATTGAAAATTGAATGCAACATATTTTAAATTTATTTGCATATTTTGTAGTAATATTTTAATACTAAACTTTAATAGAATAATTTAAATAATGCGAAACTAAATTATTCTAATTGCTTAACATTTCAAAAGAGAAAATTTATTTAATATCATTTTTATGCAATAAAAATATTTATTATCATAAATACGTAATTAAACTTTAAAAAATTGTAAAGTTTTTTGAACGACAATGGATAATGATTAATGATATGTTTTTATAAAAAGAGGAATACTGACGAAAACAGAGAGTTTTTGCATTGAAAAGAATGATTTTGCAACTTCAATAAAAATTTTAAATTTAATAAATTTAAGTAAACAAATTCTTTGTTGAAAATTTTAATATATGATTTATTTAACAATAATAATGTTCAATAAATGTCCGTGCTGAACTACTGATATTGTTCCAGTTTCAAAACTACACTTGGAAAAGAAGGAAGAAAACATCATTCATAATTTCTAAGAAAAATGTTGAAACAGACTTGAAATACAGCTGTTAGAATATACACAAATGAAACACACATAAACTTTAGACAAATTTTATCATTAATAAAAGTTTTTTTTAACAATCTGTTCAGTCATTAAAATACAATAGGAATTTTTTTGCTGCATTAAATAGCATATGTGAATATTTATTTTTTAAATTTTACATTTATTATAGATGAGGTTAAAAAATAACATGATGTATAAAATTATTGCAGAAATAAATAATTCATAGTTTACAAAATATTTTAATATAAAAATCATAAAATAATTAAATGAATACAATTTATCATAATTTTCCCTTATTACAATAACCACTCTTATGTGTTAAAAATACTTTTAATATATTTTAATATTGTGCTCATGTTACTCTCATGTGTACAATATTAAAAATAGCATAGTATTTTTAAGGGATTCATAAGTATGAATAGACAGTGTGTTTTACCCATGTTCCTCAACAAACTACATATATATATATATATATATATATATATATATATATATATATATATATATATATATATATATATATATATATATAAACTATTCTTAGCCTAATTTAAAAATTTATTTTCCATAAAAAGAGTAATTTTCCTACATGTAAATGACAAAAATTGATCATGACTTGATAAATTGGCCATTTTGGTGGTACTTTTATTTACTATAATTATCAATGCTAAATATCTTATATTGTATCATTTATATACTACATAAAATATATTGTTTAAATATAATAGTTACATTGTTAAAAAGATTTTGTATTATGAATGCCTATTTGAATAGTAGGAAATTAACATTAATTTATAAGAAAGAAATTCAAAAATAAAACCTTTTAAGAATAAGACTTTAAATATCTATCAAATTAATAAAAAAAGGTTTACAAGTTCACAAGAGATAGTATTTTTAATATCTTTAATAAAAAAATAGTCATAAATTAACTACAGTACTCTAAAAATAGATGAAGGAGTACATAATTACAAGATTTATAATGAAAATTTCTCATACCAACTCTTTCTTTTGTTTTTCTTCTACACTGATACCACAAAAAGGTGTTATATCTCCTATTATGCATTCAGCAATATCATGAACAATAGCCATTTTTATACACCTACAATTATTGATAAATAATTAATTGCAATATTTAATCACCAAATACATTTAGCAATTTCATAAAATTTTTCCTTATTAGGTAATAATATAATTATTATATTATTATTACCTTAGAATACAATTTAAAAATGCTAATCTTCCTTATTAGCATTTTAAAATTGTATCTAAATATTTAAACTTATTTTGATAATATTTCATAAAATTTATAAATTATTATACAGCTCCCTTTTACAAAATGTAGAACTTAAATAGTTACGTTGTTAAAATATGTTGCATTTAAGATAATTGACAAATAATCAATAAAGATATAACTGAAAAATTTTAACTTCAAAGGAAAATTTGATGAATAAGAAAATTAATTGAAAGGTTTATTCAATCTAATTCTGTATTCCTATTTGATCACTTAATAATTTTTAATGAATTATTTGATATTGATTTGAAAAAAGTCAAATTTATATTTTATTCAAACCAGTAATAATTGTTGAACTAGCCAAAATGAAACCAAAATCATTTTTTCTGTTCTCATTGCTTATTTTATAATCAATGTTAGATAAATAAGCTTGTTTAAAAATGCTTCCTAAAAGTTAACATTGAAAGCTGACTAATGTATTTTAAATAGCCATTTCATATAATTAAGAACAATCGATATTTAATATATTTAAGGTAATTCATTTATATATAGTTTCTATATTTAAATATTTTTAAATAAAAAATTCAATTTTATTAATCACGTCAAACTTTAACTATACATTTTATGAACACAGTTAATATTTATATCAATATTACAGCTAAAAACAGAAAATCTTTCTCTGGAACTAAAATAAATCAAGATGTACACATTTATCTTTAAACAAAAAAAAAAAATATTAGTTATAGTAAATGTAAATTTTATTAAAATTATTTTACAGATGCAATGAAATTTACCCTTTATACTTACATATTTTTTACACAATTTAACTGCTTTAATAATGCATATTATTGCATATTAAAATTTAGAAATGATAAAATGTAAAAGAAATAGCACGAGTAATGTATAATCGAAAATTAATTGAATTCTAGTCACAATTTGCACATAAGCTATAAGATCATGTCTAATACTCAAAATTAATTGCTAAGTTATTGACAATAATTAATGAATTATTGTAATTTTCCTAAATTTGTAATACAAATTATTAGATTTCCAAACATCACTTTAAAAACAAAATATTTTTTTCAAAGTATTCCCGTAGCTTCAATTACATATAGTAAACCATCCTTAATGCAGACCCTAATAATGTCTGCAATTATTTCCCTAATCCAAATAGCTCTTTATATATATATATATATATATATATATATATATATATATATATATATATATATATATATATATATATATATATATATATATATATACTAACTGTATAAATAAAAAGATTGCAAGTATGTATTTGAAACACAAAGAATACCAGACACGAGAGTAATGATTTATAATTTTGTAGCAGCTGGAAATGAAATAAAACCTTCAACTTTGATTAATGCTTAGGAGAATTTTTTTTATTGAATGTGGAGAATGAATCGCACATAGCTGGTTTCACAGCTAAAGATTTTCACATCAACCAAATTGAAAGTGAAGTAACTAATGTGACACTGAAAGACAGCATTGTAGTTAGATGCAGATGAAGACAATGCAGGCTACCATAATTTAAGAGAGGATGAGATTGTTAAAAGTGTGACAGCAGCAAAGTAAAAAACTCTGAAAGATATGAAGATGATAAAGATGAAACAGACAGCAAGACAAAACTTAAACTTAAGGAGATTAAAGAGCACCTAAATTTTATGATAAAATAAGTAAATTGACTGATTTTGTGAGATTTACTGGTGCAAGGTCCAATATTGGACATAGAATAAGTGTGTGACAGCAGCAATGAAACCATTTCTGGATATTATGATCATTTGAGACAGCTCCATCAATTAATTGTTCAAGAAATAACCACAATAAGATAACAAAAGATCAGTAGTTTCTTCTAACCAGTCATTGTGTCACATGTGCTAAGTAAAGGTGAACCAGGACCATCATGTTTAAAGTAATTTTTTATCTGATATTTATTGTAAGTAAAATAATATATGTATATAAAAAACTAAATAAAGCCTGCTGCATGGTGGCCCGTATGAGGGCCAAGATCTAGAGGTCCCATATCTATTTTCTTGACTGGAGGCCCTGTCCCATATCTATTTTCCTGACTGGAGGGTGCAAAGCATATATCCTGGTTAGGCAGTTAGCCTTTAATGTTTAATTTCCAAACATGTTTGGTATTCAGTATATCAACCCATTGAAAGGATGAAAGGCTGAGTCGATCTTGCATACCCTAAGGACAGGACCTGTGCCTTTGGAGCGCAAAGCGCTACCCACTAAGACATTAGGCTTCAATGTATGAATATAATAAACATAATTTTTCTTATGCAGTTTTATATTTCCTTCTTTTAAAATTCAAAATAAAATTTTTATTATTACAGTAGTTTATAGTAGTTGGCTCAATTTATAGGTTATTTTGTCTAATTCATATTTTCATTAATTCGGACAACCTATATTCCTTTTATTAGTCTAGTATAATAAGATATTTATATTCCTCATAATAATTAAAATTACTTTTTTAAAAGCATAATTATTTCACATTTATTTAGAATCAATAAAAAATAATATGAGAAATAATGATAAGTAACTGATAACTCTACAATCACAATTTGCACATACAGCATATACTCAAATCTAAATAATGATTTTCAAAATTAGTTGTTTTGCAATTGAGAGTTATTAAACAATTATAATTGGTTAATTATTTATTTTCGTTACTTTGTATGCAAATTATTGTATTTTCAAGTATCTCTTTAAAAACAAAAGCTTTTACAAGTTATTTCCATAGTTTCATCAATAAAAATATCATACTTATATTTTGGCCTTTCTTATAATTAAAATTATTTCTTACAAGTGATGTGTACACTACACTAATAACCATTGATTTAAAAATCTTTATTCAAACTTTGGTTTTATGCCTTTTTATTTTAAAACAAAATCCTATTGGCCAGTATGGGTGCCAAATGCAGCAAAACTATAGATTAGTGCATCAGAATGGATTTGTTAGGTGAATCTAAGATGTATTCTAAGGTCAGCAATTCATTTAGTATTTTAAAAATTACTGAAGTTTAATGCCACACTTTATTTTTTCTAAATTTATTTTTAAATGGTTGTGATAAATTTTGATTACTTTCTAGCAATTTCAAAATTTATATTCCATTTCTGTATAAAATTATGGTGAAAAAATAATGCTAAACTTATTCTTTAAATAAAAACTTGACAAATGTAATTATTTGTTATAATTAATTTCATTTTATATCTCTAAACTATACCTAATCTTATTTATAAGTGATGTATTTTTGACATTTTCTAACTTCTACATTAATTTTTAATGTTTATAAACTGTACAATTTAAAGCAAATATATTGCTTCTCAAACATTAAAGAAAATTTTCAGTTAATAATCTCACTAACCTAATTAGATCTTATTTGAATGCTAAAATTTTGTATTGTTTCATTTTTAATTCATATTATTGAAAGTTATTTTCAAAGCTGAATTTATTATTTTGAAAGTTATTTTTGAAATTGAGTTCCTTTAATTTGAAAAACTCAACTGTGAGAGGTTCAAATTAAAATAGCTAGATTTAGAATTTTTGTGAGGGAAATTGATTAGGTAAGTTTTGTTTTATATAAATATATATACTTTATATGTTATTCAACTTAATTTGCTATTTTATATTCTATATTATGTAATTTATAAAGTAAGTGTAAGTAATACTTGAGATATACATAAATTCTCTTTAATTGTAGTGCTCAATCAATTAAAGCTAGAATAAAGAGAGGTAATGTCTTTTTTTTTTTTTTTACTTTTTATAAAATGTATGTTACTTGAATTATTAATTTTATTTCATTGCACAGTTAATCTCCTATGCCAGACTGAATGGCAACAGATATTTTTTAAGGTAGGTACAATTGGCCAATAAATTAGAAAGCAGAATTTTCATAAAAATATGTTATTCATTTAGATTTATAGATGTATTGCTAATATTTGTTTGGTACTGTTACAAATGGTATATTTCTAAAATGTTTGTATTCTTTATTAGTTAACTAAAAATAATTTTTAAAAAAATGATGACTATGTATATTTTATAAACAGAGAATGAATAATAGCATTGATTTTTAGAGTTTTATTTTGTAATATGTATTCTTTGTAAAATGTGAGAAATTAAGTTTCAAATATTTAATTTTGTTATGCTTTCACAGTAAATAAATATGAAATACTTAAAAGCTTAAAGCTGAAAATAAGGTAAGATTATGATGTCCAAAGTTCTAAGATTGAGCACAGTCAGGAATTCTGAAACTGAATACTATGCAAAGTGATGTATTTTGATGAGATAACAATGTATTGTTTAGTAAAAATTAGATATAACATAAACCTGTACCCATTCATAGGGTTTTAACCAATTTTACACTTTAATCCATTTTATATAACAGAAGAAACATTGGAATATCACTTCCTTATTTTTTAACAAACTTCTGAAATTCAAGCATTCTTATTTTTTACACTTTTATTTTATTTTATATAATGAGTAGTGTAAGTGATTAGTTCATATTTATATTCACATAAGTTTTTGAAGATTTCATAAATCAAATTTTATTTCAAATCACATTAAAATAATTTTTCTGATAAATATGAGAGATGACGAATATCTACTACTAAGTAGTACCCATGAATAACTCTTTTACTGAAACTAAATATTCATAAACACATAAATAAAAATAAACTAATGCTTATAGGAACTATTACATACACGGTAGTTCTATTTATCACATTTTTATCATTAATCTAAAGTTTCCCTTTAAAATCTTGGCTTTTATTATGCCCAGAGAAAAACAGTTTCAATCTATAACAACACAACTTTGTAACTCATTAAATATTGACACAATGTAGCAAATAGCTTGAAAGTGCAAAGTTTTTTAAAGGTCTTTTGTGTGTGTGAAAGTTATTAACATATTAACTTGTAGTGAAACTTTTTTATACAATGTTAACCATATTAATGCAATACAGTATGAAAGAATTCACAAATCTCACATCAAGCATCCATTCTTAAAGTTATGAATGTATGGAAATCTATTTCCATGTGAGTAATAAAAGTAATAATAGAATTTAATATCTGAAACTTAAACATTGCTTCATTATATGACTATTAAGTTAACAAAATTAATCCCTTTTTCAATTCAATAGTCATAGTTAACAAAAGTAAAACATTAAATACATTACTTATTTTTGTCAAGTACAATTGAATCTTGTTCATCTAAAAGAAATGCCATCAAACTCATACGATGCATATGACCAGCAATAGTTTCACAATTTGGAACATTTGAGCGAACCCATCCAGTTCTTTTAATATGCTAAAAAATATAAAAATTCTATTTTTATAATATAGTCATAGTCTACTTAGAAAAACAAAAAAAATTATTCACAAAAATATTAATTTAAAATTGTTTTGAATATAAAAAAAAGATATAGAAAATAACAACAGAAAACAATGCAATATTTTCAGTGATAAATCTTTTTATCTTTGAAAATTTTACTATACTGTTTCAAGTTTTCATATTTTCGCTAAGCCTCAAATTATGAATTTGCAAATAACAAAGATCAACTGTAACTAGGAAATTCCTGATTTATCAATTTTTGTTTTTAGAATTCCATTAATATAAAAATAAGACAAAATATTAATAAAAAAAAAGATCAGAATTCTGAAACATTGTTTTTAAAAACCATTAAACAATAAAATAAACAATTTTTGATAATCTTTTCTCATGGGGAAGAACATAATAAAGACTGGTTTAACATCTAATAAAAGTTGAAATGAATGTTAATTATTTCATAAAAAATACTATTTTCGAAATTAATAAACAAAATCAACAGCTCAGAATCATTGAATACACCCTATTTAAAAAATACTTTTTCCTTTCTGCTACTTCTAATTTACATTCATATACTAAAATATAAAAATAATGCAGAATAATTTTGTATATTTATGTATTGCTACAAATAATGTATTAATATTTATAAAATGATAAAAAATCACCAAAACAATATTGTTCCTTTATCACAAATTATAATGTATCACAAAATTAAAAATTACTTCGATGTAATATCTTTATTAATTTATTTTAGTGTTATTATTAATTTTTTAAAGTTACTAATAAATAATTTTAGTTTTGTTTATTTAACAACCAATTTGCCCTATCACAAAACATTGGAAAAAAATGGAAAAAACAAACTAATCAGTCAACAAAAAACATCTAGAAATATTAATATATTGCACAAAATGTATTTCCAAACATTTCTTATTAGATCTTATAATATAAATTATAAGCATTTAGATTAAATTATGACTGTCACATAATAAGCACACACAATAAGTAATTATTTTTTAAATTCTGTGACTGTAAAAATATTATTTATAAAAATCAATAGACACTTTGCAATCATTATCTTTAAAATTAAATGGTATAGAGAATAATTATTTCAACATAAAATATGTTTTACATTGAACTTTATTTAAACAGAAATTAATAATTTTTCTCAATCAATTAACCATAATTAAATAATCTAGTTTTATTTTAAAACTAATTTACTTCATAGTCAGTCCAGAAAATTTAACACCCAAGAATAGGCTTTTTCCCCCCCTAAATTTTTAGCATTTGTTTACGTTTAGTGAAATAACATGTAATATCACTTTGACTATGATCTCTTATCATTTTCAAACAGTTAAAAATATTTAATACTGAGGAACAGCATTATGAACATTCTACAGTAAGAAAATGATTGATAAAAAAAATATGTTGCTTAGTGAACTTCATTTTTCACTATCAAATGTGTTACATTTGATGTTGTGATGGTTTTAATCTAAATATTTCTTAAATATGTTCAACTATAAGAATATTTCAATAATAATGAAAAGTATAATAAAAAGCATAAGTTAAAAAAAATATTTTTTAAAAATTTTTTGTAAATATATACAGTGAATCACATGTTGATGGATATAATTTATGCTATGCATGTTTAAATAAATTTTTTTTCTAATACTACAAAATAATTTAAATTAAAGGCAATAATTATAATAAAACATATAAGACTGATTTCAGATACAAAGAAACATAGCTGTAATATGAAAAATAGCAGTAAAATTTCTCTCTTTAATTTTTCATAATCATTAGAAAAACCAGTACAAATGGCATACAATCCCTTTAGAACAATTTTGATTTCGGTAAATGTTTTTCAATTCCTTTTCAATCTCCGGGCAACGTGAATTTTCCAAGCCACAGAATAGTTCAAGATTTCTTTGAATATCCAATACATTTTTAGATTTTAACAACTTAATAAACAGAGAAGATTCAGATTTTATTTTAGTTAAATTGAATCATTTTTATTTGAATTTTTTTCAACAATGATATAAGAAAATTTTTATAGAGATTTTGAAAATAAGTATTCTTTATTCGCAATGCCCAGTTCCTTGTCATTACTTATTATTAATCCTTTTATTATTTCCTCTTGGTTTCTACAAAATGTTGAGAATTTTTTTTCAAACAGCTGCTTTATTTGCTGCATTTAGTTATAAAGTATATCACATAAGAATGTACATACCATTGTTGATTGTAGTACATAAGAATGAATATATCATGGTATATTTGAAGTATATAAGAATGAATATATCATGGTATACTGGAAGTACATAAGACTGAATATATCATGGTATATAGAAAGAACATAACATGGTTATATTCAATTTGTGTTTAGACTTGCTAGTTTTTGTTTTGGTGTTGTGATCTAATTCTCTTTACTTTTATTTTTAATTGTATATTTAAACTTTTTCATAATTTTATTTTTAATCAGCATTAATTTAAAAGATTAAATAATTTACTTTGGACAGTTACATGAATTTGAAAAATGGATTTTATGACAATTACGTCAAAATATTTCCAATATAATATTGACTTGAACAACATAGTCCCAAAATAATATTTACTTACGCTATAAAAAGAAAAATAATAATAAACTTCATATACCTTTAATTTACCTACTAACATAAAAAATTCTAAGACACTTGAAGCAGAATGAGTTTCAGACATTTAGAATTTGAAAGAAAAAGTACAGAGGAAAATAATCCTTGGTTTGTTAATAGCTTCTTCCGAGTTTACTTACAGTACGTTTCCAGTTGCGAGTTTTTGTCCATTGACCATGGTTGTTAAGCACAGCCAACTGTCGTAATTTTGAACTACAGTCTAGTGACGTAACTGACATTGCAAATGGCATGCGTTTGTCAAGTCACCCGCACAAAACGGAGAGGTCATACAATAAGGAATTCGATTGTGCACAAGACTACAAGTAGATTAATAAATTTTAATAGTAAATAATGAATTAAAAGTTCATTTGAGTAATGAAAAACTCACGTAAAAAAATTATTGAAAATCGAACTTTGTAATCAAATATGTATTTAAAGCTACTGAAAATCGAATATGTATTTAAGGCTATTGGACTATAGGCTAAGAATTATAGCATATTTTTAGTTATTTTTTTTAGCCCTCTTTTTTCTGATTGAGTCAATAAAAAATTAATACGAATTTAAAAACAATTCTTCATAAATTATAAATCATTTATTCTCATAAAACTTATTTAGTTCTATGTACTACTAACATATTTTTTTAAGATTTCGAATTTTGAAATTTAAGCAACATTTTTTATAAAACATTTTCAAACAAATGATTAGTACTTTTTAATAAATAAGGTTCAATTAAATTATTATTATTACAATTTTATCCTATTTATCCGGAATAAACAAAATAAAAAATTCCAATAATTTTAATATTCGGAAAATTTAGATTTCTCTGATGTATGAAAGCAAAATATTTAGTAAACGGCTTGTAATATCTATTTGATATTATATGTGTTATAAACGCATTTTAATCATTATTTAAAATGAGTTTGCTTCCTGAAACAGTCATTAAATTTAAAACTTCCTTTATCTGTGATTCTTAAATTTCGAAAATATTAAAAGAGTATATTTATTATTCTAATTATATAAATTTAAGAAATAGAAATTTCGCTTTGTTATCTATGTGAATTAAGTAATTACCAAACATGATATTCAATATTAACTTTAAGTTATATTCTACCAAATACAAAATTAAAAACAGTATTAAATAGGAAGATTTTATTGTACTTTAAAAATATAGGAACTTTCTACAAATCAAATTCTTAATTTAAATACATGAATTTTTTTCTGCTAGAGAAAGAAAGTCTTAAAGATACCTATCCTTTTCCTATCCTTGGTAGATTCATTATTAATAAACAAAGATTTGTGAAAAAAAATGTAACATTTTGTGCAGTAAAAGATCCAATAGCATTTTTTTATAATAAAAAACTTTCCATTGCAATATTTAAATTTTTAATTGGATTTAAATTATTTTGTGGTTATTATCTCATATCTACATACTTAATTAATTAAAACTTATTACATGTAAATTCTGAAACAAATTTAGTACTTTAATATTTGTGTTGTAATTTTGATGGTCCTTAAGACAATTTTGTCTTAAAAATTAATTCTCATTTTTTGGTGCACATATAAAATATTTTATGTAAATCATATTTTTTCACATTTATATACTAAAATTTAAGGAATTTTGAAGCTTAAACTACTTAAAGAAACATTATTATCTGCAGGAATTTATTCTTATTAATAAATTACTTATAAATGCTACGATAACGTTAATATTGGAAACAGCTAATAAGAGAGTATTTTTTCTGTATCTTTTTTATTATATTTGTAATAGAAGTGATCTTTCTAAGATATAGAACTTTTTTCTTTTGGAAACTGTAAATGTATGGGTATGACATAAGTAACGTCATTAAGTTTAAACAAAGATTTATGAAGATTTATTTTTAACTCTAATGGATATGAGATACGGAAATATAAATGCTGTTTTTAAGCAATAATTTTGCTTAACTATAGTCTAGCACAACAATGCTTTGAATTAAAAATGTCTGAAACTACTCCACGCTGTTGATTTATATGCTTTCAGACCAATGGTATCTTTAATGTTAACTGTAAGGTGGAATGTTAGTTATGTTATAATAAGTTATGTACCATGTTATGTGTACATATCAAAATAGTATGTTACTGTAAACATAATTTTAACATTCTATGTTAATTAAGTTGCATTTTACCCAAATTGTTAACTTACGTTGACAGTAAAAGGTACAACTATTAACTTGAATAAAAAATATGTGAAATGGAAGAAAAAGGAATGATGTAACATTTTTCTCTGACGTATCCAATTTTTTAAAATTTCTCTTGTTAATTTTGGCATTTTCCTCTAGCGGGGATGTGGTACTGTATCTCGTCAGAGTAGCACTGTATCATCTTCCTGCTATTTCGATTATTTTAATCAGTATAACCTTGTAATGAGGTAAAAACATTCTTTAGTATTTAAAAAATTATACTTTTTTAACGTAATTAAGGTAATTAATTTAATAATTATAACTTAACACAATTCAATACTCTGTAGAATTTTTATTTAGATTTTATTTATTTTACTTAATTAAAGACAAGCAATGGACTGTAGAAGGAAACATAGAAAGGTTTTTCAAAAATTAAAATTGTGAATACTGAGAATAGGAGAAGATATAATCTATTTTTAATTATAGTTGGTCATTAAAATCTCTTATTGCTTTAAAAGAAAATAGATTTCTTGGATTAACATAAGCTATTAAATTAAGGAGGGCTAGCATGAGCATGACATTTAACTTGGGTTTCAATCGAGTCGAATGAGTAAATAAACATTAGTTTCTTCTTGCAAATTGTTGAAAATTATTTACATCTTTTAACAACACTTCAAAAATTTGAGCTTCCTAATGGCGAATCCCGAAGCTGCTCAAGGGAGAAAGAGAAGTCATAATTCTGATGCCAGTTCAAGCAATTCAGATGAATTAAATGTAGTAGTACCTACATATCCTTACAAATCCAGCTCTGAATACGCTGCTGCTATCAACCAGTGGTTATGGCAGTGCTATAACTGGCAATGTATGACCATTACTCTACCATATTTAATATCACAAACTGCGTGTCGTATACAAAGCAACAATTCTGATGGTACAACTGATTTCAATCGAAATTTTCCAAATACCTTTTTCCCTAATCAGAATTTATCATTGTTGCAGACAAATCGTCAAGGCTTCGCATTTCAAAATCCAAACACTCCCGGTGCTCCTCAGTCAGCTGGTGAGGTCTTTATCTTTTTAAATATTTTATATTAAAATTTCAAAGAATGTTTTTAATCTTTTGCATTATTATTAATTAAGAATAAACTTGGCAATATATTAAATTATTTTTGAAATACTGGAAAGAGAATGAATAAAATATTGGTGAAACGAATATTAAGATACTTTACATAAAGTATGTGGATATAAATAACATTATTCATTAAAGTAAAATCTTTGCTCATACAGCTAACATATGTTTTGGATTTTATTTTTTATTTAATTTGTAACCTGTATACATACATACACATATGTAAGTATACAGATTGTCAGAGACAAAATGCCTTAATTCTGATATCCTATAATAACCATACTTTTGATTAAAAAAAAAAAAAAATTATTCAACATTGGAGGAGGCACAGACTAATGAAGTTGTGTGCTGTGCATTCATTCTATTTCTATGAGTTCCATGAGTAGTACAGTAGATGTTAATTGAGATTTGATTTTTCTCCACATATTCTTGATGCATTATTTCAGAAATAATAAAAGTTAAAATTTTTAGAAAAGTATTTTACAAAAGATTCAAATCTCATGAGAAAAACATATTTTTTTAAGATTGAGAAAACCATAATAAGAATCAATATTTTTGTCATTGATATTTATCATGACAAATCATGTACTTTGATAAAAGTCTCATGCTGTGTAAGAATATCTATATCTATCTATCTATCTATATATATAAACAAACACTTTCCAGAAAAAGTCTGTATACAAACACAGTAAACACTATAGAGAATAAAAGTATATTATAATGTTAATATTAATTTAATTTTAATAAAATGCTTTTCTTTAACAATTTTTTAAATATTAGCAACATTTCCGAAAGATGGTCTCGAAGTAATAATTCTTTGACATTGTCTCAAAGTAATAATAGCAATTAAAAATCACATAAAAAGCAGTCAGAAAAAGTTTGTGTACAGATGAAAAAGTTTTTAAAAAATAGCTTCTATGAAGTGTCAATTAAACTTTAATGCTTGGTTAGAAAACCTTTATGTCTAAGAACCTCTTCCAATCTCTTAAGCATAGAGTCAATTAGTTTGGTGGTTTCTTCAGGTGAAATATAATTCCATTCTATCACAATTACTCTTTTTAGCATATCATTCGATATTATGCTATATTGCCGAACGTTGCCATCCAATATGTTCCATAAATGTTCGATGTAATTTAAGTCTGTGTGTGTTTGGTGATTGTGGGGAAGTATGCAAATGATATTTGATACTGTACAACAGCCTGAGCTTTACTTTGTGGACAATGTGTTTTCTATCATTGTCTTGTTTAAATTAAAAGTCATCACCAAGTTTTAAATATTGTGCACTCTATTTAAAATTTTCTTTCAATACATATAGATATCCCATATAATCTAATGAGGAGTCTATAAGTTAATCGATAAACTCCACTTGCTGCCATGCACCCCAAAATCATTACGGCACCTACACTGTGTTTAACCATAGGCACAAAATTTCTCAAAAGCATTTCTCCACACAAGTTTACACCCTTTGATGCCAAAGATACAAAACTTGCTTTCATCAAAGAATATTACTTGTTAAAAAAACTCAGAATGTTTATTATTAACATACTTACAGGCAAAATTTCAATGATTTTGCTTATTTGCAATTTAAATACATATCTTTCTGTGAGCCATATGGCCATGATAATCAGAATTTTTCGTGTAGTATCTTCATGAAGAGAATTTTTAAATCTTTCTCTAATATTGAGTGCTATTTGAGATGCAGTAATCTTTGGATTTAAATGTACGGATTTCGGGGTGCGTATCTTTTCTCCTAATTTCAGCTTAGATGATCTGCTATTCTAAGGCTTTAAAATAACAGTTTTCGATGACATGTAATTATTGATTATTCTTTGTATAAAAGAATGAGTTTTTCCAACTATCTTTTCAATTGCTTAAAGAATTTTACCTTCATTTTTTTCTCTTAAGTTTTCCTTTTCATCGTGAACAATCTCTTTTCTTGTAGGATCTATTTTAAATTTACTTGTTTGCAAATATTAATGTATTATATTAACAAAATAATGTTTTTTATTCTACTTGTTGCATTGCCACCAGAGTTAAAATGAATGAGAAGTAAAAAATAAATGAAAACAATATTTCATTTCATACAAGCTCACTGAGGTTAAAAAAATAAGATTAATTTGCAAATATCTTTGTGATTTGTATCTGTATGCAAACTTTCTCTGATAACTTTTTGCATAATTTTTAATTATTATTGTTATTTTTAAACAATGTGTGTTACCTTTCTGATATTATTACTAATATTTAAGGAATTGTAAAAGAAAAGCTTTATATAAAAGTCAATTTAATATTAGCACTATAATGTATATTTATTCTCTGTAAAATGCTTACTGTGCATTTGTATGCAGACTTTTTCTGGCAATTGTATATGTGTATATATAATGTGTGTGTATATTATTTACACACACACTTATTGACATAAACATGAATTTCATACATTTAAATGTAAGTATAATCAAGAAAATTCTTATAAATATATTGCATGCAAATAAAATATATATTATTTTATTATATGATCACACAATGCTTCTTTTTGTTATACTTGAGAAATGTTTTTGATGCAAGAAGTGTTATTTTTATCAACCAAATTCTTTTTTAAATTTAAAATTTAGCATTTCTAATTGTGACATTAATTAATTAATTTCTACAAATGGAAAAATTATGTATATTTATCATAATGAACACCACAAATGTCTATTTAATTAAATAACTGAGTTTTAACTCTATGAACTGTAATCATTCTATATAGACGCAATTTACTTCTACATAGATCTTAAAACAGCTTTTTTTCTTCTTAGAAGTAAGTGTATATTTGGTGAGTGGTTTGAAATATTTGATAACAACATCAACAGGAAAAATTCTTCTAGAAAATATTTTCTATATAAATATAAAACTGCAGTCAATTTTTATATAGATCATAAGAGAAAATCATTTTTGCCGTAGAAACACCCATTTGGTGAATAGTTTATTAACACTTGACAACCATATCATTAGGAAAAATTATTTTAGCAATGTTTTTATTTATATTTTGATAATAGAAATTAATATGTATTATTTTCCAGGAACTGTATATTTAGTACCATCACTTTTTAAAAGACTTGCAGCTGAAGTTATTGACTTTTGTATCCTTTTGGTCCTGAAAGTTGTAATCACATATATTGCTGTGGATTTCTTTGACATTGTGTAAACATTTTTATTATTTAATAATGTATTTAGTATAAATGTATATTTTTTTATTAACAAAATGTCGAGTAAAATTCCCTTCATTGTAGACATTTTTTTATAAGTATCAAGATTCATTTTCCAAGATAAATTTTTTTGCTTTCACAGGTATTATCATCTATAAATTTTTCCCTGAAAACAAATGTTAGATAAATATGAACTGTAAAAAATTCAAGACAAATAAGAGTTTCATAATTAAATAAATTAGAATGAATTATTAAGCGAAATTATTACATTAATAATGTGGACTATATATATAGAATGACTAGTAAGTTATGGAATGAAATTAACAGTTTACAAATGATAATTAAATCAAACCAAAATATTTTATTCATTTTTAGTGTTAATTAAAAACTATGAAATAATAAAAAGTAGAAATAAAACTATGGAATAATAAAAGTAAGAATAAAACTATGAAATAATGAAAGTTAAAATCTATTTAACATCTTATGACTATAAATCAATGAAAGGGCTATAAAATAACTTAAAATTATGCAGTTGTCTGAAATAATTAAGGAAATTTTTATAAACCGTATGTTGTAAATTGACTGGTGTAATAACTGATTTTGTAAATTTATTGCTTTTTTAATTTTTCTGGTTCTAATTTAAACTTTTTTTAGTTTAATATCTTGATAAATGTATGTGAGTAAGCATGATATTTATCTAATTTTAGATCAAGTTAAAATGTCATTTAATTGGTACTAAATTGTGTTAAGAAAAATGTAACAAAAACTGTGTAAAAATACTTATTTTTCTTGTTTTTCATTTTTTTTACAACAAAATTTTTGCATGCTCTTTAATTATAACTTCATAATTTTTAGCATAAAATTTGAAAATCTTTAGATTCCTATTTTCTAAATTATTTTAGATTATGTTAAATGATACAAACAAATCCTTAATTTAGTGCCCTGGTTTAAAATAAAATATATTTTTTTAAATTTTAAAGACAGTTAGAATTTGGGATCAAATTATAAATTGTTTGAAAATTTGTTGCAAAAAACATATTGAGCTTGAAGTAATTTATTTACTGAAATTATTTTCTTTGGCTAACTTTTTCTTATCTAGTAGTATTGGGTATTCTGCAAAAATATGTTCACCAATAAAAGTAGTTTTGCATTTATGAAAATAGTAACAGGGTATATCATCATAATACCTTGATTTTTTCTTTCTTTCTTTCAAGGAGAGATTCAGAGCAATGTTACTATACTCTAAAAATGTTATGTTCTGAACGGAATAGATGGTTGTTTATTGATGGTAAATTTTTAGACAAATTATGCAAAACATTTTAAGAATTGTCTATAATTATAAAATACATAAAAGTATGTTGAACTTGACGTTAAGTGCTGCTTTGCATTATGTGGTTATGCCTATGTCTGATATCTGGTATGATATGTTTCTCACAAAAAAGTTAACCCACAAAAAAGTTAAATTTCAATTTTGGAGGGAAAACAGTGAAGGAGATTCCCAACTAGATGTCTGGATGATAAAAAGGATTGAAGAATTATAGAAATGAGCTGATTGAGAGCCACATTGCATAGGGTTAAGCTAGGTAAGGAAGAATTAGTGCAATAGACTTGGTGTGTGACACAGGCTGCAGCACTAAACAAAGAATAATAATGGTACTATAAACTATTTTTATTGATTCAAAATTTCACTTTAGTTATATCATTATATCACTGTTTATATTTATTTGTGCTAGTAAGCAAAAATGTTTATATTTTATCATACTACCAATTATAAAAGTTATAGGAAGTTTTGATAAACTACACCAAATTATTTTTAATCATTTTTTTTGAAATTGCTTTAGAAGTTACTGCTTTCAGAATGAAAATAAAGAAATCAATGAAATTCATATTTAATTCTCATGATATGAAAAAGTAGAGAAACTTATTAAAAAGAGGCTAAATTTCTAATTAGAGTAAACATAAAAATTAAATATGTCATAAATTTGCTAAAATATCTTAATTGCTTTTTAACATTTATTTGGCAGCTCAATAGTTTGAATTGTAAGATATTAATTAGTAGCCTTATTTTTTATAGGAACTTGGATAAATATGATTTAGATTTTATGAAAAATGAAAAAGTTGATTACCAGAGAGCAATGGAAGTGACATCTGAGATTTTGGCTCTTGAAATCATTCATCGATTTGTTGTTTGCATTTTTGAAGTAAGCATTTGTATATATAAGTTTATTTTATATTTTATTTATTGATATAAAAATAACCAATGCTTTTTTAATTGATCAATTTTAAGTTTTTTATTAATGTATAATCTTTTAACTCAACAAATGAATTATAGTGTAATTAAATGCCTGAGATTTTGCAATGTATGCATATAATTTAAATTATAAATTATATATATATATATATATATATATATATATATATATATATATATATATATATATACATTAATAATAGAGGACTGAAGAAAGAAGTGTACATTTATTGAGTTTTCTTTACCCTGATGATGTGCAATGTGTGATATGTTGCATTGTTTTCTAACTGAATCATTAGATTTTGTGAAGTGTGTCATTTTCCTTCTGTATTTAATTGTGTAATTATTTGTCAATTATGAACAGACTGTTTTTTTTAAAAATCTAAATTTAGTTTTGTTTCAAATTAAATTTTTTATCTTCAACTATCACATGATTAATATTCTTATATCATTACAAATTTACATTACTGTTGTAAAATAATGCATAAAATTATGATATCTTTATTTTTGGACAAAAGTATACATATCCTTAAATGGAAAATTTCTTTTTGATTATATAATATTATTAATAATGAGAGTATTATAATTTTTATGCATTTAAATTAAGTATACTTGTTATTATCATAAACAAAGTGTTAGTAATATATCTGTTAACTTTCTATGCTTGTGTGATTCTATTAAGAACACATTGTTCTTTCAAATGTTCAAATTAGGTTAACTTTTACTTATTTTTATTTTAAATCAAATATTTTTGGACAATTAGGTTAATTTTAAATCAAAGATTTTTAGACAAAACATTTAATTTTTTATTAGTCTTTTATCCTTTTAAGTTAACAAGTGAAATATTTCCTGTAGCATTGGCCAGTTTAATAAGTTTTTGATTGATTTATTTTGCTTCATTTAATGAGTAATTTGCTTCAGTTAACCAAATTAAAATATTTTTAGTTACAGTAAGTAAGGATATAAAAAATAGTATTTCTTTTAACATCAAATTATGATTTGCATACTTAGTACTTGATAGCAGTTATTATGTAATTTGAATTTAGTTATGTATGAACTGTAAAAATAAAAAATAAATACTTTAAACATGATAAAGAAAGTTCTTAATGTAAGGACGATGGAATCTGAAATAGTATATAATCTCTTAGAAAATTTTAAACTTTTTTGCTTAACAATCAAAATATATTAACCAATGAAAATATAAACATAAACAATCAATTGGAAAAAATATATAGAAAGACAAGCAAGAAATCATTTTCAAAGGAAATTTACAAGTAATTACTTAATTAATATTTTGTTTCTACTTAACTACTTCATATTGACAAAGTTGATTAAAATATACATTAAGGGACTATTTACATGTAGTAACTTTTCATTCCTTTTCAAATTAGTTTCAAGTTTTCTTCTAACATTTTCTCATATTTAGTTTAAAGGAGATAATTATGTTTTTTTTATTATTATTCCAATATTATGTAATATTAGTCATATTCAGTGCATAAATAATATTTTCAAACAATTTGCATTCTTCCAACAGATAATCTTCTTTTCATTATTGTTTCTAATTAATAGAAATGTTTTGATCCATTATGTATTAAATCTTAATCTATTTTGATTTAATACATTTGAAAATGTATTAAATCAAAATAGATTAAGAGAGATTTATAGGTGTATTTTCTTCAAACATCTATGCTATTTTTTAGATTTCAATTATTGTACTAAATAGACCTATTTTTGAAGAATTTTTACTTTTATTTAAAAAAGTTTTTTTGTTAATTGTTTTTGTTAAATGATTTAAATTTGAGGTAGCAAACAAAAATGCAGAAAAATTTAAAGTGGAGTAAAATTCCTAATCAGACTCATCATTTCCATGTAATGTTTGATCTTATTCATATTGAAGATTTGATTTTCATTTACTCATTTTATTTGCGATTTTTTATATGCAATACAAAGCAATTACTTTACCATAAATTTCATTTTATTGCAGAAATAACTGATAATGCACAAATGGGAAAAAATCACTACAAGTTTGCAAATTTAATTGAAAATATATATTTTTCTTTTAAAGATTTAAAAAATTTTTTCTCTTTAAACTGAAGTTACTTGTAAGGAGAAATATTTAACTGAATTTTAGTTTAGGAAAATTTTATTTTTAAACTATGGTTTTTGGTTATTTACAAATAAATTTTTAATTGGTTGTTTTTACAATGAAACAAATAAAAAATATCATTTTATGGAAAGCTTCATTACAAATCATTACATTTCAATCCAAGAAAATTATTTAAAGTGCACATTAGAAGGGGGAGATCTGAAAATAATTTTGTAATATGAACTATGTGAATAAATTTGATGTATGTTATCAATTATTTCATCATTCATAACTATAAAGAACTATAAAGAAAAACTATAAAGAATTAAATCTTTATTTATTAATTTTTATTATTTAATCTCTATTTTTACTTTGTTAGATTCATTTGAATGTTTGCATTCATTATTGAGTGTTTTTCTTTATTAAATTACATTCTAAAATTTTTTCAAAATTTTCTTTATACTTTTAAGTCAGATATTACATTAAAAATACAAATTATATTATGTATTATATTCTGTATAAATTTGTGAAGCTTAATTAGTTGTAATTATTTTTAAATAATGTCTATGATTTCATTAAAATGTTCTTTTTACTTGATGCTTGATCCAAATAAACAGTCATATTTTATGTCTTTTCCTTTTATATTTTCTATTCAATCTCTAAGAATTATTAAATATAATTTCTGTAGTTTTTGTAATATGCAAAGGAATTAAAGCATTTTAAAACGTTTTTTTTTTACTTATTAATTGTGTATCTCAAAATAATACCTAAAATTACAATTAAACTTGATTTTCTAAAATATTTACTGTGATATTCTTATCTCAATTCTGATGTTATCCATTTTTCTTACAGGCTTTCTTTATACACAGAGGCATGTTTGGTAGAGGAGGAGCAACTCCTGGAAAAACATTACTGCGTCTTAGGGTAGTGTCATGTGAAACTGTAGTACAACTGGATGCTAATATGGTTAGGGTTTATCCTGCGGGAGATTTAGGCTTAGCATGGTAAATTATTATTTTTTGAGTTTTGCATATTTGTGAACTATAAGAATAAATTTTATAATTAATTTTCATTATTACAACCAGACAAAATTCTATGAATTTTTTGACCACACTAAGAAAAATATGATATATATAATTTACTAGTGCACATTATTATAAAAATTGAGATCAGTATGTTTTCCTACAAATAGATTTCTTCATATTAGTTGCAAATTACTAAGAAATTTGATAAACTTATTTGAAAGAATAGAATTTAGTTCATATTTTTTTAAAAATTTTTCCTTTCAAAACAGAAATGTTTCTGCAGGATTTGATATAGTATATCATATATGTTTCCATAATATTTGATATAATATTGAGTTTCATATCTTTCTTAGACATAGAAATGTGAAGATTTATTCATGTTAATGAGGTATATAAAAAATATCTTGTAAACAAGAATTTATTATTTTATTTTTATTTTAGCTTTTATTAGTTCTTTAATTTTATCAGTATTTATAAATTTAATTTATTACTTTTTTATAAATGTTTTAAACAATAAATTAAATTTTGATGATATTTAATTTTATTTTCTGTTTACTCTTAAATGTGAAATAGAATTTTCTTTTTCATTAATAATTTTACAAAATTTCAACTATAAATAACATCAGTTTAAAATTTTTCATTCTTATCCATAATTCTTAATAAAATTTGCATACTTTGCTACACTTTACTATATTTGAATTTCTTTTTTAGGTCCTTGTTAAGGTCTTTTATAAAGAATTTCTCTCTTGCATTTGTTTTTCCGATTTGTGCCACCATGTATTTTTTTCAGTTCAACAGAACAGCATATGATCATATTTGTGGCAGTATGGTTGTGGAAGAAATTTCAGTGCCCACAAATCGAAATTAGATTTATTCAGACATCATGGATAAACTTTAATTTTTTTTCATGGTTTCTCTTGCAACTAGTTAATTGTGATTTCTGATATACTTTTCCATATTTAAAGTAGCTGTAATGTTTATTATTATTCATTCAAATACTGAATATTATGTGGAATTAAACTCTGTGATTTCTGTGGATTTATGTATAGAAGTATATTAGATGATATATGTTTTCCTGTGATAGTAATGCTATGTTTTAAATATCATGTGTTTTCTATTTTTGTTCTATTTGTAAAATCAATTTATTTTGTCTCATTATTTACTTTTATTTTAAGTAATTGTGAATTATAGTATAAAATAGGTACATTTTCTGATTAAAATGACTTTTCACTTCAATTGATGATTATATAAAGGGGATATATTATATTACGTATTGATATATTGCTTATTTGTATTGAATAAATTTTACATGTGATTATTTATTCTTATCAAATGATTAGGAAAGTAAGCAAAAGCAAATATTAGTCATTTCAAAATGAAAAAGAAAATATTTCTTTCCTGTTCTATATTGTACAAAAATGACATTATGATAAAATAAGTTACAAAAAATGAAAAGGATACTTTTGAAAATATAAATTATTTAATCATAGTATTATATATATATATATAAAGGTAAAACTATTATAAATTTGAAATGAATCTCTACATAAATCAAAAGGAAACTTATAACATGATCTTAAAAAGTGAGTGCACTATGAAGATTTAAGTTAATCATATCATTGTTTATCATATATGTAATTTAATTATAATGCTATACATTTATTTAGTAAAAGTCTTTTGTTAGATAACTGTTTTGATAACAAAGTTAAAAAAAAGAGAATGTTTAAACACCCTTAAATGTGTTTTCAGAAATCGTCCAACTCTACATTTATTTAGAAAGTTTATTTAAAAAATGTAGGGTTGTAATGAATATTTTATAAACACATATTTATTTCTTAAACATTGCATTGTGAATTTTAATGAAACAAATTTTAAGCATACATTTTATTTTAATTTTATTTACATTGTTGAAAATCAACAGCACTTAATTTTAAATTATTTTATTTTTGACAATCCTTAGTATTTATAATTTTGGATTATTATTATTTTATTATCATTTTAAATGCAAAATAAGAAGTAATAATTATTTCATGTAACTATGATAAACTTTGAGGTTAAGCAAAGTTATAAAATTTTAAATTATTAAAATTGCTGTAACCCTATTTTAATTACTAATGTATTCTTGCAGATTTTATGTAATCAGTACTATCAATACAAAATAGTATCTTGCTATATCAATATGAACATATAAGAATTTTTTAGGAATTAAACTCATTCCTATTATATTTATTTTTTATTTCTGATAAAAATATGTGTTGTTTGAATTGTAATGAATTTACATTTTTTAACTGCCTTTTAAAATAAGGAAAATGCTTTTTTAATTGCAATGAATAGTTCTTAAACTGTTCTTGACTCTTCTGAAAATATGTATATTTGTATACTTCTAAGAATTGTATATCATTTAGTTAGTCTCTCTCTCTCTCTTATGGTTAGTAAGAATTTGTTTTTAATTTAGTATATTGTAAAAAATATGTCAATCAACATTTAATTATTTCCATGTGAATATTTTAGTCTTATAATAATGCATGGTAGTTTAGACTGTGAAAAATATTTTTGTCCAGCAATTTTGTTTTTGTAAATATATTTATTGGATTAAATTCATTATGTGCCAAAATTTTGGTCACTTCTTTTGTAATGTATGATCTCTATTTGTTTATGAGTCAGTCAAATTTCATTTGTTACATTTACACGAAATTTTAAGTGATCTCATATAAGAATGTCCTAAATTGCATTTATTGTGATTTTTGAATTGTAATCTCAAATTTTGCTGTGAAAATTGAAAAATTAAACAAAAAATAATAAATTTTTGTTAATATTGAATGATTAAAAAATTTCTTTTATTAATGATTTTTTTCTATTTTATAATAATTGTTAGTAAACAGATGATATTACAGATTTGAAGAAAAATGAATTCAAATTAATTATTTTTCCAATGTAGAGTTTCATTTTGCTTTAATGGTGTTCACTTTAAGATTTCTTCTTGCAAATTTTTTAGGCTTGCCATAAAATGAGTAGGCAAACATATAACTTACTTATTATCTTCTTTTTATGTTAATATATTGTAGTTAACTTAAAATTTCATGCTGTGAATGATGGTAAAATTACAAGTAATGGACTTGGTTTATCTTTTTGGTAGGCTTTGACTTGTTTTCTCATTTTATTCTCAAAAACTAAGATATCAAAGTTTGAATATCAAAACTTAAATGTTAAGTTAAGGGATTTATATATTGATAGAATTTAAAGCTTTTATAAAATATCTTTTACTTGTGTTTTGATATAATTTTCTTGTGCTGTTTTACATTTAACTTGACAAACTTTTATCTTAGGTTAAGTAAATGTAAATAGTTTTAAACAATTTATGTTTAGGGAAAAGTTAATTGAAATGTGTATAAAAATCATCATTGTACTCTGTCGTTCATCAACTAATGACTTATTTGTCGTACTTCTTCAAAGCTTAATATTCTTAGCTTTTTTAAATCATAACTAATCTTACACTTAATTGAAATAAAAGAACTTAAGTGTAATAGGAATTTTTTGTTTTTCAAATGTATGTGTGAAAGCAGTTATATGAACAACTTATTAAGGAATTCAGTTGTTATTTTAAAATTTAATAAATTATTTATCTTTGTTTAATTAATATAACATAAATATTTTTCTTAATATTTTTACATTTATTAAGCTTTATCTTTAGTTTTAATTTTATCCTGTGAAAATGGTATGAATGAATTACACTTTTTGTTTTAATTTTATTATGGATTAAATTGAATATTTTTTATTGCTTTTGCTTACCTCGATATTTGAAAATTTTCTAATATTTAAATATTATCAGATATTATCTTATACTTCAGTGATGTGTTAGTACTCTGGAACAGATGCAAAGTTTTTTTTTTAAATATTGAATTTTTTTTTGTATGAATATGCATTAATTTTTACTTATTGCTTCCTAGATATCCTTATTAATTAAACCAGGAAAACTTTTTACTGTTAATTGAAATTGAATTCATTTGATTTTAATCATCAATTAAAGATTTCTCTCTCTCTCACACATACAGAGAGAGAAGTGTTTTGATTGAAATCGAAAATTGCAATTAACAGTAAAATTTTTCCTGGTTTAATTAATAAATCTTAAAAATTATTATCCAGCTATGGCCTGATAGTATGAAATTTAATTATTTTTCAACTTTCTACTTCAATTTTTGAGTAGGAAAAATTTTGACATAAAATATACGTTCTTTAATTTTTGGTTCAGAAATTTTTATTTACTTTTGATTTATTTACAAGTTTTTTATTCCATGTTAAAATTAACTGAGATGATTTTAAATTTTTTTTATTAAACTTTCACATTTGTTTTTATTATTAAATATTTATATTGTATATATAAATAATTATGTATTTGTTGTATTTATTTTTCATTTTAATTTAAAATTAAATTTAAAGATTTTTTAGTTGTTTAAGTTATGAATACTTAAACATTGGGATTATTGTTAAAAATTTAAGGAAACAAGAATTATAATTCAAAACATTTTATGTGATTTTTTTTCAATATAGTTTCAAAATTTGTAAAATTATTACAATTACAATTTAAAGAAAAAATTATTACAATTAAAGAAAAAATTATTATAATTATATATATATATATATATATATATATATATATATATATATATATAAACATTATACTGATTATTTATAAAACTGTGTATACAGTTTTATAAATATATGTTAATATTTCATAAAGCTTACACTTTTATTCTTGTAAAACTTTTTTTTCCATTTAAGGAAACAGTTAGCATTGTAGTACTAAAGTATTGCACATTTTATTAAAATTATGGATTATATATTATAACTTTTTGTGCTGTATAAATGAATATTTTTGATTTTTATTTAAAATCCATATTCTATTATTTTAGTTTTATAACTATTAATAACTTTCATATTATTTTATTATAGGATTTTTGAGAAGGTATTTAAGAACAGAAAATAATATAAATTATTGAAGTAAAATTTAGATAGAAATATAGTTTTATTTTTTGGAGGCCAGTTTTACTCATTTTAAATCAGGATTCTTTCTTAAGCAATTAATTTAGAATTTTTGTTTCTTAGAACATTTTTTGTTCTAAATATATTTTTATTGGCTCTTATAGTTTATGACAATTATACTACCTAAAAATACTAATATAAGAAGCTTATTGTCTGATATTTTTTAAAATTATCTAGCTACGTATTCTCTCTATCATATAATACCTAATTTTTCTTATAATAATTTTGAATGGCTAACGTTTATAATTATTATCATAATCATGTATTTCAATTATTCTTTGTTATTATCTTAAGCATGTCATGCCATGCAGAATCTATTTCATTCATTGTAATATCTTATTAATCTTGATTAAATTTTTGTTAAATATTTGGAAGCTATATATAATTTATGCTCACTAATTAATTAATTTAATGGCACCAAAGCTTATTTACATTTTATTTACTTTATTTAATATTATTCTGTATATATTATGTTATTCATGAATAAATTTGGAATATTTTATAAACTGAGTTGTTGGATTTCGTAAATTGTTTCTATAGCAAATAAAGGGATTATTTGTTTACTTTTTCAATTTTTTCATTGAAAGGAGGTAAATAATTTTATTTTATAACACAAATTTTGATATACTATTTTCTTTTTAGCTTTTTCATGTATGTATGTATGTTAAGAGCAGCAACAGTCAGATTTTGAGTTTGTTCTTTTTATTTAGTTTATTTTTCTTTGATTAAAGGAATTAAATTTTCTTTCTATGATCATCACTATATCACTTATAATTTAGAATCTTGATTTTGTATCATTGTAACTACAAAAAAAAATTCTGTAATATATATATATATATATATATATATATATATATATATATATATATATATATATATATATATATATATATATATAAATATCATAAAAATGGCTTTTTCTGAAATCATTAGAATTTTTTTATTTAAGAATTGAAGATTTTAAAAATCTATTAAATATAAAATACATATATCTATGTGATTTGATAGCTGAGGTATTTAATTTTGAAATAAAGTTAATTTTTATGGCCTTTTTAGTACTTAAAAATTATAAATTATTCCATTTTTTTATTTTCTAGATATTTTAAGAGATTTGTTGTGATTTAAGTTAGTTTTTAAAGTGAGGAAGGACGGCATATTTCGAATTTAATATTTTGCTCCCAGTACATATCAATCGCATTTCTTTTCCCTTTTATGTTTGTTATTGTAATATTTGAAAGAGCAGGAACTAGATATAATTTGTTTATATTGTGTGATGTATTATATAATTATTGTATAGCGCTATTAAATTAAATATAAATTTTAATTAAGCGTTTAAGGGTATAGTTTTAAATGAGGTAAAAGGGATTTTATGTTTATAACTCTTATTACCACTAGATTAAATAATAAAGTAAACCAATGCATGAAAAGAATAAAAAATTAATCAAACTTTTTTTAAAAAGGGATTTTATGGAAAGAGAAGCTTTTGAGGAAACTGAGGCAATTTAAATTTAAAGATATTCAAGGTTCAATTATTAGCAATAAATATTTAAAGATTTTTCTAATGATTAATTTTTTGTTTTATATTTTAGGTGGTATATATGTGTATCAGGTATTTTTAAAATTAAAGTAAGTAATATCTTGCTCAGTTAAAGTAAAATAATTTGTGTTAGAAATGATTAAATTTTACTTTAATAAATCAGTTTTCATATTCTAGAAATTTATACTTAGGGTTATACTATTAATTATACTTTAGAAATTAAAAGTGAGACATTTAACTAGAGATATGTTCTTTAACTATGCGTATTGAGATAAAAGTACACTCATTGATTTGTGGTGTTACAGAAAAGTATTATGGTTTCCTTACATTTAATATCTCTTGTTCTAACTTTTTTTTTTTGGTGAGAAATATGTGCAAATGAGGCATTTAGTACAGTTTGGGGATATTAAGAAAATTTATAATTGAAATAATATAATTTATTGTTATTCATGCATTTAGATTTTATATTGAATTTCGATTAATATAAACAATTTTGTACGTTGTGAATGTTGATTACGAAATTTTTACAGCCGTTATTTTAATCAAAAGGTAAACAATTATAATTTTTGTGAGTAAAAATCTGTTTTTAATTAATTGTGAAAATATAATTTTTTTCTTAAAATATTTTTTGCTTTTTGGGTTAATCTTTGGTTTAGGTGCCCCTTTCTAGCTAAATGGGCGATAGACGCGCAAAGCGTAGTAACTCTGACTATTTCATCCTAAATGCACTCCTTGTGGCAATTCTGTCTTTTTTGTTATATTTTGTTACACAATTATAAGTGTATTTTTTGTTATACAATTCGTAAAACAACTATTGTTTTTGTTTTCATTGCCATACCAACGGCGAAATTCGTTAAGAACACGGGTTTCGGTTTCGTCGCCATAGAAACTCCGTTTTTGCGTAGTGTCTCTCGGAACATTCAACTCCGCGAGACAACAGGTAAAAACGCGCCAGTTGACGACTTTTTGAAAATGCGCCAAGTAGGGGACCCAAAGCACATTTTCACCGTTTTTTAAATCTAGGAAACTTCTATTTTTTGTCATAAAATGTAACATTTTAATATTTAATGATTATTTAAAAATTATTAAAGGTCATTATGGATTTCAGCATTTTTTACATTTTTAGAATATTTAGTGCCCCAGCAACCCAGATAGCTATGCCGGTGGTAGCTTAGCTACTGGCAGGGTTTCTCTTGCCGGACAGGTCTTCGTTGGGTAGGAGCTAGAACCAAAAAGGATACCTAGGAGAAGGAAAACTCCGATCCAAACCCCAGCGTCAGTTTCCTGTATTGGGAGCGGCTGGATTGTTGAGACCTGCAGACCGCAGGCCTAGGAGCAAAGTCAGACTTCAACCATAGGGTTGAAGTGTGACTGAAGTGCTCCAAGTACTTTTTACTAAATGAAGCTGCTTTTTTTGTTCCTTGGCTATGAATAGGTCGCTTATATCTTCAGATACCTGCGCTGGTCTATTTCGTGAGGATATCCTAAAGTAGCCGGATTTGGGTGTGTTGAAATTAACAGTGGGTGACCTCATGGATCTGATCTGATTTCAGATCAGAGGGATTAATAATAATAATGAGAAATTTTTATAGAAAATAAAACTATAGATAAACATTTTTTTTTCAGAATTTCTTTAAAAATATGGTTTCATATTTAAAATCATATACTGTAAAAAATATTTGGTTCATGTATGTATTAACTATTTTGTAATATACCATTAAATTGGTTCAAAGAATAATAATTTTGATGTTTATGAAATATATGATTTATTTTTTATTTTTTTAAATAATTTTATGAATATGTTTCCCAATTTTAAATCAAAATGTATTTCCCAATTTTTACTCAAAATCTGTTAAGTGGAAAACGAAAATTATTTTATCGTATGTACTCAAAAGTAGATAGTAATGTTTTTGATCTGGGAAATTTAAATATATTTTATTCTTCAAATTTAGTCTTACTTTAAAGCTTAATAATTTCATTTTTTTAAACAAAACCTTGCATTATGATAAAGTTTATTCATTTATTTGGTAAACACACGCACACATTGATTTATTTGGCGCCATGTTTATTTCTGATGCATTTTGTCATTTAATTACTGTAGCAGAGATAAATTATCATATTACTCCGAATTGATGTTGAATCGTTGGATTATGACCACGGTACTTTTGAAGAACTTGGAGATCACAGTCTGTGCACAGAAAACGTTATTAATATCAGCTCACCCAAGCAATGTTTCTTTTCTAGTGGGTAAATTCCTTAATTATGTTCCCTCATCCATTGTAGTCCATCTGAATTTTTTACAAGAAAGATAAATCTATTTATATAAATAATGCTCTTGCAAATGCATTGTTACAGTTGTTTATTGCTTTGTTAAAAGTCGGCTAAAATTGTAGGATGCATTATATCCTATTTTGTATATTTCAGATACACACAAGAAAATACAATGTCAGAATAAAAAAAACTACTCAGAGCAATTTATTCCAGGAGTTTGTGATAACTAATCTCGTGTACTAATTTTAATTCACCGTATTATGGAACAAAAGTAATTTATGTTATTTTTACTTTTGAATTTCTATCATTTTACAAGGTTAATTCGCCTCGTTGTTGGGTTTGGTGATATCTTTTGACGCCTCATACTGAACAGCTTAAGTGCTAAATTCCTTTTAACAATCCCAGCATTAATTACCTTTCAGAAAAAATGTACCATATTCACATCTTACAATGAGATTTTTCCTGCAGACTTATTTTGTCGAAAGTAAAAATTCAATATTAATCTTTTATTGCTTAACATTTGCTGTGACCGAACCAAGGTCACAGCAAATGTTATATATATATATATTATATGTGTGTGTGAAAAGCTTTTTTCTGTCGTTATTGAGTTGGCATCTTTTAATACCGCTTAGTGGACAGACTAATTGATTTGGCTGTTGTAAGGCATTTTAATGTACACCACGTAAATTGCCCTCTGGAAGAACGTTTTGGAGATAGTAGACCGTATTTACTCTTCGCAGGGTAGAAAAATCGTGAAAACTCTTAAGCCATGAGAACCCCAACAGACGTGCATGCAAAGTGTAACATCCGTCTCCCATTGTTCAACAGTGGCTGGGATCCAACCCGGAACATTCCGTCCACAAGAGTGCTGTCCTGACTCCTAATCACGGTGATCTTTTCAATTTTCGGTACATTAGATATTATACATACCATTAGTTTAAATGAATCCGTAAAATAAATTTTAATTTTTGATTCTGCAAACCTTTATCTTTAATATTTTCTCTCCTCAAGGTAATATAAAACAACTATGGATGAAGTTTCTCTTGGATAGTAAACTTTTAATACCGCATGGTATATTTTTATAATTTTAAAATTTTGTTATTATTTGTATCCTATATATGAAATAAAAACCTAGCCATATTTTTACGATATTTGATTAAATATTTGAAGTCCATGAACGCTACTTTTTGGTATAATAATAGCAATTGAAAATAAATAACTTTTGCCTTGATACGTTCGGATTTTTTTAATTATGATTGCCTTAAACACATTTTTTAAAGGAACATTTAAAGGATATAGAAGAAATTATATTAACTCAAAACGTTCTAAAATGTGGCAAAATTCTTCAGAGAATGATGTAGAGAGATAACAAGAAAAGACGTGAGATTTACGTTTTTTTTAACAGTTAAAGAGAAATGCTGACAGTTAAAGAAAAAGATAATTAAAAGATTTCTTTGTAACTTAAATTAATTTCTTTATTAAGGTAATACGAAAATATGGTATATAGAGAATCAATTGTGTTTTTTGATTAATTGAAAAAATAGATTGCGTTAGTTTATCAGCATGCGTTTTTGGCTGCCTATTTCTGCCGAAAAAATTCTTGCTAAACACAGCCAAATTACATATTATTTATTGCTTAAATAAAATAAATTATAAATTTAATCTATTTATTATAATAATATAGTGAATACACATTTGATCTATTATAGTCCTTCTGTAACCTATCAGGATCTCTTATTTTTTTCTAAGTCTTCTACCTTCTCCCTGAAAGTAGTAAATGCCCTCAAGATGGCGCTATCATCCTGGTTGACAACCTCTGATATAAAACATACTACATTTATTCTGTATTCATGATTTTAAGTTCTATTAAAATTTTCAAATGTACAGCAATTTTGAATAATTGATTAATATTTTTGTTTATTAGAATAACTGTATATATATATATATATATATATATATATATATATATATATATATATATATATATATATATATATATATATATATATATATATATATATATATATATATATATATATATATATATATATATACTGTATATATATATATATATATATATATATATATATATATGTATGTATGTTTACACATTCTTAATGAGGCAATCATATATATATATATATATATATATATATATATATATATATATATATATATATATATATATATATATATATATATATATATATATATATGTTTACACACATAAGTGTATATTTATTCTAAATTGAATTTGTCTGGAAAGGTAAAAATATATTTCACATAAATTTTAAAAATTATAATGTAGAACTATTGAATAATTTCTAATTTTTATTTTACTTGTGATCAATTTATAATATGAGCTTACTCCACCGATCTTATGTTAAAATAAGTAGTAAAATAATGATTTTCAGTAAATTTCAAATTAATTATTTTGAATTAAAGTTTATTAAAAATAAGTTAACATTTTACATACATAATGCACATGAGATAATTTATTAGAGATTAAAACATGTTGGTGTTTTTCATACGTCTTTAAAGAGGCTATATTAAAAAAATATGTATATCGTTTTATTCCTCTGAATTTTTTATATTGAATGATTTATTTATCTTTCTTTTATATAAGGCAAAAAATAAATACTTTTTATTTTAATTTCTTTCTCTATATTTTTTGTTTATTTTTGATATAATCGCTTTATTTAATAATGGCGTTATGTAAAATTAATGAGAATTTTCTTTTGTGTCACGGTTCATTTAATATCGTTTACCTGATGCGAAAAAAAAATGTTCTCTCGTACCATCGATAGATGGCAGCACGAAAAGTTACCTTTGATTTCAAAGAATCATCAGTCGGAAAGCACATCGCTTCAGTTATCTCCACGTGATTGGAGGGTAGTAGGTTGTTGTTCTCTCTTTCACTATAAAAGCGTGTTGCCCTTATTGATTTTAGGAAGATTTGCATTCGTTAGTTTAATTTTTTTATTAGATTCCTTTGCGTTTCATTAGGTAATTTTAATATAATTCGAAATTTTTAAACTAGTAAGTGAAATCTGTTTTAATTTTTTGATGCTGAAGATATTTTGCGTATTTTTATATACAGAATATCTTTTTATATACGAATGCATTTTGCTTAAAAACATGTTTAATCTCGAAGAAAATAATAAGTATGACTTTTAGGCATGTCCTTAATATTTGAATTTAAAACCAAGAGGAAGATTTTTGGAAGATACTTCAGAATATACTCCTGCTGAATAATTTGAATTAACCTATAATGGCTACTGTATCCTTGGAAGGATACCTTGTACATTTGATCCACAAAGTGGAACAATCACGTTATGAGCTCAATAAGAAGAAAACAATGATTGCTGAATTGAGAACTCTAGAATTTTGGCGAGCCATTATAGCAGAATGCTTGGCTACATTCATATATGTGTTTCTAGTGTGTGGCTCACATGTAATGTGGCCTCTGTATTCCATCAACACTCTCACGAAGTCATTTACCAGCGGACTAGCCATGGCGACCGCCGCTCAATGTTTTGGTCACATATCTGGGGCACATGTCAATCCAGCATTTACCTTTGCGATGCTCGTCATTCAGAAAATAACTCCACTGAGAGCTTTTCTGTATATTACAGCCCAGTGTGGTGGAGCTATAGCAGGCGCAGCTCTACTCTACGGGTAAGTACTTAAAAATTATGTAGAAAATAAAAATATATACTGCAATTTTGTATGGCATATTCGTATTTAATAGTAACTATATATTTTCCATGAATATATATGCAAAGCAGTATTAGCTTTATTGTTTATCACTGAATCCGAAACTGACTATTTATTGGTTGTAAAAAATACTGTATTGAAGTATATGTTGACAAACTTTTATAAAATATATTTAGAAAAAAATAGAATATTGCATGCTTGGATATAAAATTTTAAGAAATTATTTTCTGTGATTTAGTTATTTTGTGATATTTGCACATAATAACCATTGTTTGCTTTGAAGAATACTATTTTATCATTTGTACATGTTTTTATATTCTCAATTTGAGTAAAAAGGGATTTTCTAAAGCATCAAATGAAATTATTTTATTAAGTATTTTTGTTTGGACTTTTTTGGTATTACACAAGAGCATAATTTGTATGCAAGTCGAAATAATGAACATATGCGTCATTAGGATTGTAATATTTCAAGTTCCAAAATACCCATCTTTGAATACCATCATCAAATTTTTGGAAAAGAAATTAAAATATTTTTATAATTTCATTGAATTTTTCATTACTTTTAAATTTACTGCTCTTGCATATTTTCTCATCCATTTATTAATTTTCTCTATAAATGAGTATATCTCTTCAAATTAGATGGGAATCTGAGTACGTATTTGCTATTTAGGTACCTATATTTACTTGCTTTCATATTTTTATAGCATTTTTGAAAAATTACAGGGTTATATTTCCATAATATATATATATATATACATATATATATATATATATATATATATATATATATATATATATATATATATATATATATATATATACATATATATATGCTTTTATGTACGCACCTTAATATAAAAGAGTTTGAACAAAAAGCTTCTATATGTATTATAAACAGAATAATTTGCTATCAAACTATTTTTTGATAATGTTAATTAAATTTGGTACTAAAATTTATTATATGATCAATTATTTTATTTATAAATATTTGATATATTATCTTTTCTACTGAAACTTTTATATTATTTTTCCAATATATGTGAGAATTTCATTCATCTTCGGGCAGTTATTAATTCATTGCTTTCAATTTCTAAAATAATTTATACTTATTTAAGTATAGATATATATATGTATATATATGCATGTATATATATATATATGTATGTATATATATACATGTAGTATGTATATATATACATACTATATACATACATGTATATATATATATATATATATATATATATATATATATATATATATACAAGAAATATTATTTAAATTTTAATTTATTTGTTATTAAAATGAAGTATTTGCTTAGTTTTTAGAAATAAAAAGAATAATGGTTTTCAGAAAAATTCAAATTAATTATTTTGAATTAAAGTTAATTAAAAATAAATTAACATTTTACATACATGATACACATGGGATAATTTATAAGAGATTAAAATTTGTAGGTGTTTTTCATACATCTTTAAAGAGGGTATATTTAAAAATAATATCTATATCGTTTTATTCATCTGAATGTTTTTATATTGAATGATTTATTTATCTTTTATATAAGGCTAAAAAGAAAAGCTAAAAAATCAGTTGAAAAAAAAATATTTAACTTACTTTTAAAATAAAAATTCAGTGTCAATAAATCCTTTAATTTTTTTCATTAGCTTATTTTCTAAATGCAATGAAAACTTTTTTGAATTAAATTGTTAATAATAAATTAAATACTGATTTCTCGTCAAATAGTTCGCAAGAGTTGGAAATAAGTATTATGACTACTACACATTTCAAAATACAGAATACCAAAAATATTCTCGCAAAATAATTTAAAACATGTCTTAATAATTTTATATATTTAGAGTTCATTTATCAAAAAAAAAAAAAAAAGTGATAATTATTTCCTATTTACATGTAAAATGTCCTTTTAAAAGCATGTTAAACCTTATATTGCTTCTTCAAGGTTTCTTTGATAGTTAAAATTTTTATAATTTTTACTGATTTATAACATTTTAATGAAATATTTGGTATCCATATAAGTATATTAGAAATATTTTTGAATATTTTACTGATTCACTGTTCTTGAAATAATTTGTTTCACTCGCTAATTGTGCATTTTTATATATTAAATTCTTATTTTTATAAAATTAAATGGTAACTATAATGATAAGTAAAAAAATGTTTAGTTGAGTGGAATTAAAAATAGATAAGGTATATATTAATATTAAAAAAAGAATGGGTCTTGAACAAAAAATATCAAATTGAAATTTTTATGATTTATATTTATTATAAAAAGAACATGTTATTATTAAATTGGGTTTTTCAATAACATTTTAATAATTAAGTGTGACAAAAATCATTTCTTAGTTATCAACGTACAAGATATAATAAATCAAATTACTGGTTCTTTTTAGAAAAACAAATTGTTTGATTAAATAAACTAAATCAATTTTCAATTTTTAAGAAATAATTATTTGATAAAATTCTTTCTCTCTTGCCAGAACGAGTATGATATTAATGAAGTCAAAGAAATAATTGTTAAGAATATTCAAATATGATTTAAACAACATTAAATATAAACTGCCTCTTTCAAATATTAATTTTTTCGCCATTTATTTATGATGCAAAAATTTTATATACTTTCATATGATATTAGAATTTTTATATAGAAATATAAGTTTTGAAATGAAGAATATACCATCGACATAGATAACATTATATCTGTGTACTATATATATAAGCGCTTAAAATATAATTATCTCCATCTTCAATGTAAGGATTCAAGGTTAATTGAAGGCATGGATAAGAAAATTCAAATATTCTCTTAAATGTGTTAAATCGAGACATTAACAAAGGAAAGATGAGATTTAACAAATTTAAAGTACAATTTATATCATTTGTGTGTGAGAAATTGTCTGTAAAATAAATATTATTTTAAATCAATAAATTAAAAAAAATTAAAGCGTCAAAAAGAATAAAACTAATTATGTGCACTTACATTAATTATATATTGAAGACTATTAAAGCAGTTTTGTTTATTTTCATAAAGAGAACTGAAAAATACAAGTTTTTTAACTATTATGATTCCACATAGTAAAAATATTGAATATTTATTTATTTATATTTATGGTAACTATAGAATATTAAATTAGCTGTTATATAATTCAAAATATTTTAAGGAACGCTTATAAAACTAGAAACATTTTCAAAACATATGAAGAAAGAATTAACAAATAATTAGTTGTTAAAAAAACAATCAGCATAAAAGCTTTCTCCTAATTTGTAATATTTGGTATCTGCTCATAGAATATCAATTAAAAAAATGTGATAATTATATTTGTTATCACGCTGATCAATGATGGAGTGATTAACGTTCCTATCTTCGAAGCAGTAGGTTAAGGGTTCGAATCCTTCTTTGAGCATGGATGTTTCAATCTCTCTTTCACTATCCTTTCACTTTCAGGTGCAAAAATGGCACACATCCACAAGATCAGAACTTTTTAAATGTGGACTCAGATGTAATTAATGCATTATAACTATCGGTTGATTAAATCATTAAGAATATGACAAATGAAAAAAGAATTTTCAGGTATCAAACAAAGAAGAAAATGACATAGTGTTGTGATCGCTTTCAAAACAAACAGATGTATGCTTAATTAGATTGAGATACATTAATGGGAAAAACAACAGTGCTTGATATTAAAAAATGTGTTTTTATAAAATTAGTTATGAAACAAAAATATAAATAAAGAAAACGTTGTTATGCCCGATTTTTCATCGATAAAATGAAAGCAAGAATTGTTCTTAAGTATGAGTTTATTTGCATGTTTTTGGCACATTGCATACTAAATGCTTTACTGATAGTACTTTAATAAAAAACGGCAATTTGATAAGGAAAAAAAAAAAAAAAAAACACCTGTTTTTATATCTAACTTCTATTTTACAAACATTCAATTTTAGAAACTATTTTACTGATTCTTATGAGTTCTTAAGCACGAGTATCTAGTCTATAAACTGCCCAATAAAATTTAAAATTCAAAACTCGATTGAATTAAAATCGATTGAATGAAATGACTGTTAAGATAAACTTTAATCAAAACTACCAGTTGCATGCATCTTCCTTTACCGACAGCTGAGAAGTGCTTGTGTATGTTGGAATACGAACGCTTTTACTGTATTAGATAGCAATGAACTGCACTTTTAACAAACGAATATAGGAACGGTTTAGGACGTCTAGAGGGAACAAGAGATTATAGAAACAACTAATTAAACATTCTAGGAAGATATAATATAGTGGTGGTGGAATCAGGTTTTGGGCAAGGATATCTCACGGTATTCACAATGATCTGCATACGTTCCATGGAGGAACTCTAACTGTTTTGAGATATCTTACTAACCGAGTATAATTTTTCCAATATTTCCATCATAGTTTTCCACATAAAATTTAATGTTCTTTTTTCCCCTAAAAGTAATTTTTCTGCTAAATGTTGTTTTTTATTTTTTATTTATTTATTTTTTTCCATTTTTTTATTTTTTTATTTTATATTTTATTTATTTATTTATTTATTTTTTATATAAATCTCGTTTGTATTTGAGTTTATGCATACCACCTTCAGTAAAGCACTATTTAAAGCATAATTCTTTAAATTTCTTCTTTCTGTTTCTTTATTTTCAAATTAGTCATAAAAATATTATATATTAATTTCTGGAGCTCAATCTATATAACATCTTATTGATTTCAATCTAGTTGCCTTTTATGAAGAAGCCAATTTTCTAATAGATGCCTAAACTAAGAAACGAAAAATATTTTTTTTTAATCAGCAAATAGTAAGGATATTTAACTTTTTCTCAGTTATGTCAGAAGACTTGTCATTTTTAGTGATATCTTTTTAATTTAAGCCATTTAAATGAGGTTTATATGATATCTTTCGAAGCATTCTGAGTGCTGTATGGATTATGATTCCAGTCACTTAGATTTAAGGGAAAAGAGCTGGTAACTTGTTTGTTTATATGTCAGATAAAATAATAAATAAAGATTCTATTGATGGTTTAGTGAATTGTAAGCGCTTAGTTTGGTTTGGAAACTTACATGATTATATATCAAAGCTAGAAAAATGAATGTAGGTTCAAGTGAGGCTTCGATAAAATATTACGAACACATTTTAAAAACCGAATTTCTGTCTTTGTTTAGTACTCCAAGTAAAAATAATGTCACCTTTTTGAGAAGCTATTAAAACTTTTTTTTTTAAATATCTTATTTGGTTTTTGATTCATCCTGATAAATATTAAGTTGGCATGACGGGTCTATTTAAAATTGTTCTGAGAAAGACAATGGTTAACGTTAAATTTTACTTTTACGATGAAAATCCCATGAAAGTCTTCCTTCTTGAGGTTGCATCTTACATTTTCAGCTGTCTTGATTAAGTTTCAGCTTCCATTGTGATGGATGAAGGGAGATGGAGGAAGAGTTTCTATTATATAAAATTGAATAGCAACATGTGTTCTTACACTCTTCTAATACTTAGCGTCCCATATAGCATACACTTTTTATATAGCTGCCTATTAACCGGTTTGTCTGAATCTGTATTTTAAAATACATGTTAAGTTCATCAATAACCGATGCTGATCTTGCTACAGAAAGTGGTAAGGGCGTCTCCTTTGTTAAAGAGAAATATTTTTTGGTAGTTTAACTATGAAAATTCTTATTAACTAAATAATAGCTGGGGGATTTATTAATTTTACTAATACATATATTTCCAATCACCATCGCTGCATCGATAATATCTCTAGAACACTTTAAGGAGAAAAAGTTTTTCTCTTATGAGATGATAATCTTTAAATTCATTGTATATGAGATTATACAGAATTTTATCCTACATTCATTTTTAATTTGCCATTTTCGGTATACATTTCAAAAGTAGGGGAAATATCAATTATTTTTTCACTTAATATTTTTGAAAATAATTATGTTCTCTCTGGTTAGTTAAATACTCTTTGTCAAGTCAATTATTTGATTATATGTCTTATTTACTAAGTAGTGGCATCGGTAACAAATTTCTGACAATTTATTGGTTTTATTTCTGTGCAAACACAAAGCAGTTATAATTATATTACTTAGCAAAGTTTAATTTTTTCCTTATAATCCTTAAATTATGAAATAAGATGCTCTTATATTTACGAATAATTTACCTATAAATTTAAATTATTTTATTGACGAGTACAATTTTTGTGAGTATTTTCCTAAGATTGTATTTTATAGACTAAGCAAAATGAAATATAGTCTGCTGTATGCTTTATACTTCTTGAAACCGCAGAATGCGTAGTAAATTTTGAAAAGGGTTTTATTTTTGGAAAAGTATAATGCACATATTCATATAATTCGGTTTCTTAAATAATAGACGAGCACAATTATTTAAAAAAATCAAATCAAAATTTTGTTTTTGTTACTAGTTTGTCCAGTTTTTTCTTTTATTCATATAAACTACAGAGATTAAGTAAATTCTCATATTTTTAAATTCAGAAAAATCAGTTATTTTTAAATTTATGTCTTAAACACCATTTGCTTATGTATGCCAATAAATTATTTAATATCAATCCAAGCTTAAAAATTATAAGTAAGTTTTATTTACTATTGCACATAAAATGATGTAAAATACTTGAAAAATTTTAATATATTTTTATTTGTCCTACAGCATTATAAAGAGACTATTTTTGCATAAAATCTTTCCTTAAAAATTGTAGATTAAAAAATAAAAAAATGCTGTGCTTGAAAAGGAAACGTTTAAGCAAGATTATTAAATTCAAATCCTCATAAAGGATAAGATTTTAGATAATTTTTCCTGTTTTATTGTGATAGTTAATGAAAAAAGTAATTGTTTAAATATTTTCATTCTTTAGAAATGTCCTGAGTTAATATTTAATTTTTATTAATAAATTGTAAGGAAATTGATATGAAAGATTAAAAAAAGCATTCCTTTTGATTCATTTATCTATTATGAAATTTATTTATTGTTATTTATTATAAAGGATTTTATAAATTTAAAGCGAAATAATTTTTTTAATCAAAATTCGTATTTATTGTTGGGAAATAATCAATATTTTACTTGAGGTAAGTGAAATAAAGAATCAATATATGTTATCAAAAAATTTAAAACACTTTTTTTACATGATGCAGAAGAAAATAAGATAACATGGAGGACAGCATTACTTGATGCATTATGATGGATTGCTTGCTCAAAGAGATAGATGAACCATATTTATGTTTTAATAAAGTGCTAAATTAACTGAAAGTAACAGCTTTAAACTTTATGGTAAATAAATGGTGCTAAAAAATAAAATTATATCGCTAATTAAAATAAACAGATTAGATAATTTCTTTTTTTGTAGCTACCGTTTTATAGATTAACATGATTATAGAAAAAATAATAAATGTACCTTATAAAATTGAAATTTATTGTTATATACTGGTAATTAAATACGAAATGTTAAAACGGATTTATGTTGTGAAAATCGGTAAAGGAAATTCTTAATATTTTTTATTGAATAACTAACTTTAATAGCTAAAATCATAACCAGACCGTCAGTGGTTTTTGCTTTATGATAAATTTGCTGTTAATATTTTCATTGATCGAAAATAAAACGTTATTATGAATTCCTTCACACATATTGTGAAACACAATCGATAGAATCGCACCCAAATAAATACATCTTAATCGCATGGAATCAGCTGAAAATGTCAGGCAAAGTTTACTGATAACAAATGATGACTGATGGGCAATTCCGATTTTGAAAAAAGCGCACAAGCTCTTTAATCATCACCTAATTTTGATATTTCTGTTATTTCTTTCCACTTCCATTAGAGATTAAATACCAGAAGGTGGTCGAAGTTCTAGACTCGGATGTTTCTAAGAATATTCTGGAAAAGTTCAAATCCAAAATGATTCATTAAAATTCTTCTGATCAATAATCTCTTTTTGAATACAAATTTTAAATTATTTGTTTCTCTTATTAGGAAGCCTATATTTATAATAGAGTTCAATTTCGTATTTTGTTTGTTGCACTTATATAATTCTGTGAGTCAGAAAAATTTGATACAATGAAGTTTTGCAGTGAAGTTAGTTTATTATGAAATGTAAAACAGTCAAATGGTTCCTGCTGTTTTATTAAAGGTACTGCACTGTTTTGTTGATGAAACACTGAAGATAATTCACTTATTTAATTATATAACTTTCATTTGTTTGGATTTAAAATTGCAAACAACATTTTTATTTGTTTGACAAAATAAAACAAAATTGATATCAACTTACGGTGAAGAGAAGTTAAAAGGAAATTACTGTGAATAATTAAGAATTTGTTTAGTAATTGGGAATATTATTAAGAAGTTGTCATTTAAGAATATTAACTACAATATGCATATTTTATTACCATAGTTTTTCTTATCATATTGCATCCGTAAATATTGATATAAACATTTATTTATGGTAATATCAATATTTACGAGATATTTTTATGATGTTTGACTTCTATGCAATTCACTTTATTATGATACACTTGCTTATGAAAAATACGACAGTGCAATATAATCAATTATTGCTCATATTATTTTAATTGAATGCATATTTTGAAAATGTATCAACAAATAAATTGCCTACTAACAGGATAAGAATAAATATTAATAGTTATTTAACAACGTGAAGAAGATATCTCTATATAAATTTTATATGTTCTTGTATTAAACGGAAAGTGGAAAACTATCACATTCATCATCATTTCACTTTAAAAGAGTATTATAATTATATATATATATACAGAGAGAGAGAGAGAGAGAGAGAGAGAGAGAGAGAGAGAGAGAGAGAGAGAGAGAGAGAGAGAGAGAGAGAGAGAGAGAGAGAGAGAGAGAGAGAGAGAGAGAGAGAGAGAGAGAGAGAGAGAGAGAGAGAGAGAGAGAGAGAGAGAGAGAGAGAGAGAGAGAGAGAGAGAGAGAGAGAGAGAGAGAGAGAGAGAGAGAGAGAGAGAGAGAGAGAGAGAGAGAGAGAGAGAGAGAGAGAGAGAGAGAGAGAGAGAGAGAGAGAGAGAGAGAGAGAGAGAGAGAGAGAGAGAGAGAGAGAGAGAGAGAGAGAGAGAGAGAGAGAGAGAGAGAGAGAGAGAGAGAGAGAGAGAGAGAGAGAGAGAGAGAGAGAGAGAGAGAGAGAGAGAGAGAGAGAGAGAGAGAGAGAGAGAGAGAGAGAGAGAGAGAGAGAGAGAGAGAGAGAGAGAGAGAGAGAGAGAGAGAGAGAGAGAGAGAGAGAGAGAGAGACTTACTCTTTCTTTTAAATTTTTCTTATGTGAATTCTCATTTAATTTTACTGAATTATATTATTAGAACTTTAATAATCGCATTCATAATGAATAAATTTATCAGATAATTAATTATTTGTTAAATAAATATTTTTTTTATTAATAGTTATATCTACTCTATTACAGAATGATGTTTAAAACAATTGTTTAATAACAGTTATATATTGTTATACATATCTCATATCGAAAAATGTGTTCACATAGAGAATTATTACCTAACTGATAAATTCACTAAAAGCCATTCATTTTTCGGATCAGGTGCATCATTCTGTAATCAAATAAAAACTATCGAAAAGTTCTAAGGAGACTTCGCAGCCTTTTACTTCTTTTGGAAGGAACATCCATTTTAATAAACGTTCATAGGAGCATTCCTAGCTAATAAATATTGTGCTTTAAGTTATTAAATATTTAATTTTGCTTGGTTTTTGTTTCCATGCATAATTCATTTACTTTAATTATTTACTAATGAAATGTTAAGTAATTATTCCTTGATTTTCTAAATGAGAAACGTTAAAATAAAAACGCTTTTATTTTAATTCTTTAAAATCTCATTAACTTGAAATAATTGGTTTATAAGCTAATTATTTCATGATAATGAGGTTTTGTATTATTAAAACATGCAAGAATTTTCTAAATTAATTAAATTTATCTTTAGAAACAAAAAAATTGTATAAATTTTAATCTTCTGTTAGTGATTTATTGATTTTAAAATGTTTGCAGAAATATTTGTCATTCACATCTTAGTGTTAAAAAAAGATTATGATGCTCTAATTTATATTTAAACATTAAACATATTGGACAAAAAAAAAAAAAACCTAAAAAAAAAAAAAAAAAAAAAAACGTTTTTTCAAAACAAAGAAAATTGAATTTATACTATGTGTTAAAATCGTATTTTTTCTTATGAAAAGAGCATCTAATATGCAACAAATGAAAAATTTTAGAATGTGAAGAATAAATATTTCTTTGAAAGTTTTAAAATCAATACATTATTAACATAATTATGAAATATATTTAGTTTTGTGTGTTTTTTTTAACAATTAATTCAATTAATTTCAAAAATTGTTACAACTTTTAAAAATGCAATACTTTATTATGAAATAATTTGTTAAGCAACAAATTATATTATAATGAATTTTTAAAATACTGAAATAAAGTGGTTTTATTATTTTAATTTTTCACGTTAAGCTAATCAGGGAATATTTATATGACATTTCAGTACTAAATATTTAAAGCAAAGAAATTATGGATAGAAAGAAATTTATAAATTTTTCTTTATATTTTATTACATCAAAGTTAAAATATTCATTCACGATCGATTCTTTAGTGTGAGTTTATTAAAATGAATGTTCTTTCGTAAGAAATAAAAGTCTGCAGTCTTCTTCTCATTTTTCGATAGTTTTTATTTGATTACATAATGATGCACCTGATGCCAAGAATAAACGGTTTTTCGAAATTTAATGAAGAACTTTTAAAGATAATAATCTGCTGTCAGATCACTTTTTCGATAAATATTTAATTGTTATGGATATTAATATACAGAGTTGATTAAATAACTATTTTGAACATAACTCTTTCTAAATGAATTAATATAACTATTAATAAAAATTATATTTATTTAACAATTGATTAATGTTGTTGTAAGATTTTAAGAAAGAGTTTCAAAGAAAAACTTTTAAATTTTATCATCTGAAATTCAAGTGAATCAGAGTTAACATACTTAATTAATTTTTATTATGCTATTATTATTATTATTAAGTTACTAAACATAAAAGCTATAAAATTAATTATTAAAAAGCTAACCATTGTCTACTCATTTTTTCATTTTCAATGAATAAATGGTATATAAATAATGTAGGAGTAATTTTCCTGTAGATTATTTTATATAGGTTATTTAAGCAAAACAATGGTAAAACATTCTGATATCGTATTTAAGATAATTAATACTACAAAAGTTTCTTGTGTAGAGTCTACTAATAGGAAATTATTCTTAATTTGCTTATACCGATATGTGATACCTTTCTAATTTTCATTAAAAATTGGTTTTCTTAAAACATTTAAAAAAAAGCAATACATTTTTATGAAATCGTATTTTAAAATGGTCAAATTATACAAAAATATTTTTATAGGATAAAAAAATTACTTAATAAAAGGAAAAAATGTGCATATCATTTGAAACCATAAATTTCTTTCATAAAATTTCATCTATAAATTTACAAAATTTTTTAACAATAGCATATAGATGATATTTTGAAAAGTAATCTAAGATTGATTGATTGACATCCGATTATTAATATATGTTTTCCTAAAAATCAATGGATTGAATATAAACGAGAAAATGATGCCTAAATTCATATAACTTTAATCGCTAAACCTTATGCGAAGTTAAGGGAGAAATATAGCCAGATAGTTTTTTCTCAAAAATCAATGTTTCTTACGAAATCCAGAAACTCCATGCATAAAATCTCTGCTGATATATGGCATTCTAAATAGAAATAAAGGTTAAAAATAAACGCCTCAGCCTTGGAGAACGTTAGGGGAACAACCCATTTTTCTCTTAGTGTCGTAACTGTAACCCTGAAGTCAATAAACTAAATAAATATTTTCTTTTATACCTGGCCAATGTCCAAAGCGTTGGTTCTAAGCAATTTCAGTTACTAAACTATTTTCCTTTTTGTGTTAAGCTCTAGTTTTAGCCGACCTTAGTAGAGTTACCGTAAAAATAAATTTGACAAACGCGAGAAAAGAGTCTATAGTATCTTTATAAGGATCATAATACTAAACCCTATTTTTCACCGTGGTTTTATGTTTTAGACTCACTTTCGTTTATTTATTTTTCAGAAACAGAAGAAAGAAACAAACAGTGTCAAATCTATACTGAAAATTGTCCACATTTTATTTTTATAGTGATTATAAAATGCTCTTAAATGTTGTATCTGACGTTTTACGATTCGATTCTTGCGACAGATTCTGGATTGATAATCTTTAAGCTACTTTGACATTCTCATTGAGTTAATACTCGTATTCGACTTATGGATTTTTCCTTTCATTTTGAATCATAAGTTTTAAATACCATTTTATATAAATACATAAAAGCATATTTTGAGATTTCAACACTTTTAGAGATATTAAAAGTATTTTTTTTTTTTAAATTCATCCATCAAATATTAGTTAAAAAATGTGTTTCTAATTTAAATGTTATTTTAATTTAAATTTAAAATATTAATTCCTTTTAATTAAAAAAGCATCATAAACTAATACTTTAATTAATTTTTTAAATTATAAAATCTTCAGTTAAAGCATTAAATAAAAGAATTATGAAGTCAGTAATTCTAGTGAGCGGATTTTATTTATTTCTCTGTGAAAAGGGATTTTATTCTTTCTTTTTTACTCCCTCACACAAATTTAATACCTAATGTTATGATTTTATTTGGACTTAAATAATAGTGTCTCATTTATTAAATACTGTAAATTTCTGACCGAACGTTTCTTGAATCCTTTTAAAATGATTAGTAACCTAGATTGCAGACAGGATTCATCAATGATAACTAATTGAGTTCATATTCGCGTGTCCTAGATGTTCAGCGTGATAAACTGTTGCTAAGGGTGGAATTTTCTTAGGTTTTGTTTTTGTTTTGGCACATTGTGAAACTTCGACTGATAAAAGGCCTACTTCTGTTCGTAAAAGATAGCAAGTTCCATGCTTGACCAATCCAACGATCTTGGAGTTAATAAATGCTATGCATGTTAATTATATAATTTTAAAACTTAATGAATCCTTAATGGGGCATAGTGAAAATTTGTGGTTAATTTTCAAGTTCAGTTATTTTGCTAGTTCATTAACAGAGGATAGAAATTACATCGCTTTCTTTCCAGTTGTGTTTTAGCTTTAAGATGTTTCTCAAGCTAATAGAATGTGATAAAATTATAATGCAACATAAATTTAAATAAGTTTCGTGTTTACCGAAATAGGAAGCAAAAAACCGATACAAATCAAAAATTATTTGTAAAAATTTGTAAATTTAGTTTTATATTTCTTTTACATATTGACATCTAGATATTAATTAAACTTTTAAATATACGCGAAGTATTGGTAATGGAATCCACTTGTACACCCAATAACTATTTTATTTTTGTTCATTTTAATGATTTAAAGAAAGTTTCCAAATCCCTAAATATCCAACAATCATTTAAATAAAGATGATTAAGATGTTATTATTTATTTAAATTAAAATAATGTATTTTTTAAAATGCAAAAACCTATTTTAAAACTATTTTTAAGGAGTAATTTTGTGTTATAAATATAAAATAAAATATTACATAAATTGAAAAACTCCAAGCACCCAATCTGACATAGGTGCATGTAGAATATTGAATCACAAAATCAGTTTCACTTTACGAAAAAATTACTTTATACTGAGGATTAAGCATTGAACCAATATATAACTTAAACGTAGAGTAAATATAGGATATATATAAGTATAATATCTCCTAAATTGATAAATACGTTTTTTGATAATAAGGAATATATAAATAAAAAAATATGTATAAAATAAAAATATATTTAATTGTTTAATTCTGTCTAGTAAAAATTACAAATATCATCTTTAAAGGTAAATTTTATTAATTTCAAAATTTTACATACAATTTTGATATGAGATTATGTAATGCTAAAGTAATAAAAGTAAGAGTGTTGATAAAATATTTTATTTGATTTAATTTAAATATTTTGATCCACTTTCAAACAGACAGTTTTTAAATTTGTTAACCTATCTTAATATCTTAATTGTTCGTTATTATTATGACGACCATTAAAAATGCAAGTCTACATTTAGCTAACACTCATTATAGTATTTATTCTAAGCTGCTTTCTGATAACTGGATAATTGAAGTCATATTTCAAAAAGATTCAAACTGTTAATGAATGTTTTATCATTAGTTATAACATCCATTAACTGATTTTTTGTTTTCTTATATTCATTTCGAAAGTTTATCTTGTTGATTGGTTTAATGATGCGTGATAAAAAAGAAAAAAGTTATAAAATTAAAGATTATTAATCAAAAATGCGTAACACTTTTTGTTCATTTAGCTGTGAGATTTTTTTGGGTACAGTTGACCCAATTTTTGTTTCATAAAAACAAAACTGCTTGACCTGAGAGCATTATTGTCATTTAGTACTCTGAATAATTATTTCGAATCAATTGGGAAAAAAGAGTGATTTATATAAAACTCAACAACCATGCATACATAATTATTTATGCAATAAATATTATTCTACTTGACATAATATTTTTGGTATATGTATATCTTTAATGAAAAAATCTGAAAATGATATGTTTTTCTTTTGATATTAAATTTTTAAATTTTAAAATAGAGGATCTAATAATATCTGATCCTATTACCTTTAATTTTATATCAAAATTATCTAACAATCATTAGAAAATATTAGGAATTATTGAAATTTGTGTAATATTGACTTTATATTTACTTATTTTTTTAGCTTAGAAAAGATACGAGTAAAATTATATAGTCATCTTTTGTCTCATAAAGTACTAGTTTAAAGCTTTTTATTTTACGTACTGGTTGATTAAATATAGTCTTAGCAGTTCATAATGAGATTCCTTAATAATTGATTAAAGTACATTTAATTATAGAATTAAGAAGTATCTAGAATTTAATTATATTCATCCCATTAATATGTACAATAATACAAAAATTAAACACTTAAAATTAACCGACAATAAAATAATTTATCTGAAATTTAATTGTTGATAGTTTTTATATTAGATCAAATTAAGCAAATGCTTTATATATGCTTACAAAATAAACATTAAATGTATTCTTAACAGATTATATGAGAATCTCTGTGCTATCAAATCATTAACAGTAATTGGTTATAAGCCAATCATTAAAATAAAATACCTATTGCAGTTTGAAATTATTCTGCCAACCATTCACGCCACGTTTTTTGAAAGGTAATTTTTTTAGAAAGAAGAAAATGAGATGCTAACTATTATACTGCATATTTGGTAGAGAAATTATTGGAAGATTTAAAAACACAGCAGCTAAGAGATTTAGTTGTCCAATTGAAGAGTATTGCTTTTGAGACTGATTTAATATTCCTCTTTGGTATGAAATTTTGAGAAGATTGTACCATCTCGGTAAATTTCAAATTTTTGTATCACTATTTTGAATACGTTAATTATGCATTTCAAACAATCGCTAATAGGTCTTTATGCAGTTTTAATTATCTAGTTACAAACAATTGGTTATAACTGAATTTACAGAAATGTAAATCGAGTTACAAACAATAGCATTATCCTTATTTTGTGTTCTTGTTGTCTAGCGATTATTTAAAATGACCGCGATTGACTTTTGGCGATAAGAAGAGCTTAGTAACCGATATTAATTCTTGAAAATTTTATAAGGATATAATTTCAAAGAATTAAATAAAATATTTTAAATTTACGTAAGTATTTCATTATTTTGGAAGCTAGCAAATATTAGTTTCATCCACAGCTTCGAAAATATATTCAGATAATTTTTGTGTACTTTTAAAAATTAAAATATTAATCTTTAATGCATTCAAAATTTTAAAATTTGTTGAAATTCTATTCAAAATTATCCCTAGTATTTAAAAATTGAGTTAACAAAAAATATATATATGCCTTAAAAATACAATTTTAGCTATTACAAATATAAAATTTAAGATAAAAAAATAAATTTATTTCAGTGAAAGTCTGCTTCCTTTTAAAAATAAACATAGCTTTAAAAACATTATTATGAATTATTTTCTATCAAAAGAATATGTTTAATTGCAGTGAGTAGCGCACATGAAGATACAATTATAATTTTTTATTTTGTGGTATAATTTGAAGAAATTTGATATAGTATAAAAATTGAGCAATATTCAATATTGTTAATACAAAAAAATATAAATATTTTCTGCGATTTGAAAATATCCATAAGAATATAAAGATTTTAAAAAATAAATATGCAAATGAGCGAAAAAAATATTATGTACTTGGTATCATTAAAAGTATATTACTATTCATTGACTTTCTAACTGTCAACAGTTTATTGGAATTAATCTGATAAATATCAGATCTTTAAAGAGGATAGGCCAACAAAAGTAACTTATTTAAAGAAATCTTAGGAAAATTAATGTTTTTTATTTATTTAAATGAAATAATATTTTTTTAAGAAACCTTAATAAATATGCAATATGTGACTTATTTTTCACCAAAGTTTGCTATTTGTGTATAGACAAGCAATAAAAGTAATTTAGAATTTAGTTTAAGAATCTATATTAGTTATTTTAAAAGTAGTATTAGCCAGGATTAGTTAAGAATTTAGCTTATTTACGGGGAACATACTCATTCACTGGTTATCAACCTTTTGGGTGTTATTAATTTTTATATATTACAAGTTATTTTCTACATATTTATGTTGTTTGAAAGAAATCGTTTTGATACACTTATAGTACAGGGTGATCTTTTTTAAAGTGACAGTGTTTGGAGCTCCCTGTAGCGCGATTTAATAGCAGGGATAGCACCAAACTTAGTATTCATACTAATAAAAACACGGGAAAAAGAATTTCCTGAAAAAAGTTTAGTTCCAAAAATCGTCGCTAGGGCATTTTGTGGCGATTTACAATGTATAAAATATGAGAAAAGAAAAATACCTACACATACAATTGTACAGTTAAATTATTAATGTTTATTTATTACATTAACTTACCCGGTTAGGAGTTAGACCATATTCAATGTAAGCACCGTTCTCAGAAATAACACCATGCATTCTACGTACAACGTTTTCCACAGCTGAACGTAACATATGGCGAGGAAGATTCCTTACTGTCTTTGTTATGTTGTCCTTTAGAATCGACGAATTTGACACTCCACCAACATAAACCCACGTTCCGGTAACGTGAGAAGCATGGACACTGGAGCTCGTTTACTTCAGCTGAGATCATTTGTCGAAGCAATCTACTACATGCTTTTGTAGCCCCAATTACTGGCCCTGTCATCGCACAGCATTTTCTTTAACCCCCGTGTTTTATGCTAATTCTCGTCATTGTAAGCTACAGCAACGCTGCAAAATGCGCTAGAGGTGACTTTTAAACTAAAACTTTTTTCATGTCTTGATTAGTCTAAATACTAGTTTGGTGTCACTTCGGCTATTAGATCGCGCTCACTCACTCACTCACTCACTCACTCACACACACACACACACACACACACACACACACACACACACACACACACACACACACACACACACACACACACACACACACACACACACACACACACACACACACACACACACACTCACTCACTCACTCACACACACACGCTCACTCAATCACTCACTCACACACACACGCTCACTCACTCACTCACTCACACACACACGCACAAACCCACACACACTCTCTCACTCACACACACACACACACACACACACAAACACACACACACACACACACACACACACACCCACACACACACACACACACACACACACACACACACACACACACACACACACCCACACACACACACACACACACACACACACACCCACACACACACACACACACACACACACACACACACACACACACACACACACACACACACACACACACACACACACACACACACACACACACACACACACACACACACACACACACACACACACACAGTTAACTTGAAAAAATCCAATTTAAAATATACCCTGAAAAGTTTTGCAAATTCAACCAAAATCAATCCATTATTGAATTCTATGACTAAATAACTGTAAAAAAAAACTGGATTTTATAATGAACTGAAAGAGAATCACAAATATTTTAATCTAATCCGAAAAGTACTTACTGTGTGTTTTGGGATCAGCAAGGAAAGTACTCGATAAAATTATTATATCTGGAATTTTGATTTCCTCTTTGATTGAAAACCTTTCATATCGTAATATCTAGACCGTAAAAATGCTTTTCAGCCGAATAATCATTTCCAATATCAGATTAATTAAATTTTATTGATTACACATTTCGCCCCCTTCAGCAGATCAAAATAAGGAAGGATGCTTCAACTTCTCTTAGATTAAAACAGTTGGAATTTCTCTATAAAAAGCATTTTATGATATGAAAAATACTAAAAAATATATTGCTTCATACGCGATTCGTAAGAAAAATGTCAATTTGAATGGATCTAAATTTTGTTTTTATAAATGATTATTTTCATTGCAATCTACGTCTCGAATTTTCATCTAAAACTTCAGATTACTAATAAATTATTTTTAATGTAATCAGTTTATATTTTACTTAAAATAAATTTACTGATTTTGATTATTTGATTAGAAATATTTATATATTTAAATGAGAATATTGAATATATTACTTAATTACCGCTAAAAATGTAAAACTAACTGAGAAACTAAAAAATATACTAACATAAAATTTTCTCTCTAAATTTCCTCAAGCTTGATAAGATATATAATGCTTATAAATTATAAATTTTGATAATTGTTTACTTATATTTAATAAAAAGTAGCATAGAATTTAACGTATATTGAACAATATACTGAATAGAATTGAAGAAGAAAATTAAAATTAGCAGTTTAACTTACTTTTACTCGATTAATATTATATAAAATCATCTGTGTACTGTGAAATTTCAATAAAATATTTTATGAAATTTGTGAAACTTGTATTTTTGTCACTTTAATCAAAATTAACTTTAAACAATACTTGCGTAAGTATACAAAAAGGAATTGAAATGCAGTGTGTAAGTATACAAAATGTATACAAAGTCTTAAACAAAAATGTCTTAAGTATTCAAAAATATCATTTTTCCATAATAGAGAAATTTTATTAAATGAAATAAACTGTATTAAATGAAATAAACTACCTATTCATGCTGACTGAAGATTCTAAGCTTTGTTGATCAATTTCTAATTTTGAATCATGGTAGAGTGATGAGATGGCATAGTTTTATCTAAATTTTTATCCCACGTCAGTAGAGGAACATAAGACCTTATAAATATGTAACATGATTTAGAACGATTATCTTTAGCTGAATCAGCTGTCTAATTTTACCATTATCGATATTTTTCAAATACATGAGAAATACTTATTCCCGTATGATCATTATGGAATTTTTTTTATTCAGTAAAATATTATTAGAATTATATACTTATTAAAATTGTAAATGCATATTTTTATTATGCTCATTGCATTTGAAATATTGTACTTTTATAAATGCATTCAAATAAATACAATGTATTATTATTTAATGATACTTTATTTCTTTTTATTAAAATGATTTAACAATTCGTAAAATTAATAAATCAGTTAGGATTTCCATATAGCTGAAGTTTAAAAAATAAAATTTCTCAATTCAGTATGAAATTTTTCACATCCTAAATCGTTATCCATAACTATATTGGAACTTTATACCCTTCTTATTTATTTAGTAAAATACAATAATTGGTTATCTGTAATTAGTTGCTTCATTTTCAACTTATGAATAGTATATTGTGTCATTAAAAATTAAGTCTTATATGCTTGATTCAGATGAGTATTAGAGTCTGTCAAGTAATTAATTTATAATTTGTTGTGTTTTACCAGCTAAGTTGGACAATTTATGATTTAATCATTCGTATTCACAAACATTGTTTATTTAAGTTATTTAAAAATGTTTCAAATGGAATTGAATTATTTTAAAGTTTTTTCATTAGAAGAGAATTTATTAGCAGTATTGTTGTCATAATTGTTCAAGAAATCAGTGTTGTGGCTAACAACACTCCAATATATTATGTGGTAGAATCAAGTATTTTAATGAAAATACTCGATTCTACATATGAAATATTTAAAATACTACTATGATTTATTGCAAAAAAAAAAAAAAATCAAAAGTAAATTAGTTATTTTAATTTAAAATTTTATATCAGAAAATCTTGAAAAATATTCACTAAAAGTAATTGTTTTTGATTATCTTGCAATTTTGTTCAATTATATATACGTAATATTTTGTTTTTCGTAAAATGATAATATTGATAATATTCAAAAATTGATAATATAATTGATATTGATAATATTGATAATATAATAATGATAATATTCAAAAATTTATACAGCTTCTCCGAAGGCAAGGAAAGAAATTAAACTTATTTATATAATTTCAACTCTTCTTTTTCGGATGCTTTTAATTCTGCCAAAAAATAACCACACAAACATATACTTTGATGTTAAGGTTTTTCAACCAGCTGCATTTCATAAATTATGACGGCAAAATGTAAATAAAAAAGGTTACTAATCCTTTTTATAAATATCATGTGAGAAAGGCAGTTTGGAGTTTAATATATCACATTTTAGAAGTCTGAAATTCTTGTTGATGTGGATTCAAAATATTTCTCAGTTTCTCCTTAATCTTGAATTTTTAAATTTTTTAGAATGATAAAAATAAAAAGCAAGAAAATAATTTAAAACTAAGTATAAAATAACGTTAAAAAACTTATTGTTTTGAAAATTAAAAATGTTTAATTTAAGAAAAATTTGTAAAAAATATGTGGAAACAACTTTGATAATTTATTTATGATCTAAATGTTAATAAAATTCCTCACTTAAATGTATAAAAGATATCAAGTTGTTAATTATCTTGATAAAATTTTAAAACTAATTAAGTTCATTTTATAAAAGGTAATCAATTTATCTCTTACATCTTTTTTTATCTATTGATGTAAAAAAAAACAATGGTTGTTCTTTTATTGTTTTAGAAAATTTTGAAGAAGTTCTAAAATAACCTTAGAGAATATATTTTCTAAAATAACATTAGAAAAATCTTTTTTTAAAAAAATATTTTTGACATATTTTAATGAATGAAATAAATTTTACCACATTCATTAACATTAATTAAAAACAAAATTATAGATTTTAATGAATTTAAACCTTTAAATTATTTAAAATAGTTGTATAAGCTGTTTACTCAAAATAAAACTGTTGGAACTGTTTTGAAAACAATAAAAAAGTTTGACTGTTTTCAAAACAATTCGCATATTTCAAAAATAATTTACATCTGGTATAAGTTTTCATTATAGGCAGACCACATATATCTTATAGTTATTGAATAATTGTTGGGATGCGAAAATTCAAATTGCAGAATCTTTTTTAATTAGAATATATCGAATCTCTAATTTTTAATATTATTACCATTTTAACCCAAGATTTGAACACTAAGAATAAGTAAAATGACTTATCAAAAGTTACTATTTATTTCAATTAATTAATTTATGTTTCACTAAATACAATTTTAGGTTAATATTTTAATTTCTTTTAAGGATTATTAATGTGAATATTAATATGTAATTTCATATTAACAACGCCTAGTAGCTAAATGTATTAAGATATTCTCTTATAAATTTTGCACTATATTTTTGTTATTGATAATTACATTTTCATTTGATCTTTAATAATCTTTGGTTCTAAAATTAGGAAAAAAATAATATTACTATTAAGATGTATTTTTTCTTGATTCTTTTTTTAATCTGCAGAATCAGATTTAATGGAACAGAAAATTCATAATTTATTCTTACATAAGTTTGTTTCGTATTGCTTTGTTTCTGTGTTCTTCCTTCATTTAAATTAAATTTAAAAGCTTTCTATTGTTTTTAATAAACTTATATAATATTTTTAAAAGTACGTTTTTACAGTTATTTTCTCTTTTTAGTAGTTTTAAATATTAAAATCTTTAAAAATTATTTTGACACTTTCATATAATCTTTTAATGGATCTAACTATCCTTAAACACATTAGATGTATATAAAACGTGACTTTTCTTTAATGAAAAGCTCATGAAATCCAAGAAAATTTGAAGAATTGTATTTGATCGAAATGTTTCAGTGTTTCTTTATTTGAAATAATTATAACAAGATAAAATGAAATTTTTATAGACCGTGATGAATGGAATTGAATTGATTTTTGATTAAGTAAATATATGTTTATAAATACATTATAATTTAGATAAATTAACTCTTTTTCATGAATAATATTATTTGGGCTAGGAATACTAGATATAATTGAAATTTCCAACTAAAACAGTAAATTTTACACAAATAATGTATTTTTTCGTTATTTTGCTAAATCTCTTGAATATTACTTGTTGGGTGTATTCAACAAATAATCTGTTGTAATACTCTTTGAAATTTACAATTTTTTTTAATAAAATCTATTCCAGTAAAAACAAACATAATAGTTAACAAACAACGTAATGATGTTCATTTTGACTTATAAAGGATGCTGCTATTTTGGCTGGTTTGCTAAATAGCAGTGATCATTTGCGCAACATCATTTGTATAATGTTGCGCAAATGTTTCAAGCAGTCCTGTAGCAAATGATCTTGTAGTATAATGCTTTGCTGGTTTAGAAGTAAATTTCTATGATTATTTTTTTAGTGCTGATATAACTCCTTCTGATTACATTGTTAGAGCAACTTTGCATTTGGTTATCCTAAGGTAGTTCTTCTTTTCCTTATCCTTCATAAAGCAGATTTAAATTTTTGGAAGAAATTATAAATAAAAATTACTAAATTTCACTTAATTTTTGAAAGAGAGATCTTAAAATTTAGATCCTGAGCAATTAACTTACATGCGTTTTAGTAATAAAATTTTGTGAGAGCGTGAAACTAAAATATTTCAAGGTAAAATACAAAATTCATAAATATAAATTGATTTTTGTATTCATTACATAGATTTATTTGAATTAATGCAAATTTTTAAAATATTTTTAAAATTTTTTTACAAACGGATATTATTTTTAGAGCAATTTTTATTAATCATTAGATGTTTTAAAGATTACACTTTGTGTAAGCTCCATTAAATAATATTTTAATTATTGAACATTAACTTTCCGAAATAACACAGAAAAAAAAGATATTATGAATCCTGAATTAATTTCTAAAAATGTCAGGCTGGACATCTATTGTAAATAAATTAATTTTAGTTTCCAAAAAAGGTAAAAAAACAAGTTTGGATTTAAAGATTTTATAAATTATTTTATTGTTTCAAAAATATTATTTTACTTGAAGATAAAATAAAGATTTTAAATCATCAAAATAGGGCGGTTTATTTGTGTTTTGAGTATTTTAGATTACTCGTCTATCTATTATAACCAATACACACGCACATTACTTTCAACTCAATACTTTTCTTCTATAACGAAATTTAATCGTAATTTACATACAACCAAAAGCTAATAGTATTAAAAATGACGTTTATCATAAAATTCCTAGTCTCAACTATTTCATAACATTTAAATAAGTTTATTCATAACCATTAAAATAAATTTCTATACCTTTTTTATTCAGTTTTATTTTATTCCCTAAACATAAAATACTAATTGATGCTAATTAATTGAAGTAATTTTCATTTAGCAGAAAATATTACGATGTTCTCAACTATAAATACTAATTCTCCTTTTGTGAAAGGAACAATACTTACTAAACCAGCTAAATACCTTTCAAACGATCCTACCGGCGCAACGGCTACAATTTATTGTCGATGAACTTCCTATTTGAAATGTTTAGAAACATACTGAAAGATGTGTCTCCCTTATGAGAGAGAGAGAGTCATTAGCCGAGTTATATGAGAAAAACACTAATCCAAACAAGTGACAAGAGAAAGGTGTGGAATGAACTGGCAGACTACCAAAATTTGCCGTCTCACGAGCATAATTGAACGGAAGACCGTAATGGAAGTGCCATGTAACAGCCCGTGTAAACATAGCGAACTAATGGTAAATGGCGAATTTTATTTTACGACGGTATTTTTATACAGCAGTTTTAATTAGAAGCATGTAGCTCCAGTCGAATGTTTGCGAAAAATCCGTGAAAATTTTTCAGATTTTTCCCTAGGGGGTTGATACTTCCATTCCCACTTTCCGGAAATTAGCATTTTAGCGTGCCGTAATAAGTCATTAATATTTTAATGTTAAACTGATTTGAAAAATGTCCCTCCTTAATATGTACATGTGCATATACATATGAATGTATGTGTGTGTAGGGGATTACATTTTCACCAAAACTGATGTGTTATTGCTTTTTTAAAAGAAATTCATAATATACTGGTATCTTTAACTGTTATATTAAACTTTCAATTTTCCTCATTCTTAATTCATTTTATTATAATAATAAGAACGTCTTTATTATTATAAGGAAAACATATCTTACTCATCAGCCTTATTTCCTTTTTTGTCTTAAAAGCATTTAAATCAGTTCAAATGACCAAATACCATCCTTTAAAGCTATATAAAACATTTTTTTACGAAAAATGGAAAAGATTATCTTTGTAAGCAATTTTTGTTCCATTTAGAAATGCTAAAAATGACTTGGAGTGACTTATCTTCCCTAATAATATATAATAAAATTAAAATGTGTTTTACATAGCATAATATCCTTAAGATCGTAATAAAGTGTTTTGTCATCATAGCGTGTTTGAAAATCTTCACATAGATAATTGTACAGCGAGTGATCTGCAAACGAACATAATCCGTTACAAGACTATGTTTGCTATCCGAATTGTTCGTTAACCGTCAAGACTATGTTTGCTATCCGAATTGTTCGTCGATCATCGATTTACCATAGATTTTCCTGGGAAATCGATTAATTCGTTCTGGAGACACTAAAAATTAAATTAAAAAAAGAATGTGTAATTTCACAATAAGTTTATTTAAAAAAATAATGTCTACTTATAGTTTTACATATTAATCAGCCCTTTTCATTTTTTGCTTATAGCGCGTTAAAGAACATATCCAATGCCGCTAGTTTTTCTCTTTTTTAAGACTTTCCGGAAGTAATTAATAGCATTATTGTTGTAAAGATCCCTACCATACTGATATCAGCTGGGTTTGGGTGCCATTCTAAGACCATTACTCAGACATCCTCCTAAATTTTCAACAAATGAACGAGGGGGGGGGGAAGGAGGCTCAAAATAAAATCACTTTTGGTTTTGAATGAAATCAAAGCCAAAACTGGTGTTCTATTTTGGCTATAAATATTCTATTAGGAAACCGTATAGTAAAGTAATTTTTATAGTGAAGTAACCAGTGTGTGTAAAACGTATAGTAACGTAAACGTATAGTAAAGTAACCAGTATAGAACTTTGAAGTTTAGTAGGCAAGCAACATAATTCAAAAGAGATAAAAAACGATTTTTGGTTTGTTGGGTTGGGCCATCCTGCATATCATACTCTGAAAAAGATTCATAGAATTCGTTTTAGTTGTTGTCCAAAGATAAAAATCATTCGAGAAAATGTTCGTTGCTCGTTTTGTTCGCTGACCAAACGTTTCGTTAACCAATCACCCATTGTATTTATTTACCACTAGGAAGGAATCTAGAAAACTCTCAAGCAAATATTCTATATATATGTATTTATAAAGTAGAAACACTAATTTATATCTTTAACCAAGCAAGCATGTGTTTAAGAAAAATACTGCAATCTTTCATTTTCAACAGCGTAGTTATTAGATTGCTCCGAAAAATAATATGTTTAACAAAAAATACAAAAACTACTTAAATTTTTAAAGAATCATATTATTTTAACTCAATAGATATGTCGAATGATTTGTGTCTTGAACTATCAAGAAAAGCTTAATAATCATATTCACAAATATGGATTGCTTCATATGGATGAAAGAGACAGCACAGAATGCCACCAAACATTTTTAAAGATTAAGGAATATAACATAGAATAAATTCGTACTCTTCTTAATCTTTAGCATTTTTAATATATTATTTCTATAATTGAACATTTTACTGTAATTATTTAAAAGCTGTTACAATATAAATATTTAATTATTTACTCACCGGAAAAATATAAAGCAAACTGAAAATTAGATTGGCAGGTATATTTTTACCATATGTTTATTTCATTCAAATTTGCTTAAAATTTATGGATTATCTTATAATTCGCCAATAAATTTAATTATTTATTATTAAGTTCTAAATAAGTAACTAAATCTAATGGAGATAGAATTTTAATCACAAATTCTAATAAAACAGTCAAAAATTTTTTTAATTACATTATCATAATTTTCAAATCTGTAGCTTCTACATCTTTTTACATATTTTTTTAATTTCTAGAATTATTTTGCTTAGTTTATATTTGCTTTCTAGTTTTATTCTAGTTAATAATATTCTCACACATTGGTTAATATTAAATAAAAAAATACCAATCGTCAGATATATCAAAGTTATATGTTATTATAATTTCATAAATATAATCTGCTACTGTTTACAAATTTAATTGTATATAAAAGAAATTTAAAGAATTACACAATTTTTAATTTTTATGACAATATCCTCAGATGTCATTATTTATAAGAAATATCAAATTTTCCTTACGTGAAATCATATAGCTAAGTATGTAATGATAAATTTCTTAGATACAATAATTTTAATGATATTCCTTTCGATCTCAGCAGTTCAATTTCTGTCGCAGAAATGGTTTATCACTATAACAATTTATTCATGATATTTTGATTGCCGGTTCAAGCAATTTAGGATACGGATTAGAGCTGGTCAAAATTAATCATGCAGGAGCTGGATGATTAGTATAAAGCTACCATCTGTTGGTCAACGATGACCCACGACATGCCAGCCAAAATGGATTAGGAAAATTACTACCATTATTAAATAATAATTTCTCTTAAAACTATATTTCCTATAAATCTAAATGAATTTATAAATTTATTCATACTATATACTTTTATAATATATTAGTATTTACATTCAAAACAATTGTTGACGATTAATTCATTTTAAGTTGCTAAAAGATATCCACCAGCATATTTTTAACAAATTGAAATTTTCTTCAAATTATCTACCCACTGTTGATTCTGACACCGATATGAAACTGATAAACCAACATGCGAATTCAATTAAAAAAGTAAAAAACAAACTATAAAATATTATTAAATATGTATCTATATATATAACTGTATGTATGCATATATAAAGTAAAAATTTTGCACACATTTCACCTGGTATTCAGATGAGTTTTTTTTTTCTTTTATAAATATTATTTCAAAATTGTTTTTTCATAAAACTTAAAAATTATAAAGATCATTTTGTAATTTTAAAGTTATTTTCCTAATAACATTATATATTCAGTAATGTAAATGAGTTATATAAGTGTTAGAATAAGAAAAAATTATAATTTTTAAAACAGTGTAATTTTTTAGAGCAATTATGAAAAAATTCAATTTTATTTTCTTGAAATGATTTATTAGTTACATTCGTTACTTACTTATGAAATATATTTTTAACTCACTTGTGTTTTGCTTCATAATATTTGGCATATAATTTGTATAAAGTTAATTTTTAATTAAGTTTTTTGATGCAACAAAATTACACTCATGTCCATAAATAAAGGATAATGCAAGTAAAGGCAAAGAAAGAGACCGGAGTGAAACAAACATAGCTAATTTGTAAAGTTTATTTATTAAACAAAAGATAAAGAGCAAAAAAGATGCTATATGTTTGACATCACTAATAAAAATTGCGATTTATACACCCTAGAGCAAATTTTTTTTAAAAAAAGAACCTATTTACAAAAACTAATATAACATGGTTGGTATGAAGGTTAATACATAGTTTGTCCTCCAAACGATGCAATGCAGGCCGTACAACGCTAGGCAAGCTGAGTATCAAATTATCGATCTGATTTTGGGAAATATTACGCCACTCATCAAGCAACGCTCTTCGAAGTTCCGGTAGACATGTGGGAGGGGGTTGACTGGCTGCAATTCATAGGCCAAGCATGTCCTACACAAGTTCTATTGGATTCAAGTCCGGTGAGTATGCTGGTTATTCTATACGGTTGATATTCTCCGATTGAAGGCATTCGTCTACAATGTTTGCAGGATGAGGACGGGTGTTGTCGTCCATAAACAGAAATTCTGTATCCATCCCGCCCTGAAACAAACGTACATGTTGTTCCAGAATAACATCCCAATAGATGTTGCCTGTCATGGTTACATTCTGAACATGCAGGTTAGTTCTGGAATCCAGAATAATCTATCCCCAAACGAGCAATTCTGCACCACCATAACAGTGTCGTTCAATGGTGTTCTCTTGGTGGTCATGGGTACCTGGCCCTCTCCATGTGAATGTCCAGTGAGAATCAGACTGAAAACTAAATCTGGACTCGTCAGAAAACATTACACAAGATCACTGATTCGGTGTCCACAATGCATGCTCTCTACTCAAGAGTAACCGTAGGCGACAGTAAGTTGTGATTAGTGGAACACATCTGACAGGGCTTACGAGCATATAGACCAATTTGCCTTAAGCGTCTGTACATGGTCTGTCTTGAAATTGTTGTACTGGTAGCGGCAAAAAACTGACGAGACAGATCTGATGCTGTGCTCCATCTGTTTCTTTTGGCAGTAACTGTTAAATAACGGTCCTCGTTCGACATTGTAACTCAGGGGCGACCTGCTCTGCAACGTCTACTGACATTACCATCATCTTGGAATCGTTGACAAAGCCTGGAGATAACACTCTGGGAGAATCCAAGTTCCTCGGATACTTCCAGCTGGGTAAGTCCACATTCCAGACGACCCATAATTCTAACACATAAAAATGCTGCAATTGCTTCCTTTGTGCCATAACTATGCGGTTATTGAACTGAAAGGTTTTAAAGCGCTTGTGAACAATTTTACTTCCTTGCAACCATTTCTTATATACCCCTCTCTTACACTGTCGTCATTATGACGTTATATCGGCGCCATCTGGTCGTTTCTTGTAATTTGCATATTATTCTTCAAGATGTGTGTGGTAATTCTACATGTGAAATTTTTATTGTAGAGTTCAATTTCTGTGTGATTCTGAATTATCTTTAATTTATGTGCATGAGTGTACATGACACATATTTTTGTTTTATCAATGTATGTCTATTTTATCCTATGTGAGAGTTCCCTTCTCATTTCTCCAAGTAATGCCACCTTAGAAGTTATAATTAAATCAATCATAATTTAACTAATTATTTTTTTATAAATTAATTAGTTTAATGTTTCATTAACAGATTTTAGAGCACTTTAAAACGGAATTATAATAAATAAAAGCTATATGACAAGAAATAAAAATGTAAAAAATAAACCGTAATGCAAATGTAATATTTTCCTGGATAAAGTGCATTTTCTAAAATTAAAAGAATATTTAGCGAGGCAAACTTTTGAGAAACTATTAATTTTTAAAAAAATAGTTCAGATAATTTTCTTAGTAATTCATTGAAAATGCTTTAATAACTTTCAGTAAATATAACATTTGCAATAATTTAAAGAGCAAAGAAAGATAAAATTCAACTCTCTGATTTAAAATAATTATAATATCACGCGATTTTAAGTTATGAAATCTCTCTCAATAAATTACATAGTAAGTAAAATATTGCTTAAAAATAAATTGAAGCAAATTTATCAAATTACAAAAGGGCTATTCATACTTTGAAGGTTTTAAGAAGCTTGAGAAAAGTAAGTGTTCACTTTGTTACATTCTATTGATTCTCTTTTAGGAACATCTTTCATTCTATTTGATTTACATTCATTATCATTCTTAAATCTCTTCATTTTTTTAAATTTATTTATTTTAAACTAATATTTTGATTACTTAAATTTTAATTCGTCTAGTTTATTTCAAATATTGTTTCTTAATTTAGTTTCACTGTTCTTTGATGTGAAATGATATTTCTAATCGAATTCATTATTCGAAACCATGTTTATTTTTTGATTTCGCTTGCTTTGATGTTATACATTTATTTCTATTGAAGAAAATAATCTTTCTACTGAATGACGACTTTTATGCCAGCCTAAACGTAAAATCGTAGTGTTGAGGAACCAATGCATGTTAAAGTTTCCGTAAGATACAGTGTCCCTTGGCTGGTGTTGCATGGTAAAGGGATCGCCAGCTCAGTTGGCTGTTGACTTTTTTACTTAAACATGTTTCAAAATTACAAGAGGGTTGTTTGTTTTTATCGATTTTGGTCAATAGAAAAGGTCACTAGAAATGCTTTGCAATAGCCTAGTCAGAGGGTGGAAAGGGGGATTGATTTTGGTTGCATGAGTATTGTTGTTTTATTCATTGAAGGTGTAGAGACTCCAATTCATCGTAATGCTTCTCAGTTAGGGTGTAGTAAAATTGATTTTATTTGTGTGTAATTTTTATGATTGTATAGATTTGGGGTATAGTGGTAAAAAAATTTGAGCATCTATTCTTATGCTATGTAGAAAAGTCATAAATAGTGATAAATAAAAAATCATAGAGTAGAGTCAAAGTCATAAATAGTGATAAATAAAAAAGTCATAAATAGTGATAAATAAAGTCGTAAATATAATCAGCCATATTCCCTGATAAAGTTGGCAATATCAAGTACTTATTCTCATTTATTTCATTTATGTACATGTAAATCATTTTGTACATAAATAAATTTTATATTTTTTCAAATTTTTGCTTTTTTGATGTATATACTTAATGAGACTAAATTCCTAAAATTAAAGCTATAAAAATGTATGAAAGAAAAAAAAAATGATAACAAAGATATATGGTTTGCAAGAATATGGTTAATCTAAGTCTAAAAATAAAAATAAAACATTGGCGGAAGAATGAACCGAAGACCTGAAATAAAAACTGCAGAACAGCAATACATTCTATTTATTTATTCGTGAAAAAACATTTATTTCATATGATAAATTTATTTCATCTTTACAACTTTTCTAAGGTGACTCACAATACTTACAATAACATGTAACATGTTCGGAAGATTTTCGGGAATTTCACAACGGATAGAATGTTTGAATTCAGTCAAAATTAAAAGGTATGAATGATAGAAAAATGCCGCTCGTACTCATAAACTTTAGTTGAATTCCATTCATATTGAAATCACCTGGTTGAGACCAGATAATCTTGCAAATTTGATTGACCACTCTATCACAACAAAAATCGTTTCACTGGATTAACATAGTGTGATGGTTCACCATCCTTATTAGAGTTGATTGTGAATAACATGGCTTAATTCCTTTACACGTCTTCTAGACAGATTTTGGACATGCTTCTTCAAAGAAAAATGGCGCGATAAAGAAAGATAAGAGTTTCGATTTTATTAGTAGCTTTTAAATAAAATCGACCTCTTTTTTTTTACCTCTTTTTGCAAACTGAACATTTTTATAATTATTATTACCTTTTTATGCAATTTTAAAGCTTTTAAGGAATGTTTGGTTTACCATAATATATATTAGATTGGGGAGAAAGAAATTCATTATTTTTTCAATAGACCACAATAGTAATAATTATTTCATAACCCACCAATCAGTTTTTAGATATATGCTTATCAGAAAGGTGACTTTTTGTATTAAATATATTTTTGGTTTTTGGTTAATTCAATTGTGAATTACAGGGTGTTGAAAATGAAAGTTAACAAAAGATAATATTCTTTATAGTTCACAGTTTTTGTTTGATAAAGGCGAAAATGCAAACCACGTGGTTGAAATTTTGTATGGGGATTGAGGTCGTTATACAGTTACAGCCAGTTATGCTTAATTTAGGTTTTTTTTTAAAATCCGTTTAGGTATTTTAATGTAAAAGACACCCCTCGCACAGATAGGCCCATAATTGAGAATATTGCAAAAATAAAAATATATCGAAGTTGAACGAGACAAGTTAGCATCGCTACGAAGCTAAATATTGAGCATGGAAGAGATAACTCATCAACTTAAAACTGGATGAATCATTAACTTATATAAAGCTAGTCTCAAGAAGAAGTTTAATGTTTGGATGTCACATCAATCAAAAGAGAAAAACACGGTATTTCGAATTTTCATCTGCATGTGTATGATGACGAGGAAGGAGAAATGATCGAAGCGCGGTGAAATGCTTATATTGAAAGACATCCTTAAGGACAATAAATTGGTACCGAAAGATAATTGTGAAAATCGATTACAGGAGTTTTTCATTCATTGTTTGCAAAATCTCTATAAGAAATATTTTATAAAGTACTACCTTTAAAATATGCGCAAATTCTAAAACAAAATTAAACATATTTGATCAAAATTGGTTTTCTGAAATTTGTTAAATAACTCTCCAAATTCACGTAAAAACAATAGATTTATTTCAGATTGAAGACTGCTCGGTTATGAATGGTTCCCGTGTTGCAGATATTCATGTGATATCCTTAATGAGAGAGGCGCATTATTTTACTAGAAAAAAGTACGTAATAATATTTTCGTGAGGGACAATGCAAGTGCTGTCAAAAAGCTTCGGTAGTTTCGTTAAATTCAAATCTTTATAAGAAGAGATGGGAAAAAATAAATAAATTTATGCTGCTAACAACTAAACTTGAAAATAATGTGCATCTCTTCCTATCAAAATTAATATTGACCATGCTGATCATCTGGTTTGTAAATTAGAATATGATAAAAATAAAAGAATGAACCAAATCTGAATTTATAATAGTTCTTAACTATCTTTCCTTATAACTGTTTATATTATGAAAGTTTTTTGATTCAAAGAACTGCTTTTATGCTAAATGTGTCATCAAGGATATTCTTCTGTCGAATGTTCGATCTCTTCTTCTGATGCAAAACATTGATTCTCTTTCTAGGATAATGGTCCAGATTTGTTTTGTGATTGTTTGATAGACTTCCAGAAGGCAGTAAACATTTTCTTTTTCATGTTTTTAATATTAAGTGTATACTAATTTTTAAAATATAATAAGTATTTTCACTTTCATCTGTATAATTTTGTTGAATGGTAAATGTTATCATATTATCAATTATATAAAATAATTGGGGGTTTATTATTTTCTGTATGTCTCTTTCTATATATCTTATCATATGCCACACCTTATTATTATTATTATTTTATTATAAATGATAAAATTACTTTATTATCAACTTATTTCTCATTACGTTATTTTCAAATGAATCAAAGAGACATTTCTTTGAATGGCTTTTTGATTAAATTTTAATTAAGTTTTAAAAATATATATGATGTCTTAATATCTAAATAATTAAATTCTTTTCATTATTGTCGAAAGAAACTCGAAAACCTTAGTAGCTCATGTTGACCGTAAAACTGTCACTATGACAATGTTTCTTTTGACTTTGTTTGATTGTTTAGCCTAAAGACAGAAAGAATAACACTTTCAGCTTAGTTTTATGACTCAAGTTAATTGCACCCATTTAAAAAAGCCTTTGTCTCCTAAAAATAAAGCCTGCTTCATATTTAAGAAACATGCTTTTTGGACAAGAGTTCCTTAATGGATGGCTGAAGAAAGTAACAAAGATTTTATAAGAAAGTGGTTTTTAGTGAGAACATTCTTGAAATTCTTAAAACAGTTTATTCAGCGAAAAAATAGAGAAACAAATTTAATTTTAAATACAAAACAAACTAAATGAACAATGCACTTTTGAATATTTAAAATAAATATATAATTGCAATCTAAATTGTTACATTTAAATTGGTAAATTTTTGCGAGCACTTTTTTTTATATAGAATTTCAACTTAAGTTTAAGTTAATTTGTCTTTGAGTAGATTTTTTGAAATGTTGTTGTACGAATTTAAAATTATCAAGCATCCCATGTGTGAATTTTGTCTGCTTAGATTTCTTAAATTTATTTTAAAAAAATAATGAATAGAGTTATATGGATGAACTGTTATAGATTCTAATTAAGTGTGAATTGTTATATATTTTTCATTCATAGTATTAACATAATTCATTTCAGCTTTTATTTTTATTTAATGACTGCGATGAATATTTTTAAATCATGATGTTCCAGTGATCATTCAGACTTTCTTTTTAAATATTATGATAATTTAAAACAATAAATTCACCCGAATAGTTGATACTTTTTTGAAAAAGATCTATAGAATATCAAAGTTTAAAAAACCAAATTTATACGCAAATTGTAGAATTTACTTTGTATGCAACGACATGGAAGCTTGGCTATGTTTTGAAACAGCCAGACATTGTGCCTTCAGTCACTAAGAAATGTTCTAGTAAGGGCATTTTGGATTCACATAACAATCATGCTCATCGTTTAGCTATAATGCAAATTTAAATTCCCTCTTCAGATCAATACCAAAATTGAGGGAGTAGATCCTCTGGTACTGTCATCTATCGGAGGATTTGAAAAGCAAAAGTCATACTTTCACCTTCATAATGCTCTGATTAAACGAAAGACGCTCCCATTGATTTAAATTCGCATAGCGAGCTTGGCTTGTCCAAGTGTCATTAGTAACAACAACACAATAACAAATTTAAATAGAAAAGTAAAATGTAACATTGTGAAGTACTGCGAATCTATCCATAATTGGTAACTTTTTTCTATGAAACAATTTGACATCTATCATATTAAAAGAAACATATTTTTGTAGATAACCGTGTATAAAGTTGTTAAAATTCATTTAGAGATATTTTGCGTAACCCCCAAAACAAAATCAACCAGCAAACTTTAAAAATATATTTTTCTTCTTTAGCGATTCCCATTGGAAAAGAATCATATCTCTTTCTTAGAAAATTTTCAAGTCAAATATTTTCCAAACTATATTGAATTTTGGAATTAGAAAAAGAAATAATGGAATTCTCTTTTCTTTCAATTATTTCTTTCTCGAAGAATTTTTACAAAGAATGGCATCTGAAGATTATCTTTCAACAGACAAATTTAATTTATTTTTCCTCCTTTTAAAATGACATGCAGTCAAACTGAAATACCGAGACATTTTTTGACTTTTAAATTCTCTTGTGTAATGTAGCGTATGATTTAGAAGTAATTCCCCTATAAATTTCCTGTTCAAAAATAATTGTATTACATGTCTTGTTAGAATAGGTTGCTTTAAGTTTCATTATTTGTCTCTTTGGCTTCTAAATTGCTTTTTTTTACTTGAAAAAGGTTATTGATAATATTAATTTTAACTCAAATTTTGCAATTTTATCTTTCATTGAATTTTTTTTTTATTTTGAATATTTGGGTTCTTTTTCGAACTATGACTTAATTATGAATTATTTTCTATGAATATTTTGAATGTTTATGCATGAATGATTTTATTTTAGTATAGTGAATTTACTCATAAAAATATTAATTTGTCTCTTTTTTATAATGTGTATAAATTTCTTAAAAGTTTCGCGGATAAATCTTTATTGAATGAATGAAATCTTTATGAATCAATGAATTATAAATTTCCGTGATAGAAAGACATTCTTTATAAAAAATATGTATGAATTTTGTAAAATATAGATGAGAAATGTAAATATGATAAAATATTTTCTAATTAGTAGTATAGCTTAAGATGAAGATATGTATGATTAAAATCTTTGTACTTGATTTAAAATGTATGCACGAATGATTTTGGTGTTGATATATCAGGGAATTTATAATTATTTAGAAATTTACTTTTATATATATATATATATATAACTTTTTAAAAAATTGCTTTCATAAATTAGAAATTATGGTAATTTTTAAAATAATTAAATTGTATGTCACTCATTACTCAACAATAAAGATAATTACGGTAATTTAAGCTAAAAAATGATAAATTAAAATTATTAATCTGAAAAAATTATCAAGGTATTGAATTTGGGCAACAGGATATTGAAATATATTATCTTTATAGCTGAAAATATTCAACACTTTTATATTACTATGTTTATTTCTCACAAAATTTTTTTATTTTATTTTTATTAATTGCATACTTTTAAATTTTTTTATTAACAATTATGTACGTGTATTTTTTTTATCAACTATTGTATTGTACATATGTTTGTGTTACTTTATATTTCACAGCCATTGTATTATATTTCATGTTGTTAGAATTAATCAAGGTATGAGTGTAATAAATTTCTTACTTTCTCTTATATACTATCAATGATTAGGATTTCTTATAATCAAAACAAATATTCTATGTGACAGTGAAAATATAACACATTAAATACATGCATATGCAAAATATGGTAAATGATATTAACCATATTTTGCATATGCAATGGTAAATGGTAACAAATGGTAAATGATATTTATTATTGCATAATATACTTGCAAATGGAAAAACGATAAAATATGCGCAATCGTTTCTTGAATCACCTTTGGAAAACGTCTAGTTACAGACTTAAAGAACCAGATGATGGTCTCCTAAAGGATAGCTATCCAGAGCTCTCAACTATTCGAGAGAATTCATCTTCTAAATACGGCTGTAGAAATCTATAAGAAGAAGGTCCAATAAGGCTCCCAATATTTTTAGTAATGTGAAATTTGGTGAGATTAGATGTTAAGAAAGGATTCGACTAACTTTTATATCATGTTAAATGACTCGAAATATGTATGGTTTGTTATTTTGTTAATAAGGTATTCATTACCCCTAAAGAAAAGATTGTTTTGCCAAATGAAGAATGAAAATCGCGTATCTTTTAGTCACCATAAAGACAGCATTGCAGATTAATAGTGATCTTCAATCTTAGGCAATGGTGTTTTAAGACTTGATGCAGCGATGTCGCATATACAGTGCCTTTGAATTGTGGTAGAATTTGGTCATCTCACGAAATCCCTGCCAGGCTCGTACGCGGTGAATGTCATTACTTCACAAAGACTGGCTTGTGTACCTACTGCAGGAAATTGTTTATATGATCACCATCTCAAGCTTATTAGTACTTTGGCTTTCGTGTACTAACGTTCCTCAATGACATCAATGCAATGTTTGGAACACGTCACATTTTCTTCAAAATATGTTTACCAAAATCGGTGTAAAATAGATGCGTGTATAGGTGCGTCTACTCCATATCCTTGTTTGGTGCGGAGAATTACATAAGTTGATTGCTGCGTCGAATTGTCTTCATTTATTTGCCTCACCAACGAAACTGTTTTTCAGTGTGAAAATCATACCCAAAATATAACCATCTATCCCCTAAAATATCTTTATCATCAGAATGCTGCCATTCTCAGTACTGAGCGTTTCCTATAAGATCAAAAAACAATTTGGAAGAGAATTATTCTGGATGATAGAGCAATTATCCTCGTTATTGATTAAAAATTTTTTCCCTTTTTTTCCAGAATACAAATTATTTTGAATCACTTTTCATGACTGAGTTCATGGCGTTAATCCTGAAATTTATAAATAACCATGAAATTTATAAATAAAATTGTCTACTTATGCATTTTTAATCTTCTATTTTAATTATCATACCAAGTATATTTTACAGGATCCATTTTTCATTTTCAGCTTCCATCCATTAAGTATGTTCATTACATTTCATTACCTTCCGTATATATATATATATATATATATATATATATATATATATATATATATATATATATATATATATATATATATATATATATATATATATATATATATATATATATATATATATATATATATATATATATATATATATATATATATATATATATATATATATATATATATATATATATATATATATATATATATATATATATATATATATATATATATATATATATATATATATATATATATATACATACACACATACTGAAACAGTTTTCTTAAGATCTTGAGATAATCACTCTTATAAATTACTATTCATTTTTTTATCAACTACTTCCTTATAAATTAAATTTTTAAGTTTCTATCATTTATAGAATGGAAATTGAAGTTAAAGTTGGATTTAAGTTTTCTCATTCTTTATTTCAATGACTGCAAATAGTTTTCTATGTTGCAAAAAAATGTAAAAATTATCAAATATTGTCACCACTTTAGTCACTTCCATGATAAACATCTTAGATGTAAAAATACTATATTCATACATGTATTCAAAAACAATATAAAGAAATTCTCTGCAAATTTTAAGTAAATAAATCTTATAAGTTTTAAGAATGAACATAAATCAATATCTATTACTATTAAACTTGTTTACACATAAATCTAATTTTTTTCAATTTGCAGTTTTATAACTGTTAAAAATTAAATCTAATTACATTAATGTACTCGTTAAAAAAATTAGATGTATTATTTTTCAATGCGTGTATGTATTATACCAAAATATTTATTCATTTACTGCGTATCAAATGCGCGCTCGTTTCAGCATACAAATACATTTAAAACTTAACAGGATAAATATTATAATATTACTAATTTGTAATTTGTGATGAAAAATGATGCCATTACAAGTGAGAAGCAATTTTGTGATATCCAGATATTATAATATTTCACCCAATTTCTTATAAATATACACATTTTCTCTCAGCTTTTGACCCTTATTTTGTTCTGAATAGCAAATATTCTGAAATGATATTAACTGAAAATATGAAAAAGATTTCTATTTAATGTTTAGTGACTGAAAAATACTACAATTACTATTTATCACTGCAATATAGTTTCTAAATTATTTCCTGAAAATTGGAATGTTTCTAACTCTTTAACGTAGAAAAGAAATGTTCCAAGAATAAAAATCAACACTTTTTCCAGTTATTTGAAAGTATTAGTTTTATTTTTTCTGAATATAATTATAATGTAATTTTGCTTGAAATTACCTTGCGCATTAAATGCGCATGTTAATGCCAAAAATTCTTCTTAAGCAGTCGTTTGCAAGAAGTATAATCTATTCAAAATGACTTCAAGATACATTACAAGATTTTTTTCACCATAATTATTATTACTTTCGCATTAAGATTATCAATACATATATAACTGCAATTTGAGTTTCAAGTTCTTTTCCGAAAATTTCTTTTGAAATTTATAGCAAAATATATTGAAAGATAAAATATATAGTAAGAAACTTTTTTTTTGAAAACTAAAGAAATATGCAATACTATCGCTTTGGAACTTAACATAATGACCTGAAATTACAAATGTTAATGTTTGTTATTTTATAGCATATTTTGCCTCTAGAAAAAGTGTTGAAATTAATATTTTATGTAATAAAATATTACTAAAAATATTCATTTTAGTATAGAAATATTCCTAATTATATCATCAAACAGGAATGGAATTCTAAGCGCAGTTTAACCATAAGTTTGGAAATTGTTTTTTTTTATTAAATTGAGATTATATTTAAAATATTCCCCTATATCCATATTAATTATCTTAAATAAGTAATATTACCTTTAATTTGAACATAGTTTAGACTATAAATGTGTAGATAACTTGGTAGGGGCCGAGCAAATCGAGACATCTTCAAAAATTATTTATTCATGCAACGTATAATCGGAATTTTTCTTATAGCTTTTACTATTAAGATGAATTTTAAAGGATCTATGGAAAAATTAGAAGACAAATATATAATTTTAAATAATGGTCAAGTGATGAAGATGGCAACTGCGTTAATTACTTATTTTTTAAAAACCCTCATTCCATCAATGAGGGTGCATTAACTCATATAAAATTGATGTTTATGTATTATATCATCATTACAGGTTTTGGATAGATTAAGCTCAAACAGTTTGTATTTCTGGTTGTGAAGGTGATGCTTTACTAATAAAGAAATTTCAGCAATTTTGTTTATAATATTATTTCGTAATTTATTCAGATTAAATAAAAGGCTCTAAAATACTAACCATATTTTCGTGTCACACACACACACACATTTACTGTATTGAAATTTTAAAATATTACTTATTTTTAATTCAACTCTTAAAACTTAATATATTGCCAGAATCTATTTTATGAAAAAATATTGCTGCATAAAAAAGTTAGATCAGATACAGATTAAGATGGAATTTTTTTTTTTTTTTTTTTTTGCACTCAAGATTAAATTTCTTCAGTTTAAGAAATAAATAATAAATTCGATAAAAATGAAAAGAAACTCGAAATGAAAAATACACATACACTCGTCTATAAATCTATTAATGCTAAAATATTAAAATCGTCCAAATAAATGTCAAAAGGGAATGGGTTTTCTGACAAGAAATCAATTATATTTCAATATTATTCTCGAGAAATTTTGTCAAGAATATTTTTCTCAGCCGAATATCTATGCGAACAAATAAGTAATATTTCAAATAAATGTAAAGAAATATTTCATGATTTTGTTAAGGATTAATTCCGGAAGAGTATAAGGTGGATATTATTTAAATTTAAATCTGAAGTGTTTGTGCTACATGGAGCAAAGTCGAATATAAAATTTGAGATATTGAAAGCAATAAACAAGAATTTTCTTAACATATATCTTTGTTCTCCTGTACAGGGTAATATATACAGGGTAATATTTTTTAAAGTTTTTTAAAGTGAGAGTGTTTGAAGCACCCCATAGCGCGATCTAATAGCTAAAATGGCACAAAACTTGGTATTTAGACTAATCAAGATATGGGAAAAAGATTCTGTGAAAAAAATTATTCTAAAAATTGTCGCTAGAGCATTTTGTGGCGCTTTAAAATGTATAAAATGTGAGAAAAGAAAAATACTATGACATACGGTGAGGAATTAGACCGAATTCAATGTGTGCACCATTCTAGGAAATAACACCGTGAATTCTGTGCACAATGTTCACGAGGAATATTCCGCACTGTCTTTTTTATGTTGTTCTTTAGAACAGACAATTTTGATACTCCACCAACATAAACTTGAAATTTAAAATAACCCCAGAGCCAAAAAGTCACATAGCGTGAGGTCAGGGGAACGAGGTGGCCATGAAACTGGAAAACTGAGACTTATGCATCTATCATCAGAGAAGTTTTGGTGCAACATTTCCTTTGCCTTATTACTAATGTGTGGGGGAACACACCATCCTGCATAATTAGTGTCTGTTGGAAACGGTTTCCTTGCTGAATTTGTGGGAAAAGTAAACGTTTGCAACATTTTGTGGTACCTTTCTGCATTTATGGTGCATGTTTCAGGTACTGTCAAAGTGATGGTCTCAAAAAAGAATGGCGCAGTTACGAATTTAACTGTGAAAACACACCAAACAGTGACTTTTGGGGAATTTAATGGGATTTCGTGCACGGTATGGGTTTGCTCAGAAGTGTTTTATTCTAATTCTCGTTATTGTAAGCTACAGCAGTGCCACAAATTGTCAAAACGGTGGTTTTTGGAACTAAAATTTTTTTAAACCGAATCCTTTTGCCCATGTTTTGATTAGTCTAAATACCAAGTTGGTGTCATTTATGTTATTATAGAACACACACACACACACACACACACACACACACACACACACACACACACACACACACACACACACACACACACACACACACACACACACACACACACACACACACACACACACACACACACACACACACACACACACACACACACACACACACACACACACACACACACACACACACACACACACACACACACACACACACACACACACACACACACACACACACACACACACACACACACACACACACACACACACACACACACACACACACACACACACACACACACACACACACACACACACACACACACACACACACACACACACACACACACACACACACACACACACACACACACACACACACACACACACACACACACACACACACACACACACACACACACACACACACACACACACACACACACACACACACACACACACACACACACACACACACACACACACACACACACACACACACACACACACACACACACACACACACACACACACACACACACACACACACACACACACACACACACACATTGCTACGTACGTACGTAGCAATAGAACCGAGAGAAGAGTAATATTTTTTTCAACTTTTCAAACATAATAAAAAATGAATTTAAAAATTTCAATAAGGGTTACGTTTCATTTGTAACTTAAGAGAGCTTTAGATAGTGACACTGAGTGCTGTGTCGGTTATCTTCCGTTTTGGCGAAAGTTTGTTCGCATATGTCTGATTAATATGTGATATCCATGGGAACGGTAGGGAAATTTGTAAAAAATTCGTTTTTAACCAATAAAATATATAATTAAATCAATACAATGAGAATTTTTATTTTTCCATTTTATATTTTGTGTTTGATATACTATGATAATTCGTAAGAACTAACAAAAACGTATTTTATTAATGCAATCGATGTTCATATATTAAATTTCAAGATCTATGTATTATTGCACCTACTTTGGGATAATAGATAATTGATGATTTATTGACTTATGAATTATTAATTTATAACTAAAAATAATAATAAATAAATAAATAGCTATATTATATTATTTAAGAATAGAATACACTGTTTTTTGTAATTTTATTTAATGTTGTAATGGTGGAAAAAACCTGATTTACTTGCTGGAATAAACCCAATTTAATCGCAAAGGAATTTTGGAAGAGTTCTCGGAAATTTTCAAAGCTTTTGGAAATTTTGAAAATTTTGAAATAACACAAATTCTTACAGTTTATTTTGTAATCAAAATTTTGTATATATAATAATAATATTAATAATTTAAAAAATAATGTTACCGTTAAGTACTTATGAGTAGAAGTGTTAAGATGGGAAGAAATCTGGGTTTATTCCTTCAGGACTTTTGAGAATTTTCAGATGTTATATTAAATAATAAAGCTTTTTCACGAAAAATTAGATGATAAAGTTTTTTAATACAAAAATTTATTATAGTAAATCAAAATTTTATTACGGCTAAGAACTTATGAACCCATTGAAATAATACATAGTTTTTCTAAGCTTTCGGAAAAGAAATTTATAATTAATTATTTTTCAAAAAGGATTTTTAAGGTATACACAACATATTTCCGCTTTACTAATAAATCAAGGCAAATAAATATTTGGTAAAAGAAAACAATTTATTATAAAGCAACAATTGAGAAGAGCTTTAAAAAGTAATGTTAGAGAAAATAATATTTTTATTTCTTTCTAAACTCGAATTTATAACAAAAAAAAAAAACAAACAAAAAAAAAAACAGGAATAATAACATTTATCATGATGATCCTTAGAAATAAATCTTGAATTTATTAAATACTAATTCATAGCTTTTATTATCTTGATTAGTATTTTTGCTTTCTACAGCACGAAGTATTATTAACTTTTGTTCTTGACCATGACCAGAATTTTTGTGATTCTAGATGACAGAAGAGACACACACATTTTTTTTTAATCACGATTATTTACTGAATTTCCCTTCGCATATGTATGATAAAACAATTCATTAAATGAAATTTGATTGGTTGAGTTCATTTGTTCAAAATTCTTAATATTTTAAAAAATTACGATTTATTTTTCAAAATTCCTGAGAATTTCACTTCTATAGGTTTATATTATTCCCATTAAATTAAGACATACACATAGCAATTATAGTAACAGAAAATAAAATGAAGAATATTGAATAATGAATATTTGGTACTGATGTATTATCCCGTCGCGACCGTATCTGCGAAAAAGTTTATGTCGTTTAATAATTTGACTAGGCACTATATAAATTATAAATAGAATTTTTATCAATTAGTTACCGTGAATATGTAAGTAAATTATTCTGTTTTTTCCTTCAAATTTTGAAAAAAAGTTATTAAAATTTACAAAATTAGACGACACATTTTTATGGCGAAAATGGTCGATAAAACGTTAAGTACCTAAGTTTTATATAGTACCGAAATTTTATATGATTATAGCTAATATTCAATTAATTATTCATTCCTATTGATTAAATCACAGAATCAGGATTCTAGAATTTGATTTACATTTTAGCTTTGATAATATAAGGACATATTTTCAAAGTAAAGGAAATTATGTATACTGAAAGTTTCACTACGTACAAGGTTTTATAATGTGAATATATTTTAGAGAAAATTTTAATTTTGGAAAATTAATTTAAATTATTTTAATTAATTTCTGAAATATTATGAATTAGTGATTCTGAAGTAAGGAGTATTTAATGTAAATATATAATTGAAACTTTTTTTTTTAAAATTTCAAATTCTATGGATTAATATACTGAAGGGAATAAGTTTTCATAACTGATAAACGATAGAATTTTAAGATAGGCCATGATGTTAGTTTATGTTTTGGCACCATGCCACAAACTTTCAGGTGTTCAGTCTTAGAAATCGTTAAGCCCTTAGGAAATATTCTTTCTCTGTATTTCAACTCAGCTTATCTTTGGCACGTGTTTGGGCCATTTATCAAAACATTTGTTTTGTATTCCTTTAGTAAATATTTTATTTGAATAACTTTCCTTTAATCTTTCATATATTTTTTTTTATTTATCCCCTGGTACCATTACCAGATTTTACTGAAAAATTTTTTTTCCCGCTTCTTCTGTCGGAAGTTTGAAATTTTAAGTTAGGTGGGAATCTCTTACAAAAATTTATTGAGTAAAATACACATTTTTGTAGCGATAAAATTAGATTCAATGTTGTTCTCAGTTTAACTTCTTACCATCTTCTTCTTGTTTAACTATATTTATTTTCAGTTATTCAATTTTATCTGTTTGTAATACTCTTATTGAAAGACTAACCGATGATTGAAAAATATTTTCTAGACTGGTTATGGAGAGAGCTCTGTTTTTTATACCATGATACAAAATTGTTGACTATAAAATATCAGAATTTTTTTTATTGTATTATAAATTTCACGCATGTCTATCATTTACGCTCAGTAATCAGTTTTTCCTAATGGTGTGTCCTAGTTTGCATAGTTTTTAGTAAAAATCTGAAAGTTTTAAGTCTTTTGTTCTTCTTCATCAGTGAATGGATGCAGACACTTAGTTTACAATAACAACAACATGATTATTTGTTATTACGGTTAAACAGTTTCTTAACAACCAGTACTTATCAGATCATATTATGTACTGAATTTATGATTATTATATTTGATATATATGATTTTAATTTTTGAATTAATGATTTTGACAAATTTTTCGGGAAAATTTCTCTCATTTTCATTTAATGGTAAAAAAGCACATTTTTAAGTGGAAGGTTCAATTCCAGTTATTGTTGAAAAATGAAATAATATTCAATACATTTTTGTTTTCCGGTATTTATATCTTTTGGATTAGAAAATTTTCAGATTTCCTTAACTTTAAAATGTGTTTTCTGAAGTTGAAATGTTTTCTACATATGTTCGAAAACTTAATAATAGTTTTCAGTGATTAGGTTCCTCATTATTCAATGTAAAGTTCCTGAAAAATACAGGAAGCTGCAATTTGCTTCAGCTATTTTTTCCTTTTTTTCATTTTATCTGACGTAATTATTATTTTAATATTTCTAATTATTTTGCAACTAAAAACAAATATTTTTTTAAGTTAGTTTTATAATAATAAAATATTACAGGACTCTTTCTGAGATGTTATTATTAGACTTAAATCTGGAAAATTATTTTGATTTTCAATCTATAAAACGTCATTCATGCTTAATTTATGAATAATGATATTAATTTATTTATAAAGAAATAAGTCTCTTATTGCTATAGATAATTTTGTATTAATATTATATTTTGCTTAGCTCTGTTAACTGAAAGATTTAAAAGAAGCTATTGAGAGTAATAAATTAGTGTATGAATTTCTGAGTAGGGATATGCTGTTTACAAATCAATTATGCTATCATTATATTGAATAGTCTTATTGAATCAAAAGAAATAATACTCTACTAAAGTTTGCGAAATATTGTACAATTCAAGAAAATCAATCAATATTTATAACTGCTAATTTAGTGTTGCTAAAGTTAATTTTTCCTACGAGAAATTTTTATAACAAATAGAATTTTTCATAGTAAATAGCAAATTTAACAAATAAATATACTTACAATGGAAAAATATATAAATAGTTTGACATATAATCCTGTTTAAAAAATACAATATAAAAATTTTCTTGATTTGATTACAATCTCGAGAAAATATAAAATTTTTTAGGTATAAATAACAATACATTTAACAACATATTTTACCTAAATTGTGCATATTTTTGCACGTAAAGTGGTCAAGAATTTCACTTCATCATAATATATCTCTGTTATTATATTGCAGAATATGTTTCAAAATGATTTCTGGACATTTTTCTAAGAAACTCTTGGTTGTCCAGACTTTAAACCCATATTATTATTTTCAGAGTCAAATATCACTGAGTGTGCATCTACAGCTCTTAATGTTTTTAATCGTTATTATTTTTGCAACTGTACGGGTTCTTTATATCTAGAGCTTTTTCTTTTTTGAGATCAGGACATTTTGAGATTGAAGATCATGACTCGGGATTTTAATTTTAAGCCCTTGGAGCTTCAGCTCTGCAATTCAAATTAGATGTGTTTTAATTGAATCACGACTGACTTAGATATAATATTACATTTTGATGAAGTAAATTATTTTAACGGCACAATCACCAGTCAAAAAGTAACTCTGAAGTGAAAAATAAATAACTCTGCAAATTTCTTTATTTTTGCTACGATTTTAAATAATATTTTTCCTTCTCTACACATTCTAGGTCAAGGGGGTTGAGTTTGCTTTCCAATGAAAAATATGATTGCAAATGGACAAATAATCCAAATTACACAAAATTAAACTTAATGCTAGTATTTTTAATGGAAATATCTGTATTCTTCTTAGTTTTATTTTAATATACTTATAAAATTAGTTTTAAATTAATATTTTTTATGCATTAAAATTATCATTTTCTTTTACACAAAACACTACATATCGAAGACACTAATTAGCATTTATTGAATTTGAGTTTATCTTTTCACCAACTATAATTGCAAAATGTTGTTCCAATAAAAAGTAAATGATAACGCCTTCCTGTCAGTTAGAATTTAAAGACCAAAAGGAATTATCAAAAACTACAAAATGTATCTATTTTCAGACAGATATGTTTAAAAGAATCTTCATTTATTACAAACTATTAGTATCTTGACTGATTTCCACTAAATGCTTCACAAAGTGTGTTTTGAATTTGACTTAACACATTCTGCATATAACTATCCTTTTACTGAATATATTTTCTTATTATAAAAGGAGCTTACTTTAACTGGTTTAATTACTCAAAATTCATTTGTCAATTGGTAAAGATAATTCACTATTAATCAATACATAATCTTAAATATTTTGTTGAAGCAAAATGGCTAACAGATGATGTTTCTAATTACCTATCGACTAATAGTAAGTAAGTAATTTAATTTTTTATCAATGAAATGTGTCCTCACTTAAACGTATTTTGAGTGCATGCAAGAGTTTCAACTACAGGCTCAGTACTTTAAAACTAATCATTATCATATATACGATGATAGTTTTTCAACGTATCAGATTTTAAAGTGCATCAGGATCCAGTAAGTTTCAGGGCTGGTATGCAAAATGTATGTTTAATTCGAAATAATCATCTAAGAACTAAGTAAAAAGGCGAATAATTAAATTTTCAAATTAGTACCCTATTTGGTGTGGAGTCTGACTTCTTCATTCCTCATTCACACAAGGAAAGGACAAAGACAGGACAGAGGGAGAGAGATAAAGTACATCCATGCTTGAACCGGGATTCGAACCCAGGACCTCCCTATCTGTAGTCAGGCACGCTGACCATTAGAAAGTTGGCCGGTAATATATTGGATAATACATACTTTACATAAAATTAAGAGTATCTTCAACTTTTTTCGCTATTAATGCCATATTACTGGAGATTTTTTGATGTAAAATTATCTAATTAACGAAGTTTAATTTTTTCTAATATTTACGGAAATTTTTTATTTTGGAAAAATGAGGTATTTTTATTGATAGGAAAGTCAAAATTTGCCTACTCTGCATAATGTAAATGTAAAATTTAAATTACTGCTCGTTAATAAGAATAAAGAATCCCATAGAAATACAAACAAGATTTTTAGGGAAATTATATTAGAAAATCTCACTATATCTAACGACCTTTATGAGGTTAATTTATAGTTAGTTATTTTTGAAAATGTTTTTTTTTTAAGTAAAAATAATTTTTATTTAATGAAGGAATGTAGTAATCATTATTTATTTGGAAAAAAAAAAAAAAAAAAAAAAAAAACACTTTATATTAGAAAAATTATTATTTCAAAGATTGAAATGCATTTAAATTAGCAAAAAAGCTATTGATATTACATTATTTCTATTAAATTTTACAACCTTTTCGTAACAAAGATACATTGATAAACTCCCATACAGGAGGAACTTGAGAGAGCTTTTGAAATAAAAACAATAAATTTAATAGCATCGTCATATTTTTTCGAGCTAGTAACTTGAGACAATTTCGTAAAAACTTTTATTCAACAGTGCTTAAAATTGATTTCACTTTATTTTTTAGGGATAAAATTGAAAGATACGAAACAGTGGAAGCATTTTTTTGTCAAAAAATAATGAAACGAAGTGTGTTACAGCCACTTTGCGTGGAATTTTCAGCCCAATTTTATTGCTCTTGTTCAAACATCTTTTTAAGCTAAGCAAATCCCGGAACTGCATGCGGTGGGCTGGATCCTATTATTGTATCCAATTTCCGGAAATATTTTTAAAAGACCACGAATTTAATTCGAAGTCATTCTCTTCTTTCCCACCCCCACAGAATTTACATGGGAGTGGCCCACAGAAGTCTTTTAAGGTGAATGATGATTTAATGGGGAATACCGTCTTTTGTGTCCGTGCGTAGGCGGGGAATTTAATGACATACTCTGTTAATGTGTACAGTTGTAAGAATTCAACTAATTGTTTGTTGCTTCTGTGTGATGAATAAAATAAAATATTAAATGTTTTATTTTCTTAGTTAGGTGTTGATTACCATGCTCAAAAATGTACACCGAATAATGAATTGTTTGCAAAAAACTTTAATTCATTAAATTAATATTTTTATTACACTTTTTGATTGAAAACTGTTTAAAATGTTGAACATTTTAAAATTAATACTTTAACACGAAAAGTCTTGAAAGATGTTTTAAGTTATCACTTTAAAGAGAAATTTTATTCACACTCACTTTGATTATAATAAAAGAAAACCACTTCTCATTATGATTTATTTTCCTAAAAATGAAAATATTTTTGCTTGAGGTTTGATCTTATATTATACTGGATTCACAGAATAACCTATAGAAATTTATTTATTTACCGTATGATTTTAATATATTGATAACAAAAAGAGAACTGTAGTTATGTTTAATCATTTTTAGATGAAAATTTCACCAAATTCAATAATACATTTTAAATTTTTATATGATTAATGCAAGGTTAAGAAAAGTAATTGATTGTTATATTCAGTCATTTTTAATCGAAAGTTTTGCAGACCAAGAGAAATTCCTGTATCTTCAGAATAATTTTTAATATGTTACAGTTAGTTATATTCAACTCTGAGGCAAGCTTTCGTAAAAATTGTATATGATTCAATAACCAATAAAATAAATTTATCTTCACAGTGGTTACTAATTAGGTGGTTTAAAAAGTACTTTTAGTTATATTTTTAGTCAATTTTTAATTAAAATGTTTTTGACTAATACGAATGGGAAAAGACAACAAATAACTTGTTTTCGCAAACACAAAACGTAACTTTGAATAAAATGATTATCTGTGATGAACACAAAATCTGTATGAACTTTTTAAAATATAATAGTAATAAGTCTTACTACAGAAGTCACATTTCTCAGTGATATATTTTTATTAAAATATTCATTAAAGTATTTTAGTCATGTCATTTACACACTTACCCATTTAATTAATATTCTTTCAATTATGTGCATGTCGTTAAACTTAAGTTTTCATTCATTTTCAAAGTTAATGTGATTTGTAGTTTTCCTTTTAAAATGAAAACTTCTTTAATACACTGCTAATTATGTTACTTTTTTACTGGAAATAATTATGGTTATTTTTAAAATATTATACTGTTGACAGTAATACTGAATTAAGTTTATGATATTGGAGATTTCATCAAGTTTCGTGATGAATTTGCAGATACTCTGATTTCTAAAATATATATTCTTTTATTTAAAACAATGTCTTTTTAGGAGTTGAAAATATGTTTTCAGGAAATAAGATAGGGAAATACTCAATTTTTTAAGCCAGGTATTATTTTATTATAAAAATTAAATTTTCTAACATTAAAAGAATTTTTTGAATTCCATTCTAGTGTTAATTTTTATAAATTAAACTATTGGAAATCACTTTAGAAATATGGAGCAAGGGATAGAAAGAGAGCCAGAATTAGAGAGAGAGAGAGAGAGAGAGAGGGAAAGAGAAAGAGAGAGAGAGAGAGAGAGAAAGTGAAAGAGAGAGAGAGGGAAAGAGAAAGAGAGAGAGAGAGAGGGGAAGAGAAAGAGAGAGAGGGAGAGGGAAAGAGATAGAGAGAGAGAGAGGGAAAGAGATAGAGAGAGAGAGAGGGAAAGAGAAAGAGAGAGAGAGAGGGAAAGAGAAAGAGAGAGAGAGAGAGGGAAAGAGAAAGAGAGAGAGAGGGAAAGAGAAAGAGAGAGAGAGAGAGAGGATGTGATTTAAATTAAGAACTGTAACACACTATTTTGATATAAGAGTAATAAAAATTTCTATAACTGTTCTGATAAAAGGGTACTATTCTAATAAAACTTTCTTGATGAGCAATATTAAGATATATATATAACTTCAATTTAACTGTATATTATTCTGCATTATTACATGCTTGAATTGTTTCGAAAAATGACTTTAACGAATATTTTTATATGTATTAAAAATGTGTTGTTTTGATTACATTAAACATATATTTTCATATTTTCATTCTTCCATGGATAAATGTAGAGTAAAATATGGCAGCAACACTAAATTCTCTATCGAAAAATGAAACTCTATCTTAAAGTTAAGGCAAAGAAAACACCAAAAAAGTAAACTTTTCAAACCCACTTAAAGAGAGACGTGTGTATATATGCAGTTTACCTCGTTGCGTGGACAACAGATGAAAGACAGCCAAGAAACTTTCTGAGGTATAATGGAGCTTAAGGTCACGAAAGAATAACCGGCACGATCTGAGACATATTTTTTTCTTCAAAAATGTATAATAACATTATTATATTATAGACATTAAGGAAAACAAAACAGAACTTCATCTTCTGTGACTGACTTCAAAAAAATAAAATTGCAATTCACCCATGCTTTGTAACTATAGAGTATTTTGTTACAGTTTGTTGTTATGGAGCATTGCTTCCAAGACATGTGCGAAAAACTCAAGCATGCAATAAGAATTTTTATGGGATGTATTTTTCCCTTCAAAATGATTTTCTTTTTCCTCACAGTATGGCTCTCTTGAGAAATTTCTGAGTGAATTTCGGAATCCAAATTTAGTATTTATGTATTTGTTTCATATTTATCGATACTAAAATGACGAGCGATTACAGTTCGCACTTAGATTTACTTGAAAATAAATTCCTAGGATATTGCACGATAGAGAATATTTTATTCAGGAATGAATTTGAATAATATATTATTTTTCTAATTTAAGCTAAATTAAGGATATGTATATACAAACATATTTATGTATGTACATGTTTGTGTGTTTGTACGAATCTTCACTATATTCACTTAATATATTTTAAAACTCTTATTGAAAGCAATAATAAAACAAAATATTAAAAAAAAGTTTAATAATTTTTATTTTGCTTAGTTAATGTTTGTTATTCTTCACAAAAATAATTTTATAGTTTTTAGTATTACTGTGTTTTATATGAAATTTAAATTTGTATTTTAGTGGACACTTTAGTTAATAAACTTTAACTTTGAAAATTTAAATTATGATGGTTAAATTATTTAAATTAGATTACTACATTAACATGAAAATTCATTATATTTATTATTATAATTAAATCATATTTATATGAATAATTTTGAGGTTATACAATTTCACACGTCCTACATTTTTAGTAAAATTTGCATTTACAACAAACCAATTTCTTTAGGTAAGTATATTTTCTTCTGAGATGAGATTCTTTTGAGAATTTTTTGTTTATTAATTCAACTTATAAATTTTATGAATTTATAAAAATGCATTATTTTATTTTATTGTACAAATAAACTATTACTTCTCTGTTTACGTCCATCATACATGCATCGTAAATAATGAAGACTGGTCCAAAAGAAAAAAAAAGTGTAATTACAGTCTCGTGAAAATCGAGAGAATTCCCATCTGTGATTTATTTCATCAACATCATTCCATCACGAAATTTCTTCTCATCAATTCTTACAGAGCTGCATCACAACATTCCGTATGACATTTCATGCTCCCGACGTGTATCGGGAATCGGCGCAAAGCTCTTCGGAAAACTTGTGTTCTCTTTTGATAAGATGTTGGAATTGTTAGCTTGCCGCTTCATTAGCTAACTTCTGAGTGGAGCAGTAATTTAATGGTGGAGTGCGCTGTAAATATTATGACAAAATTGTAAAGAGGAACATGAGGGTTGGTTGAGGAAGAAGAACGATGATCGTATACCTATTTTTCGGCTGATTTCAGTTCTTGAAAAGATTTGGCGATTTTTGGCAAATATTTTTGATTTGATATTAGCTAATTTATTGCTAACATTTGAAGTGATATTTTGTGAAAAAAGTAAGGAATTAATCATGAATTATTTTTGTATAACATTAAAATATTGATTAGAGGAATGTATATACAGGGTAATTTCATAGGATATTTTGAAATTTAATTATAAAAAGGATGAATAATTTAAAAAAATTATCTTAAGTATATATCTTTAATAAAATGTATGTGAGATAAGAATACAGTGCACAAATGTAAATGTTTTGTATATATATGATAATATTTTCATTAATAACGTATTTTCAAATATTATGTGCTAAACAAGTCAGAATACTTTTTTTTATTTTATATATTTATTAACAAAATAAAAGAGATTTCATCTTCATGACTTAATAAATATAATTTATTTTATTTTTTTCATATTATCAAATGTTCGCCAATTTAATTTTAAAATATGATATAATGTAAATCTGACTCCACATTGAGAAATTCATAGTTAATGATCGATTTGAGGTGTATATCTGTTGGAATTTATGCATAATTACTTCATATGCAAGAGAGCTATCTGATAACAATCTATGTAAATTAAGTAGGATTGATAGTGACTTTTTAGAGCGAATATTTTATTCATTAATTCTTCCAACAGTTACAGTTTATTCATTCTTGTTGTAAAATGCATATTTTATATTAAATCTGAGTTGTGAAGTTATTCTGAATAGAATACATTTTACATTTACAAAATATAATACATTTTTCATGATAATCGCAAAAAGGTAATAGATTATTATCTGTGATAACAGAGTTGAATCGAAATAAATACAATACGGCATTTAGAAAATCACAAAAATTTGACAAAACTTGTTAGATTTACAGTAAATTTAACCATGGATGTGAAACTTTTATTGAATTCTATCTTTATAATGTTATCATTAAATATGTTTGTGACTTTGTAATTTGAGATTTATATTATTTTCAACATAAAAAAGTGTATTATAGTCATATTAGCAATAAATATATATATTTTTATTTATATATTTAATTATTAAGAAATAATGATTTATCGCGAATATGAATATGTCAGGATATTTTGATATTTAGTAAGGCTGATAATTAGTAAGAATATGACAAATTTTTTTTTAATTAATAAGTTGCATTTACTCTAGACTTACTTTAATTTCAATAGTCTTGTAATGAAACACAATAATAATTGAGTGAAAAATTAAAAAAAATCATATCGATGATTAAATTTTTTATCACGTTCTTAAATATGAATGAAAAAGAATTTAATTTACTAATATTTAATGATGCAAAATTACGTTAATACTCTATTATCAGTAAATATTATTTTCATTTTTTAAAAATTATTCACTTTAATTTTTTTCATGATTATATGTTTCTTCCTTACTTAAATGAATGTAAAAACAATCAATTTCTTATAAAGTATTCGAATTCTTATAATGTGGTGACAGTGATTGAAAATCTTATTAAAAATATGAAATATTTATTATATTATTCTCCAGTAAACTGTTTTAATATTTATTGCAAAATATCCATTCTAATGGTAGAGATTTTGTTAAAAGATAGTTTAAAATGGTAAAGATATTTTTAAAAGACATAAATATTTTTGTACATAATAATAGCATCAAAATATGCAACAGAGAGAAAACGTTTAATGTATTTTTAGTACACCAACAAATTTTAAAAATCATTCGTCTTTTTCTTCTAAAAATGAATAAATTTATCATTTTTAAGAATAACTGTAAAAATATAAATAAAAAATTATGTAAAAAAATAGGTAATAATAATTTTACCATGACTACATAATTTTTTCATTAATTTTTTTAAACTTATATTACGTATTCTAATATGCATATAAAATTATTTCTTTTTTACAAAAAATAAAATGCATTTTAATTTTGTAAAAAATAAAAACTGCATATCAAAATCGAATTTAACCATCTTATTTTTTTATCTTGATTCTTAAAATTATTCATTCAAATATATTTGTAAGAAAAAGGATATGCAAAGCACACTTGTATGAAAACTTAAATTTCACCTTAAGATTTAAATGAAAATAATGGAAAATCACAATGAAAAATAACTTTAAACGTTGAAACAATAGCGTGAATTTTGGGTTAATGGAAGAAATTTGAATAAAGCTATTTGACTTCAACTAGGAATCGTTTTTGACCACAGAAAACTATGGTATCCAAATTTGATTGCATTTGCTTAACGTCATATTTAAAATATGAATACTTATTTGAAAGTTGAAATAGGAATATTACCATATTAAAATTATATTGTTTTTCAAGAACTGATATTTTTTGTAATTTTATGCTATAATTCTAAAAAATAACTTTTTAGGAATTAGGAAATATTTTGGTAGTATTTAAAAAAAAATTACCTCTGAAAAATTTTCAAATGAGTAATTATAAAAATATAAACAAGCATTTGTAAAACAATATTTTAACAGATCAGAATTATTTTAAATAATGAACAAAAGAGCACTTCTTTTAATTAAAATTTGCAATAGAATATTTGGCAAAAATATTTTTAATAAAATATTTAATTTGAAGAATTTCTCTGAGCTGGTTAATGGAATTACATGAAAAATTAACTTATAAAGGTATATGATTAAATCTTTAATTTATCAAAACGATTTGGTGTTGTCTTCATTTATATGTAAAATAAAAAATTAAAAATGAAATAAAAACGTATAAAATTAAAATTAATTCGTCTAATTTACGATAAGAAAATTAATTTTTCTTTGTTTAATAGAAAATTCCCAAGAGTTATTAATTAAAATTTTGAATTATCAGGCATATTTACTGCAAAGTAAATGATTAAAATTATAAAAAAGTTGGATATTAAATAAGTCAGAAAACATTACATGCTATACTTGCATTATGAGCAAAATAATCAGAATAAATGATTTTATTTCCTAAAATTTGGTTCATTTTTTAAATAATTATTTAAATAAATTATTCCTGAAATAATTTAATTATTTTTTCGATCATTTTTCATCTTTATTTGAATTCTACCAGTATAATTATTTAATTTATTTTAATATTAGAACATTTGATTGTACATTAATAGTACTTACATAGCTTGTCATATTTCTCAACTGGTAGTCACTAACAAATTAAAGTAACTACTGAGCATTGATTATAGTGTTTTCATATATTCTTAAACAAAATCAAAAAACAATTCTATATTTGAAAGAACAGTAAAACTATCAAGTCGACACTATATACTAATACTACTTTCTGAAACTTCCCACTATTATTCCTCAAATCACAATTATGGTATAGTATTATGCTATTATTATCAATCAATATGATGTTTTAGGTTAGATTTAAATCATATTTTTCGCTATCTTGCATCAAGTCTTTTTAACCGGAATTTCACTATTTACAAGTGGTTTCAAAAAATACATATTTATGTAATAAATATAGATTTCTTGGTATTAAAAATATTGAGTAAAGAAACCGTTGATAACTAATCACAATCAGTTTATTTATAAATATTATTGAGAGTTTTTAGATGATTTAAAATGGGTAATAAATAATCTATCCATAAACAACATAATCATTTACAACACTTTATTTAAAAAAATATGTTTTGTGATATTAAAATAAAAATGGTTGTAATACCTGTCCGTAAATATGAAATACAGAGCAGAAAAGGAAACATCTTGATTTTCCTCCGAAAACATCTTTTGTTAACAAAATACTAAGAAAATTGATACACCGTTACGGAAGTTAATTGTTTTCGGAAATTAATGTTTTATTCTTCTTTCCCTTTTTATTAATACACTTTAAGTTTGCGTAATGAAACATTTTCTGACATAAACGGGAAGAAAAATATTTGAAAGCATTAATGAGCTCGTATTTTATTACTTAATTTAACATTCACAAAATGGAAATTTAATAAATCATCCCTGTTTTAGTTTCTGTTCTAATAGAAAAAAAAATCGAAAAATGAAAGAAAACTGTTTTTATAATATAGTTATTTAGACATTTTTAATTTTTTAAGAATCTCAATCAATAGATTACAAATTGGTATTTTTGTTTAATTTGTAACGAATGAATGAACTTGAATACAATAGAAATATTAAATATAAATTAAAAGTTAATTTCAATATAATCTTTATTTGAAGTTAATTATTTGTAATTTAAACTTAAAAATATTTAAATATAGTCATTAATGGATGGCAACAAAATATATAAGCATCTTGGAAAATAATAAATAAAGCATATCATTCATCATCAAATTGGTTGAAATGGTTTCAAATATTTTCCTAATCGCAAACATTGTCTTTCTTTTGAATATAAAATTTTGAATATAAATTAATTATTTTGATTTCAAAAAGTCTTAAATATAAATATCAAATTACTTATTGAAAAAATTGCCAAGATAATTAATTTAAATTTATATTTAAATTTGAAATTAATAACAGGGGGATTTTCTTATGTTTGAAATGTTGGAATTACACAATTAATCAAAATAATAAAACAAATGATTGCATTTTGAAACTAAACAGAAGGAGACAAATTATTTGTGTGTATTATCGTTATATGATTGTATAAGTCCTGTAAATTTGTACACATGCAAAATTTCTTAAGTAAAGGAAAATGTTGAGATATTTAAGTGAAAATTTAAAATTTTCTCTCTTCATTTTGCATAATAATTTTTGTATGTATTTACGGAAAATAATTTTAATAAAATCAAAAAGTAATTTGATTTTTCAAAAAATTTGAGCTCGAAATTAAAAGTTTTACAATACTTTTCAATTTTAAAAATTTGAGAATTTCTTTCTCAGTAGTATTTTTTTCCAATTTTTAATTTTATATGTTTGAAAAATACTAAACTAATTAATTATATGGATCATTTAGTTTTTTCATTTGTAAATAGTATTTGTTATGAGAAACTTTTTATTCGTGCAATTTTTATTAATAATTTAGGTGAAATATTTTTCATGTAAATAAAAAAATATCAATGTGCTTTGCACCAAATTTTTTTAACTTTACTTAAATAAATGTGGAAAATAATTTCGGAAGCAAAAATTATTTTAATTATATTCCATGATATTTGTCCTTTATTTATAGAAATTGCAGTTTTAATCTTAAATTAAGCCCTTGTGACTCTACAAGTGCTCAAATATACAATTCATAAAATAACTATTTAAATTATACTTTAGATTTTCTTTCAGAAACCCTATTATTTTCCTAAAAGTAATTGATTATAGGCAATATTTTTAAATTAAATTAAATAAATACATATATGTTTCTTGAAAATATTGCATATATATTATCAATTAAATAAACAACAGATAAAATACTTAAGACATAATTTTCAATTTCAAATAACATATAAATAATGAAGTTAGTGAAATTGGAAGTCTAATTTAAATTTTTTTTTATGTAAATCACTACAGCTTCAATAATGAACACTTAAGAATATTAAGATGATTCGAATAGTTTGAGTTTTAACTCTTACTTAAAATACTTAAGTAACGAGAAAAATCAATAATTAGTATAATTTTCCAGATGTGAGAAGATAAGTTTCACAAACACATTTTTGTTTTTATCAAATCTTCAACCATCAGTTAAGAAAATTAACATATTTATCTATTAACAAAAACAAATACAAGAAAAACATTTTGATCTTTGTTTTTAATAAACAAAGAATTATTGAATTAAATACTGCGAAAAACTGCATAATTTAATAGAAATGGATAGAAAATCAGATTATGTGTCACATTTCTGTTAAAATCATATATTTCATGCAAATTAACATTACTTATAGAAATGATTCTAACGCAAGGATTTACACAGGAACAAAAATAAAATTAATTTGATTCTAACTAATGATATTTTCATTTCTAGAATTTTATTATTGAATTATTTTTTAGTAACTTATAAGGGAAAACTAATTCTTTATTTTTATCATCATAAGGAAATACATTTCCAAATAAATAGAGAGAGATACAAAATGATTAACCTCTTAGTTTTTAAGAAAACAACTTTTTCATTCAGTTAAAAGATTTAAAATTATTACAAAATTTTATAGAAAAGAATAGGATAAAGGTAAACTTTAAAAATTAAATCTAATTGAATGAAAAGATGTTTCCAGGAAAGCATTTTGAAACCATAAGAACTTTATTTGCAATTTGAATACAATCTATAAGCATTCACACACACACAATGCACCTAAATAAGTTATTCTATTCTGTTTAATCAAATAACACAAATAATACTCCTAAAAATCAAAATTAAATTTATATATTTGTCATTTACAGTAAAGTACAAAAATATAATCTTTTGATACGATATTGTTTTAATTTAATAATTTCTCTTTTTATACTGTTAACCAAGTTTAAATTTTTAAAATTCAAAATACAAAATACAATGAAGTAATATTAGAATTTTTAAAATTAAAAGGTATATTGCATTATTTATATTATAGCTGCATTATTATATTAAAACACAAACATTTTCTTCACTAAAGAGCCTAAAAATTATGATTCAAATGTTTCTATCTGGAGCAAGAATAAATAATGAAGTTTTCACAAATTTGATATAAAAATTTGTTCCAACAGTGGCTTTCTGTTTTTAGTGAGAAAAATTCTCTACACATTGTTGTTTTACATACAAGTGTTATACATTACTATAAAGTCATATAAAAAATGGTAATTTTTAAGACAAGCTTTCAAAAAGTTTCTATAAAAATTAATTCCAACTTGATCCAACCATGACTTTTTGTTTTTAATCAGAAAAATGCTTTATATGTTGTTATTTTATATATGCAGGTATTATACAGTATTATAAAGTTATAAAAAATGGTAATTTTTAAGACAAGATTTCACAAATTTAATAGAAAAGTTGGTTCTAAAATCCAACTGTAACTTTTTCGTTTTTAATCAGAAAAACTTTACACATTGTTATTTTACTTTTGCATGCATTATACAGTACTATAAATCGTAAAAAAGACTAATTTTTAAGACATTAATGTTTGAACACACTTGAAAAACATGTTTCTTTTAAAAATAGAGTAGAGAAAAACTTAACATAAAAGTCTGATTTACCATATAATGGAAAATTTTTAGTATACTCAATGCTCGTACACAAGAGTTAATTGATTTATTTATTTGCTTTATTTCTTATCTGAAGTTCTTTCAAATTTCTCACTCTTACACCAGCTAATAACCGTGTTTCTTTTCATTATTCCATCTTTTACTGGACAATTGGTAAAATTTGGTAATTCACTTGCTATTTTAAGAGTTTCTTAAATGTTTTACTGGTATTTAAGCAAGTTGTCTATACTTATATTTAGAAACTTTTTGCTTTCTATTTTTAATTTTGTAGTTAAAATTTGAGCCTTAAAATGGACCTTTAAAATTGTACTTCAAAGCGTTTTTGAACAGTTAATTTCATGTACTTTGGCAATTCTTATCTTGATTATTCTTCAGTATAAGTAAGAAATAAATTCCAATATTTTGTTAAGAAAAACTTAGATTAAAGACTGTTAACTTTAAATATTTTGAATATGCTTTTGAATTTGTGCAATTTAGAATATATGATATAGAGTTTCAGATAATTAAAAATTGTAATATTTAAGAACTTTTTAAAAGTTTTAAAGAATCGAGATTAGAATTTGGTAAATTTAAAGCTTAAATTAGAGACAAAATGAATAAAAGTTAAAGTCTTGATACTTTTATGTAACGAATAAATAAAAAAATTGATTATATACTGTTTGAGGTTATAAGTAATTGAATTTATGAAGTATATTAAATTAAATTCTTTATTTGAGTGAAATTGTTTTGGAATCATCAGTTGCATTTCCTGAAATTTGATTGGGAAAACTGTGAATGAAATTTTGTGCAATAGTTTCTTTCTTCATTCAATATATATAAATTTATGTGTGGGGAAACACTTTCAAAGAAAAAAAAAGCATTGTATCGAAACAGCTCGAAGAAATATTCAGAACAACAAAACCTTTTAGCATCTATCTCTTGATGTTATAAGTTATCTTGTTAGAGATAAGAACGCATATACTTGTATCATCTGAAAGGCTCAGCATCTGTGGCAATGTATTGATGCAATTAAGAAAGCATCATATTACTCCGTTTATCTTCAACCCTTGACCTTTCACGGAAGCAAATTGAATTCGGAATTATGGGTGGACCTTACGACGACGAAGTCTGACCTCGAGAATTAATTTTTATTAAGAGAATATTATCTTGTTAAAATATTAACGTTACGACCAGAAGAATGATCTCGAATCTGAGTCTAAATAATGAAATCTTGGGAAGACTCGCAAATCTTTTCAAAGTTGGGAATTTAAAATTTTTTTTTCTAGATAGTAATTTAAATTTAATAATCAATCAGAAAAGAAAATCGAAATTAATTCTTAATATGTTTCTAGTATATAACTATAAGCAAATATTAGAAGTATAATAAGAAAAATTATAAACATTTATTAAATCGAAAATTTTCCATTTTATTTAAAAATATTGTTTAGTTTTATTTGTATGTAATACATGTTTAACCACTGAATTTTTTTATTTTAGACGTCGAATGGATTGGAGGTTGAAAATGTCTTAGAGAATAATCATTTATGTTATTAAAAATTTATTGGATTTATTTAAATAAAATGTTGAACTATAAAGAACTTTAGGTAGACAAAATCAGAATTTCATTTATTTTCAATTGAAGATTGGAAATAAAATAATTCATTAAAACAAATTTAAAATATTTTTTAATTTATTGATTAAAAGCCTATAAACGCATGGTATTATTAATGAAATAATGATTTTTATCAATGCATTGTGTTGGAGACGTGCCTCATATTTAACCACAGTTTATTTCATAACTTATAGAATTAAAATAGTTGTAGCTTTATACTATAAGTTATGAAGCAATGTATGAATTACTTATATTAGCATGGGCATACACATAATCATAATGTAAGGAATTATAATATATGTAATATAATTTATTATGAAAGAATATTTTTTGTTCATTTCATGGAAAATAAAAGTAAAATATATTTTTTGCTTGAAATCTAATACATGAAGAAAATTTGTGAATGGAATATTCTTGAGTGATGATTCAAGGGGAAATTGAAAGTTAATGTAAGTAATTAAAATAATTCCCCTAGTTTCTGAATTTATATTTTAAGTTCTATATGACTTGATTTTAGTATTCTTTTCCAAGATTCTTTGTCTTTCTTTCTTACGGTTTCTTTTTAATTGGACAATTTGGTATTTATTCTTAGTCTTTTATATTCCCATGTGTCACTTATTTTGGTACATTTTAAAATGTTATCGTATATTTCAAAAATTATAATGAACTGAAAACAATTGAAAATTATAATGAATCGAGAAATGTTTATTATCAAATACTATATATTCAGAATTATATAAACTACCATAAAATAATTTGTACAAGTAATTAAGAATTTATTTATATTCTTAGTTTTTATTATGAATCAGATAATGTGTAGCATTTTTCTAACTTACCTAAACAGTTGAGAAGCTGCTGCTTACTTTTACTTTAAGTTCCAAATAAATCACTTTTGACATTACAAGAAAAGTTGCATATTTCCATGTTTGTAAACATGATAACTTTTCATTCTTAAAAATTTTCATTTCTTGTATATTAAAGCATATTCGATTACGTGATCGTTTCATATAGATTTCTTATAGACTCTATAATTTAAATAATTGTAAATTACAATTGTGTAAAAAGATTTAGAAAACCTGATATTTTTAAATACGCCCAAACAAAATCTTGTTTATAAGTAAAAAAATATTTTAAAGCTTCATAAACTAAAATTTTTAATTTAACACAGTTTTGATAAATAAATAAATTTTTCGTTTAAATAAAATTTTATATTAAAAAATACTTTTACAACTACATTAAACTTTATGCTTTATCCTAACTTTGATAAATAGAACTTCGTTTGTTAAAGATAAATGATTTTTCAAAATTTCAAATCATACAAGTAACTATAAAATATTTTAATGAACTCAAGTGTGAATCGAACAGAAAAATGTCCGGTGCATTACACACTCAGAGTTAGTCTTCTTTCAGAAAGGCAATATTCGTTTCTCCAGATCAATTAAACACACAGTAACCCGAATATTTCATTCAGAGGAGTGGCAATGGCAATTACAGTTGGGCATCCTAATAGAGTGATCATTAATTTAATAATCGTCTGCTTCCTTTGTGTCTTTCGAACACAGAGATGGCGAATAAATTTTTAACGGTCAAATGAGTTCATGTTATCTGGGTGTTTGTACGCTCTGTGAATTCAAATTACGTTCTTCACATTATTTTCTCGCTAAGAATATCAATTCGGATAATATGAAGAAGAGCATGATTCGAATGTATACTATTATACTCATTTCTAATAATCTAATAAAAATGATTTAAAATGATCACACTATTCTAGATTGATTAGAATATTTTATATATATATATATATATATATATATATATATATATATATATATATATATATATATATATATATATATATATATATATATATATATATATATATATATATATTACAACATTTTAGGAATTGTAATGCAGACTGCACATATTAGTTGATAAACAAAGTTTTGTGAGAAAAAATAATGGAAGACAATCTATACTAACATAAAATTAGTATTTTAATTAGAAAAATGATACATAAAGTAAGGTTAAAATTTATTTTTATTGTAATAACATTTTATTTCAAATAATAGTGAGTTCTAAATACTGCCAATCCTGTCTAATTTTGAATTTTGTGAGTCAGACACACACATAAATGTTTGTACATGTTACATTATATTATGATAACCTTCAGCTACAATTTATATCTAAGTCTATACTTGGGATGGTAGTTAAGTCTCTCGCGTGCGCAATACCTTTACATTTTAATTCCTATTAGTAAGTCACAAGAAAAAGTTATCAATATGATTGTCTTTGATTTGATCGAGACTTGATTTTAGCGATCGGCTTTTTAATGAGACTCTCAAACATAATTTGAAAAATATGATTAACATTAAAATGATGAAATATTAAATCGTTTTGAGACATAATGTTTTAATAGAAGTAGAAGTGATAACATATTTTCATACTTTTAATTCATACATATATGTGTATGTGTGATGTAAAAATAATTTATCATACACACATATAAATGCATACGTAATAGGTCTAGAAATCTTAAATGATCTCATATTAAGTCCTTTTTCTTTTACAAAGCCATGGAAACATTATTGACAGAACAGAAATATATTTCCGTTTTCTATGTTGTAATTAATGGTTACTTATGAGTCTTAAAGGAGTTACAGTTTTAGATATTCTTTCTAATGGTGCTTTTGTTTAGTTACTAATGTCAACGAGATATTCAAGTTAGGGAATAGAATCTCATTTACCCAACTTAGTAATTAAAGTACTCTAATTAGAAGCGATATTTGTTTTTAGAGTAAAGAGCTTTGTACATAATCATTAATTAGACTCACTTATACAGCTTGTCAAAATTAACCGAGAGTTGCTATTTTGGAAGTTAATTAAAAGATATGTGTGTAACAATTAACTTCTTTAATAAGTTAAGGAAGCTGCTAGTTTTAAGTATTCACATTATATTATTTGTATATATATATATTTGTTTCAAGTGTTTGTATAACGTATAAATAATAGTAAAAAAATAATTATTGATTGAATTATAAAAATATTAAACTAGAAAAAAGGGTTAATATACTGCTTTATAAAACCATGACATGTTATGTTGTATTATGAAATGGAATATGTATTTATTAATAGAATATTTAAATATCAATTTCAATTAAAAAATTTCAAACAACATTTATTTTTGATGTTTATTGCTACCATAAAATAATTACTTATAAAGCGAAGTTAATAATTATAAGGTTATTATTTGAAAAATAGAGCTTTTTATCGTATATTTCCTTAAACATTATAAATTTAAGTCATTTTATATTAGAAAATAGATAATGGTACATTAATGGAATTTTTTCACAAATGGAGTTTTGCAAAGTATGATATTAAATTTCTTTTGAAAACATTTTACAAATATTAAAAAATATGTTTGACAAGGTTGAATAGAACATTTTTGTGTAGATAAGCTTATTGAAATGGATCTTTTCAGAATTCTACTTTTTAAAAGCACTTTATAAACACTAGAGTTTCATATTTTTGATGAAATTTGCTTAGTTATTTATAATCTTATAAAATATTTTGCATTTTAATCATTTGAAAATAAAAAGCTTTTTTATTAAATGGGAAAGCAATGCTGCTTCTAATTATAGTAATTTTATTATAATCTGTGCATGAATTTTGTGAATTAATTGTGTGTGTAATTTTATTATAATCTTATATTTAAATAGTTAAAGTTTTCTTTTTCTAATAATCTGGAGCAAGTTTGTAGAAATTTACCAGTTTCAACCTATTTTTTTTAAACATAATAAATCTCTTTTAAAAATAACATTTATCATGGATTAAAATATTTAAGTTATTCATACTGGAAATTGAGTAAGTTACTGAGCTATAATATAAAATTATTCCTATTTGAACCAGGGTAAGGATATTTTCATAAGTTGATACAGAATTAAAACATCAGGTTTAAAATTATCCTTGAATATTTGTGTGGTTTTCTACCTATTTTCTATAATTTATCAAAGTTCTCGATGCTTTAGTAGAAAGAAACTTTTGCTTTAAATTAGTTGTTTAGGGAAATGAATTCTCAACTAAATTATTATCTTCTGTTAATAAATTTCGTTAGATTAGCTCTTCATTTGTATCAGTGTAATATTTTCTATTATCAATAAAAAATTTTCTACTCTAACTCAATGAGCGAAAATATTTCCAAACTTGATTCAAATGTTTTTTACATCAACCATCAACCATTTATAAACGTTTGTAGTTTAATAAAAATGAAACTGTGCAATTTGATGAAAATGTGCTTTGGGTACCCTGCTTGGCGCATTTTCAAAAAGTCGCCAACTGGCACGTTTTTGCGTTTTTTATTGCAGAGTTGAATGCTCCGAGAGACATTACGCAAAAACGGCGTTTCTGTGGCGACGAAACCGAAATCTGTGCTTTTAACGAATTTCACTTTGGTATCGCAACGAAAACAAAAACAATGGTTTTTTTACGAATTGTGTAACAAAAAATACACTAAAATATAAAGAAAAATTATCATATTTTTCCATATTCTATTGTATTTTTTGACACAAGGAGTGCATTCAGGATGAAATAGCCAGAGTTACCACGCTTGGCGCATCTATTGCCCATTTGGCGAGAAAGGGGTACCCAAACCACAGATTAACCAAAAATTTCAACATTTTAGGGCAAATTTCTTTTTTAGTCTTTTTTTTAATTATTGTTATTATAATAACAATAATTTGTTGTTATTATAATAATTATTTTTATTATAATAACAATAATTGATTAATAATTATTAATCAATTTTACTGATTTTAATCTTATATGATTTTTATAATATTACTGATATATTATAAAAAGGGATTACAGTAATTAAGCAATTGCAATTAAATAAAATGCTTGTGATTTTGGATAAATTGTTCATTATTTGTTTTATAGAAAGAAAATTTCAGTTTTAAAATAATTTATATATTACGAATTAACTTTTGAATTGAGATTCTATCATAAACGTGTTAGACAGTTCTTAATAATCGCATGCTTCAGTATGATGTTTTTTCTGCACTCAAATATGCAGTTTATTAAATGGACTAAAGGGAGATTTATTAAGACTTTTTTAGTAAAGTTTAAAACATATATTGAAATAGCTATGTCCTGTTCTAATAATAACTGTCACGTCCAATAAAAAATTTATATCTTTGAATTGATCATTCAATTGGATAGTAATCCATTTTGGAAAAGCAAACTTTCACCTGCAAAGTACTTTATTTGCTTACATTAATCTATGCATCTTGTACATGATACATTTTCCCCTTGTTATAAATTTAACTTTGTCATGCATAAGAATTCTGCACCTAATGTGTAATTCGAAATTTATAAACGTAACTAAAAATTTCAATTATGTTTTTGAAAATCTATTTTTAAATTCAACAAATTATTGTAAATATTCAACCTTTTGAAGGGGAATACTGAAACAATGCCATTTCAGTGATCAAACTTATGTATTACTCGCTTTATGTGAATGAGTTTCTGTGTTCCGAATTCGGAATAGAGGGTTAGCAGGATTAATTTGGAGAAGAAATATTCTCTCTCAATATATATTTTTCTTAAAATAGATTATATATATATATATATATATATATATATATATATATATATATATATATATATATATATATATATATATATATATATATATCAGCTTAACGTAAATAAAAGAAATATTTAACTTCCATTAATACATTTTCTTTGTCTTATAGTATTGTAGATCAACAAAAATATTCGTTTTATAGCTTTCAAATTGTGTTGTCAATTAAATTACATGGAGTATAAGGTCTGTTGTTTTGGGAGTTACTTTAAAACCCAATATTGCGTATCATTATTTAAGTTGAATAACTGAAATCTCATTTTTAACTTAACGCTCATTTTAGAACTGCTTAAATTAAGAAATAGAGCAAACACTTGATTTAAAACATAATGAAATTGAAATTCCGCATGCTAAATGATACTTTTTAACTACGTCCAATGTTTTCATATTACTAAGTTTTAGATACATTGAGACTGCCTCACTGAACAGTGTGGATAAACTTTTTTTTTTAAGTTAGCATAATATCAATCGATCAAATATTACAAACTTTCTTATATAATAGTAATTTAATAAAAAAAATTATCACACATTGCACTGAAAATTAAATACTTAAAAGTCTAGTAAAGTTTTTTTCAACATCGACAGTGGACTTTTTTACATAGCTCTCTTCATCACCTCCACAATTGGATTGCAATTGGAGATCGAACTAGCAGTTCTATACTCCGCAAGCTCAAGTTCATTTCGGATTCCCATGAAGTTTATTTTCAATGGATTCCTTCTCATGTGTAGAAATATACGGCAATGAGCAGGAGGATAGACTGCCAAGGAGGGCTGTTACCGTCCATTATTAATTCTGACATTTCGAAAGAGTGGAAGATTCCTCCCTGACATCACTGGTACGAGGACAAACAGACTGGCTCTTCATTCGCCATCAATTGTGACAGAGCCTCTAGAACAGTAATTTCCAGACTAGCAAGTGGCCACACTAGAGGTCTCAACGAATTTCAAGGGCAGGAAATTAATTGAGATCTCTAAAAGTAAAACTGAGTACGTTTCTCCCAATCACATTCTGGGCTGTTTAGGACTTTTCAGAGAGAATGTATACTCATCTCCTCTTTTGTGATTTTCTGTAATTTTGTCTTCGATTTCCTTAGGGTCAGTGGTCTGACATTTAGTCAGACAGTTAACGAAGTCAGACGTTTAGTCGATAAGCCACAACAACATAGACAGTGATTCATAACCATATATATCAAGAAAGGAAACTATTTATATGCTATAGTAGAAGAAACTATAGTGAAAGAATTCTTCAGCGGCAACTATGGTATTTTGTATATATAAAACAGAGATTGAACACTCACTTTCCATTGTTAAAAAATCATTAAGTTCAAATCTGGGACCTATAAACTGGTAGTATCTAACTACTAGGCCATGATGTAAGTCTATTTAACATTTATTTTCTGTAATTTTGTACCGCATTTCTTGAAATGTAATGTAAATCACTTATATGAAGGAAGAGAGAATTTATGGAGAACAAATAATCATATTTTTATGTGTAATTTGATAAATATAATTTTTACCTATATATTACATTTTTAAACTGTTGATATCTGAATTTTATCAATCACTGGTTGCTAAGACACTAATACCTTGTATACTAACAAAATAAAAAAAGAACGTAGAAAATGTAACTGAGCTTCAATAGAGTGTTTATCAGGAACGCAATGTAGGGTATGTAAGACTCATTCCTCAGTTGACGAACTTAGCCAAGACAGATCATATTGTAAAAGAGAACTTATATTTGAATGTATTTCGATACACCAATTATAAATCTTGTTTATATGAATGTAAAGAAGAAAGTGATTATAAAATAAGAAATTTTAGCTGTTTTAATTTTATAATATTTTATACATTTAAAAATATTATGGTATTTTAAATTTATGCGACTTTAAAAAAAGCTAGCATTAAAGTTGCTATTAAAAATACACGTAATTTTACACCCCATATCTTTTGATCCATAAAATTATTTAAATATTTGTATATAAAAAATTTAAAAGCAAAATTGGAAATATAGAGTTAATATGTGTGAGAGAATACATATCAAGAAATAATTTTTTTATTCCTGACTTTTTAACACTATTCATATTCTTAACAAGTTTATTATTTTAATTTCTTTGATAAAAATGATAACTAAATAAAAAGAAAAATATGTATTGTAATCTTAGTGAAAAAACTTTAAATGAGCCATGAAATATTTAAAATTCAAATTTTATCTGTGCTTTTTTTAGCAAATATAAAGATAGTTTGTGATTGTGTTATTTAGTAAGGTAATAAGGAAAAATAATTATATGTCGACTTAATTAAGCAGTTTATAAATATTTATTATGAATTTAACGAGAAAATGTACATGATTACTGTTAGTTGACGTTGCTTTGCTTAATGTTTTTTCTACTTTTTCAGAAATTTTTTCAGTAATCATGTCTAAATAATCACGAAATGCTTATTTTCTGCAACTATTAAACTGATATTTTTTTAAAATGTATTTCTCAACCTTTATTTTGACAGAGCTTAATAACCGTAATTTTTTGCGATATCATAAAACTTTTAAAAAGAAAATATAATCATATTCTTCATAAAGTTTATTATTTGTTATTTGAATAAAGAAAAATTTAATACAAATAAAAATTGTTTAAAGCTTATACAAAATGTATGCATTTTTCTTTGTTTTTTTTTTATTATAAAACTCAAAAGAAATTTCAGCTTTTATTTTTATAAGAACCAGACCAATGTTTTGACATTTTTCCTTTTTCTAATAATTTATGGTTTGTAAAAAATATTAGGAAACGAAATGCTTGTTTTTAATAAACAAAAATAGGTATATAAAGCTATAAAAATTAAAGTTACTTCTTTTTAAAATGCTTATAAAAAGTGAGAACCATATAAGAATGAGAAACCACATAATATTGATTTAATTACTCGTATTCCCTTTTTTATATAAAGTTAAATAATTTTTATTAGAAATAACTTTATCAAATGGAGTATTATTTTCATTCTATTAACAGAGACAAATTCTAAAGTATAACCAGTATAAATAACCATTCTATCTACAAAATATGGATTTTCTTTTTTAAAATATTTTTCAACTTTCCATTGATGAAAACTCTGTGTAAAGAAGAAACTTCTACAGCAAGTAACAAACCAATCCTATTATAGATGGGTTTTTAGCCTAAAACAAATTTTTAATAGTCTTAATTTTCTTTGAGATTGGTCAAAAGGAAAAATTTTAAACAGGAATATATATGCAATATGAAAAATTACATTCAAATTTTTAAAAGTATACAATATTCTTACATCTCATCACACATCATATTAATAACACACCATATATAGCTTTAACACACAAATTAGGTAATAATTTTTAATATTATTAAATAAAAAAATTTATTTGTAATAAGTTTTGATTACCACTGATTTAAAGTAAACTAATAAATTAAAAGCTTACTATAAAAGAACAAATAAATTTTAATTTAATAATTATCTAAGTTTTATTTTTCCAATAATTTGAGATTATTCATCTGATATTTTGGATTAGTAATATTATAAGTAAGACTTATCTATCAAGTTTCAAATTTCGAAATAAGAGATAAGAGTAATTCATACTTCTCATCTAGTTTGCTGAAATTTGATGATTGATCTTTCAATCTTTAATATACACTTGTGGCGAGGAAGTTTCATCAGTCATTTTTTTGGAATTACGCCAGTGACGCCCAATTTATGCTTAAAAACTTAGAGTAACACATTTGAAGGGAAACAATTTGAAATTTTTATTAATATGTGGACACACATTTTAACAATGAATATTTTAGATGAAGTTATGTAACTTCATTATATATGAGTGTGCTTGTGATTAATTTGAAGTTAAATTATATACTTAATTTAATTAACAAATTTTTATTTGCATTATTAAATTAACATTGCTAAATTTTCATTTCTTTTTATAATTAAACTTTTTATACTTATCTTAAATTTAGAATTAATTAACTGTGATAAATTATTTAATTTTTTTAATATTGTGAGTATTGATTAAATTATTGGGTTCTTATGCAGTAATTGTAATTTTAACTCACAGGTTATTAGTCTATATATATAGTTTATTAATATCATTGTAGAATATAATAATTTTTTTATAGAAATATAAAAAAAAAACTATGCTAATTACCGCGTGTTTATATAGAATGAGAAAAAATTGTAATAAAAATTTACCTGTCAGCTTCATAATCCCTTTTAATTTTCTATAAAGTTTAAATCATACAAATCAAGCTTATAAAATTTATTTTATATATTGTAGGGATTATTTGTTTAAATATGATATTAGACAAAATAATTCAACTTATTTAAAACACAGTTACCAGCTGATAACAATATTATTATGCACACACACAATGATAATTTAACATTAAAAAGTAATTTTATTTTATTACTTTTATGTTAAATTAATGACTTAATGAATGTTTGATCATTTTATTATTATTATTAGGCCGTGGTAGCCTAGTGGTTAGGGCATTAGTCTTCCGTCCGTTGTGGGATTTGATTCCCATTGCCGCCAAAAATCCACCAAATCATGTGATGTACGTGTTCATTAAATCTGTGGAATCGAAAGTCTTGTGGTCAGTCGTTGAGCAGTTACCATGAGTGTAATGATCTGAAGAATCCCCCCCTTCAGATCAATGTCAAAATTAAGGGAGTAAATGCTCTGGTGGTGCCATCTATCGGAAAAGTTTAGAGCAAAATCATGTTTTCACCTTCGTGGTGCTCTGGTTAAAAAAAGACGCACCCTTTTGACTTAAACTCGCATAGCCAACAGCATAACGAGCTTGGCTTGTCGAAGTGTTATAAGAAACAATAACAACATTATTATTAATACAACTGCGAATCTTATCTTTGTTTCTAATTTAGACGGAAAACCATTGAATACGTTTCGAGTGAGAAAATTTAACATCGAATGTCATGAGTTAAAATAATTTTCCATTACTTTACAGAGTGACAGTTTCTGGCATTGGACATCGAGAGAACTTGGGATGCACAGTGATAAGCGACTCCTTATCGTCGTGGCAAGGCATGGGCCTAGAGTTGGTCCTGAGCTTCATAGTTTCTTTCACAATGTGTTCCACAGCTGATTCTAATCGGAAGACATTGGGAAGTGATGCCTTGGCAATTGGATTCGCTTATTTGGTGTGCACATTGATTGCTGTAAGTTGATATATTTAATGTGATGTTTCATGCATCGTTATTTGGCATATAGTTTTTTCTGCTTTTGTATTTTAGTATTTTCCATTGCATGATTAACTATGAAAATCTATGTTTATTAGTTGCTTAATGGATGATTTATTTCATTACAAAATGCATAGTCAAAAAGTTTATCCATATATTTTTCTGCCAAGATTAGTCAATCCTTAAAAGATTATAAGTTTTGGTAGCAACTTCATTATCATGGCTAAGTATATCAATTGATTCAAAAAATTAAAAATTCTAATTAAAAATTATATTTTCTGTATTCAAACAATGTATGATTTTAAGATACGTAAATTTGATTTGTAATGAATATCCCTGATATTAAATATTCAAATATTATTTTTTTACTCTAACAACGTTTACCATAATAGCTGTTTGAATAATGTTAATTTCATAATCTATTGTTCGATTTAATGTCAGTTTATCAAATAATAATTATATAACATTCCTGTTGAATTCTTTATAATACGTAAGACACGTCTTTTATATTTTATTGAAGAAAATTGATATTTTTAATAATTTATGATTAGAATTATTTACAACGTTTGAGAGTTTTTCTATGTGTTAAGTAAGTATTAATGTCATTATTTTAGTCAATAGCCATTTTATGTACATAATTGTTTTGAATTTTACTTTCATAATCTTAAAGTATAAAAACGTACAACATTATTACAAATTATTAATCGAGTTTTGTTCCTTATTAGTTATAAATATTAAATACTTACTCTTTACTACAGCTATTCTCAAGATGTTAGGAATACTAATCTAGGGGGAAGGGGCGTGAGCACACTAATAGGGGGTACGAGCATGACAAAATATTATTTAAAAAATTTATTAAATAACTGAAAAGAAAGCTCAGACACACATATAAAAAACACATTTCGATATAATATTTGATTAATTTATTAAATTGAGACAACATACTAAATGAAAACTTACTTAATCAAAACTTTTACTAAATTAGTAAAAAATTGATAAATGTTATTGTCTTCCTCAGGTCTATTTTGCAGAGCACAGCTTTTTTAAGAAAAGCTTAATATTAGAAGTAACCCCTCCCCTAGTTTTTTTTTCTGTATTTAGATGAGATCTATATTTTGTCTTTAACGAAACCACCACAGAAAACCCATTTTCACAAAGGTAGGTTGTTGAAAATTATAGAAGAATACGAAATGCCTTTTTTAGTGCAGAAATCTACTCCGGTCGAAAATTTAAAAAGTGATTTATTCCTAAATTGCCTTTTGGTTTCACCTCTTGTCATGAAGTCTATGAAGGTTTCTTCCTTGATTGTTGAGAGTCTTTCGGGAACAATATGAAATTGATCCTTAACCCACTCGTATCTTGCTATCGGTTAGTCATCAGCAAGAAAATATTTATTAAAATTCTTTGCTAGCATAGCTAATTGATTTTCAGTGGTTTCACAAAATATTTTATACGTTGCTCTTCAGCCTTGTAAGTTTTAGCACAATTATCCCCATTTGCAAACATAGTTAAGTTTTCCTGCATTAAATTTCTGCTCCACAATTCTAATTTTTTACAAAAAGCACTAACTTTATCACTCATATCGATTATAGGCTTATTTGATCCTTGGAGTTGAAGATTCAAATTATTTAATTTCTCGAATATGTCGACCAAATAGCCCAATTTCATGAGAAATAAATCGTAAAAACATTTCTGTTCTTTTTCCTCTTCTAGGAAAATAGCGATTTCTTCTTTTAATTCATAAACACGTAACAAAAATATTTTATGTGATAGCCATCTTGCCTCGCAATAAAATAATAATGTTGAATGTACTGCACCCAAGCTTTCACAAAGTGTTGAAAAGATTCTTGATTGCAGGTGTCTCATTTTTATATAATTTACTGCGGTTAGAAACGTAGTTAATACAATATTCAGATCAGGACTCATTTCTTTGGAAATCAGAGCTTCTCTGTGGATATTGCAATGTGTGTTGCAGAAAATTTGTTCCTTTCTACTGACATATCCTCAAAATATCAAACATTGAAAATGAAATGAGCATCTAAATTACTATCTATTGCCTGATCAAGCTGTATTGAAAATAAATTGTCACTCAACTTTGAGTAAATCTGACACTGCACATCTTCAGCTATATCACCAACACGATGGACAACAGTATCATTGGAAAGAGATATGATTTGCAATTGTTTTTCAAAATTATCTCAAAACATAGTTTCGATAATCTCAACTGCTGTTGGTAAAATAAGCTCTTATATGATATGCTTAATATAATATGTCAATGGTGTTTTTATATCGGGGTACTTTATATAAAACTTTAGTAGAGGCAATAAAAACTTTTTCATTCACAGGCGAAGTTTTTTTAAGAACACTTTTTTGCTTTTCCTGTAATTTCAATTTTAATACAAAGAATTCTCTGGGTTTGTTCACGTTCTCACCATGAAGCGCTTCTAAATGGCGTTTTAATTTATTAGGTTTCATGCTGTCTTCTTCCAATATTTTTGAGCAAATGATACACAGGTGTTTATCTTCTTCCTTTACTTCAGTACTAGTAATCCCAATATTTAAAGAATATTGAGAATATTTTCTTGATTTTATTTTTGGAGTCACACAGTTGTCTGTGTATTCGTTAGATTATCGTCTAATGTGTTTAAGTCGGCTTAAAAATTATCCATGTTTCTGCACGAATTTGCTGTCGGTAATATTTAATACTGTTACAAATTAATAAATAATTATTGTATATGTCTTAAAATATCTCAGACAGATCGGAAATACTCAAAAATTGCGCAAAAATAGCGGTATTTAGACGGCAAAAATTGCGGTATTTACACTTGTTATACGTTAAAATCGGGTTTTCTAATGATTTGGTGACTTGGCGATGTTTTGGCGAGAAAACTTGGCGACTATTGGCGAGATTTTTGGTGACTTGGCAAAATTTTTGGTGATTTGGCGAGAAATAAATACTTCTGGACACATCCATCACCTAAGCTCTAGGACCAATATTTAGCGAGATAGCCTAGAAGCTTTCAGAACCTTGGCGATTTCAGAACTTGGCGATAGTAGATTTCCCCGCCAAGTCAGGTATAAATATCGCAGCCCGACATAGTTAGTTAGTTTTGTGAAGACAGTCAGTGAGTGAAAACGATTAGTCGTGAGTGCTAGTCTAGAGAAGCTGTTCTCTGCCTGAGGTGTTTGAGACCTGTGATTGGAAGTTGTTACGAATTGTAGCTATATAATTGTGATTATTAAAACTGGTTTATCTAGTGGCATTTTTTACGAATAAAAGTCTTGTGTTCATTGAGTGGTTGCTTTATTCAACTCTCAATCCACACGAATCCCGAAGCTCGGTACAATATTAACACAAGAAAACATATGTAACACATACGCATTCACGATAGAATCAAAAGCAATAAAAGGATCTACTCGAATTAGACTAGCGCGTTTGGAGTTAGATATTAGCGTTATCAACCTTTCTTAATTATGTGGAAACACTCGCTCACATTTGCGAATGTTGGAGACGGCATCCTATCGGAATCGAAACTTCTCACAAAACCACTAAAATAAACGACATAGTGGAGATAAAAACAATAAAAGAGCATTGAATTCTTATTTTATCATTGCAGAAGATGGCTGTTGTCAAATATCATTAAACTTCAATATTATTGGTCATTCATAGTGTTCAAAATTAAGTTCATAGTGTAGGTTTATCCCCAAGATACTCAAAATATATTATTATTGATAAATTTAATGTATGCAGAGGCAGGCACGATGAAAATTATGATTAAAAATTGGGCTGCGAATACTGAAAGTTTGAGAAACGCTACATTAGTATTAATAACCAATGAAAATAGTACATTTTAAAATCTTGTTATGTCGACAGTGGTAAACAAGTAAATATGATAAACAAGTAAATGATACCATTATTCATACTGTTGGGATTCAAACAGTACCAGGATGAAAGCTATTTACAAAATGAGGACTAACAGAAATTATTTGTCTTTCATATTCTTCAAATGTGTGTGACCCCTAGTATCTTATCACATTTCCTTATCTTTAGGGATACATGCAATGCGATGTTTACGTACTTTATTGACAACAGTACCGATTATAATCAAGTTTTGCATCATTGGTCCTCTGGTGAATATTGACACGGAGATTATCAACGATGAATTTGTTGAACAAGAGTGGTGCATAAATATTTGTCACGTTAAACGAACAGATTGTATAAAATATTTAAAACAAAGAACAAAATAACTGGAAAAAATATTTTCTTATAGTACATATCATTCGCTATTTTTATGCAATTGCTTATGAAATACAGTTAGCACAAATCCTGAAGAATCGTTTATCATTTTGTCTATTATTAATTTAACACGAAAGTGAGATTTTGCATGAACTGTGAATTTAAAATCGGGGTTTATTGTTTAATTCTATAATAAATTTATGAATTTATTTTACTATTCGTTATGAAATTTATGCTCTACTTTAAATTCATACCAAAACAATATGCTGTAAACTTTATTATAAATTTAAAATGAACATCATCATAAATATACACTCAGATATGTATTAGGGTTTTTTTCTATATATGTCATAAAAACTTTATGTAACTATTTGATGAAATTGATAGTTATAATAATTAAAAAAATATACAAATATATAAAATATTATGCATAAAAATATCCAGAGAGAGGATAATATCTAAGTAATATATCTTATATTGTTATTAATGTTTAGCTGTTATCATTAAAGTTTGAATGTCTTTGATAAAAATAATATTCCTCAATACAAACGGAAATTTCATAAATAAGAATAATGAAAAGTTTAGTATTTTCATTGATGAAAAACTAAATATTCTTATTTGAGTCTATAAAAAAATCAACTTCTGTTGAGCAACAAGCTCATTTATTGCTATAATTGTTTTTTACACAGCATGATACGTATATCACATAAAGTGTTATAAATGTTTTATTCAAATATTAAGAGACACGTTTATTCTCTTGTGTTTCATTTTAAGTATGAATAGGAATTTTTATTTAGCTCTATGTTCTGTAATGTACAAAAACTTAGGAATTTTAAGGCTTCAGTTTAACAAAACGTTAAGAGACACTCAGTTTTGATAAAATGTAAGGAATGAGAAACATTTGAACTGAAAGCTAAGTTTATTGATTAGCTCATTTTCTAATGTAATTGCCATTTCAACCAGTTAATTACTTCAGGTAATTGCGGGCTCAGGTGCAAGTAAGTATGTTAGGAATGAGAACATTTTGGGCTATGCAAACGCATTATTTAAACACAGACGTGGGGCAGGAAGTTTGAAGTTTAATTAAATCCTCACTTTTATCCACACTGAAAAGAAATTCAATTCAATAGCTACTATATTTATTTACTATTTGAAAAGGTATAAAAGTTCAAATCTTTAAGGCTTCTCATTTGTGATGAGACCAAATGACGAGCATTGTTTTGAGGAGTTTTATTTTAAAATTATTTTTTAATTTCATTTGAAATTAAAATCAAACTAAAAGGAAATAAAATAGAATTTCGTTCCATGATTTCTAAAAATAAAGCGGAAATATTCATAAAATTTTTTTTAAAGTCTAGCATTTATGTCATGGGTCTAGCATTAAAATCTAGCATTTATGTCACGTTAAATAAAAATTAAAGTTTTATGTATTTAAGCAAAATTGTTAAAGAATTTTATTTTACAGCTTCCTGCTACTGGCGCTTCCATGAATCCAGCGAGATCATTAGGTCCAGCTTTTGTCATGAATACGTGGACAAATCATTGGGTAAAATTTGATTTTATCTAATTAATATTTCTTTTTTTTTACTTATATAGTTTGCATGAATAATAAAAGTTGTAAAGGTAATAAATATAATTTCCGTTTTTTATGTAATTTTATAGGTATACTGGGCAGGTCCTGTAATTGGAGGCTTATTAGCTGGTCTAATATATGAATACATATTCGAATCGCCGAAGAAAATTTTAGCTACTTATAAGGAACGTGAAGATTCAGAAAAAGGTATTCAAATAGCATGTTCCATAAATTAGAAGTCAAAATTATTTTCAAAAAAATTCAAGTAAATACAAGACAGAATAATTTAATAGGAAGAAAATACTTTGTAAATGATCTGATTGTAAATATATTATATAATCTGATTCCAGTTAATTATATATAAATATTTAGCTAGATATTTTTTGGAAAAATATTTCATTTTTCTTTTACTTTGTTGTAAACGTTGAAAGGAAAGTAAGTCAGAATGTTCATTAAGGGGATATAGAAATGATATGTTTCAATCATTTATTTACCTCTCAAAATAAATATTCATAAATTTTAAAAGTGTTTATATATATATATATATATATATATATATATATATACTATAAAGAATAAAATTATATATAAAAATAACAAGCAACTGTAGAAAATTCTACAATTTATACAGAATTTCTCACTCTTTTAACGTTTACATTTAGAGAACATGTTTAAGAATTTAAAGAGTAATTAGAATTGTGTGTATAAACAAAATGAAATCATATCACATGATTTAAAACTTATGAAAACTAATTGTAATTTTTTATTCTGCAAGTAAACTAAAATCAGCTTCTTTTGTATAAAAAAAATACTTATCATATTTTTAAAATCAAACATTTAATAAAAAAAAGTCAATTATATAAATCAAAGATAAAAATTCATTTTAACTTGATTTCTTGAAACCGAAGTAATTTCTATTTATATAAATTTACTGTTTTGAAAGGTTGCAATGTTTCTCTATTTTTTTTGCAAAATCAGTAAATAAAAAAATGTATAATGATTCAGTCAAGAATTATGATTCATTATTAGAATTAAAAATTATCGAATGCACTTACGGACTGTCATACGTTTAAAGGAAAAATTATGATAAGGTTAATTTTTAGCGAATACAAATCGTGCACTTAAAAAAAAAAAAAAAAAAAAAAAAAAAAACTAATCGGGCACTTTTTCTAAATACAAGGAATATAACAGAAAATCTTTTTTTATTAAATTAATTTAATAAGCAAAATTTTCCCTAACTCGAAAAAATTAATATAAACTAACGAAATACAAGTAATTTCTTTTTAAAGAAAACTACCTTCTATATATTTCTGATACTTTATATCTTGTGATGCTATTACTTCGCAATTTCAAAATACAGTTAGGTTTCTAGTTAGATAGCTGAGCTGAAGTTCTACTGATATAGAATATTCCATGAATATTAAATATTGGTTGACTATTCTCTACCGTAAGACTCTTCTATAATTTCTATCCAGGAACTGCTCCGTAAAGAGACAGATAGCAGCCTTCATAAATATTGTCACTTGGCAATGCGCGAGGAGTTAGAGACAACATCGCGCAATTCTGAATCACAGGAACCTAATAACGCTGATACTTAATCTCTTTTGTAAATTTCCACATCACACCATAGTCGAATATTATGTTGCCATTAATCAGGCTATATATACAGGGGTCTTCTAAACAGTGATATTCAGATGGTTGATAGTTAAATTCATTTTCTTTTGTCAACATTAAACCATGTAACCATGTTTTTCCTAATTGTTTTACCAAGGTCTTTAAGTTTTAAATTGTATTATGTATAGCTTATGAAATCAGAATCATAAAATTTATAAATCCATTTTAAAGAATTAGGTCATAAATTTAATTACTAAAAATGTATTGCCCAAAATATTAAAAAATATATTCGAGTAGAAAGCATTGCATTTAATTTTTGAAAAAGAAAAGACAAACTAGATAATAAATAAAATATGAGATATACTTGTAAGTAAAAATCTTGTATGATCGAAACTAAAAGTGAAAAAATAAATTACTGTGTCTATTTTAGTAAAACAAAAAGCAGTTTCGAAGATGTTGTTTTAAGTGTAGTAAGAACTTGATATATAAAATACACACATTTAACTTACAAATATATAATTTATGGATTATTATTTTCAATACATTGTTCATTGAAGTGAATTTTCTTCAACTTTTCTTAAACTAATTAGAATTTTTAAGATAATCCCGTTATTTAACAAAAAGCTATATATATATATAGCTATATATATATATGTATATATATAGCTATATATATACATATATATATATATATATATATATATATATATATATATATATATATATATATATATCTATATATAAAGATATATATATATATATATATATATATATATATATATATATATATATATATATATATATATATATATATATATAGAAAAAATTAAATTTATAATTTTCAAATATTTAATTATTTTTCTCGTATTTATTAATATCTGTAAGTAAATGTAAAATATTCAACTATTGTATTGTTAAGATAAGAAAAGAATAAAAAACTCTACGTTATTAGATTCAGATCAATATTTAAAGTCATATTTTATGGAGATTATTTATAATAAGTACTGCTTTCTTTCTCTTTCTTACTAGAAAAATGAAAAAATAAAATCAAAAACATTAAGATTCTCGGCGACTGGAAAGTAATTTCAAATTAATATAAATTAATTATATATGTAGATGCATATATACATATCTTTACAAAGTTAAAAATGATATAATAGAAATTTGTATCTTACGCCAAGCCCTTTTGTAGGATCGTGACAATTGTCATTTCTTAAAAAAGTCTTTTATTCTCTTATCCCAAAGGAAAGAAAACAAAATTACTGAAAACAATATTTTAGATATCTAAAATTGAAATAGTAAAATTGTGATAGAAAATGCAATCAATAAATCAAAGATCTTCTAGTATATAAGGAAAAAATAATGTTTCCTTCGCAAACATTTGATTATAATAAATTCTAGATTAAATTTTATAAGTAACGAAATCCGAAATAAATTTCGAACTCGAATTTGCTTTATTTAACATTGCCGATTTAATTTAGCTGTCTAACCGTGAATTTTTACGGTTACGGGTTTAAAAATATTTCCTTTATTTTTATTTAAAATTTCCTGACGTGAATAAATTTTATAAAATTTTAGGAGTGCATGAAATTTAGTCAAATAAATGATTTGGTATGAGAAATGTATAATTTAATTGCATTTTGAAAATCATACAACAAAACGAGAACAGTAGTATAATGTATATTTATTATAATCTGTAACATACATATGTGTGCAAAATGTAAGTAACAAATTCGAAGTTGATAGCCAAGAAATCGCAGAAAAGATTTTTTTGTGTAATCAGTACAATGAACACGAAATTCAGTAGAAAGGTCATGCTTGTGTAAATTTCAGGAACAAAATGCACATAAAACACTCACAGGCGATTTGATCCTACTCAAAACTTGCGCACATTTCAATACTAGAACAAAAAGTAAAATAGACGAAATTAAAGATATTTGCTTCAAGTGCAAATAAAATTTCAGGTGAAAGATGACTAGACAAAATCACTTAAGTGATTTCATACGCGGAATAATGATTGGAAAGCTGGATAGTCATAGTGTGACCAGTGTAGTTGAAGTGTTCGGAATCAATAATAGTGTCGTTAGCCTCTTGTAAAGCCTTTCTAAGAACAGGTACGGCTGTTAGAACGGATTTTAGGGGCCACTCCAGAATATATAGTGCAGTAAATGACATCTGTCATCTACTGCATCATGACAGATGTCATTTACAATAAACTCTGTAATCGAAAAGAGCCTTAAATCTACCAGAAAGAGCCATTGTTTAGCAACCGCGTATGGTATATTAAATGTAAGTACGGGACGTCTAATGTCATAGTTTACAGTACCTAGACACTTTCAAAAGGGTGGCTTTATCACTCATCATTCTGAACGCAGCATCAATTTGAAAGTTAGTAATCGCTACCATCATTGTGCAAGGAAAACAAAAACTAAACTCATGTCTTCTTTGCTGTCGTTTCAGTGCCACAATTGATTCTCAATGCTAATTGGTTTGAAGAGAACTTGGGTCATAGCTTCATCCCAGTAACATGAGAGAAAGAGTCCGTTACAGTGGTAGTCCTGGAGTTGTCGGCTGGGAAGTCATTATGCTAAACAAGTGAGATGAGCTTCATGCTTTCGACAAAGGTTTTGTAACTATATATTGCTACTATAAGGAGGTGATCCTTTCCCATCGGCATTTTTTCCGAGGTGCCATTGGAACATGATTCGACTTTATGTATGACAATGCACGGCCACACTATATTCCTGCTGTTCATCAGTTACAGAAAGTGATCATAGAAATGGATTGGCAAACATTCTCCCCTAATTTAAATTCTATACGCATTAACTGAACTGGCAGACTTACCACAAGAACTGTTGAAAATCTGGTGCTGAGTATGGAGAGACGGTGTGTACCATTGTAGTAAGGGAAGGACATATCCCATCTCAAAAAATTCTGCTTATTGTTCTTCTTCTTCTTGGTTAACAATCATGCCTAACAACATTATGAATTCAATAAAGCTTTTCATTTTCCTTTCATATTGCATGCATCATATTCATTTTTGAGCAACTATGACTTCTTCATCGTACAAAATTCTGACCCTCATTTCTGAATTTCCTATCTCTTAGATGATTTTTTGTGAAACTACGAAAAAGAACACTTTTGCTTAAGTTCTGCACACCAGTATACATTTCTTACATTTTTTCGAGGACAAAATAATTCTATAAGCTGATGGAATTTTATTTATATTAAGCAAAAAAACATACTAATTAAAAAAAATTATTTAATTTTATTTTATAAGTTAGGTTGTAAATTAATTAAATAATATTAAAAATAGTAGTTAGTAACATAATATCAGTTGTTATAAGTAACAATTGTTGGATAATTAAGAAAACATTTGACCATATGTTAAATTTTTAAATATGATTTAATTTATAAAACTGATCTTTCTTTGAAATATAGTATTAAAATTAAATATTTGTTCTGAAAACTTCACATTATAATTAGTATTACCTTCGTTTAGATACATCAGAAGCGAAGGATGACAGTGACAGTAAATCTTCAGCAGCGCTCTCACCACGATCACATATTCCTCCAATACCATTACAGCATCAACCTTCATCAGGAGGTCCTTACTATAGACCTCTCACTCCCCATGAGCAGTCAAGTCTGAGGCCACATTCCCGCAACGCCTACACATCCACTTCTACCAAGTACACCACAAGTCCAAGTGCTTCACACCAGCATCTTCAGAATCCAGGATATTACAGTTCTTTGCCGAGAGGTGGCGGTGGTGGTACTTACAGATCATGGAATGAATATGGGAACAGTTCGCAATTCAAGTTTTGACATATATCGGTATAGGAGGGAGGGACTGCGAATTTCGTCGGCCATTGGGAATTAAGAAATATAAATGGTGGTTGTTGGAATTGCCTGCCGAATTAAGAAATATTATATATAACCGTAACAACTATTGCATTTAAATCTCGTGAACTTAAGTGAACTGATGGGGTATAGATGAATTTTTCTTAAAACAACTCTTATCAAATAGTTCAACATTCAAAATGACATGAAAGCTTTTTATTGGAAGAAAGATTTTTTCTTCTAAGATAACATACAATAAACTACATACAATAATGGAATATACAGTGTTTGGAGAGAGAGATACTTGGAAGGGAGATAATACAACAAATATAACTTTGTTTAACTAATTGCAATGCAGTTAATGTTATGCAGATAGAAAAAGATTTCAATCTGCTTTGTAACTACATTATGCAGAACTGCTGATTGAACTGAAAACTGAAAATGTATTCAAGTAAAAACGTTACTCATTAAATGAGCAGCACAATATAATCAGCAATAAATTTAAGAAATATTATATATTTTGAAATTATATATATATATATATATATATATATATAAATTTGTATATTCACACACATTTGGTGATAACATTATGGTAAATTTAGTAAACTTATCTACAGCTATCTTCATAGTAAAACATTCTGTAAATGTAGAATGATTTACATTAAAAAATGTTTTTTTCTTATTAATCAAATGATCGAATTCAATTTCCTAACTGAAAAAATATAGTTAAGTAGTAAAATTCCAATATTTTTTAAATAAAAAATTCCACCGATTAATTTTGTTTAAAATTCAATTTTAATGATACATCTCTCTTTTGTAAGCTCACAGTGATAGAAATATGCATTTAATTATTTATTATCTTTTATTTCAATACTTGTACTTGATAATACTATATTGATGTCCTTGATAATAGATTAAAAAATACAATTTCCTAATTAAAGAAAACTAGGAAAAAAGTAAATATAGATTTAGGGCTTTTAATACGTAATTAATTTGCATGTACCTTGAAGTGTTTTGTAAAGACTATTTTGTGTGTGAGTTAAAGTTTTCAGATTTAGATATTAGATTTAAAACATTAAATATAATAGAATTTGGAAAATAGTTAATAACTACTCCTGTAGTTTGTAAGTACAATTTAGCTTGAAAAATAGTTTTTTAATGACATCATGTTGAAATACATGGGATTTTTCTATATTTTGCTGCACAATAAATATTCCTACAAAGTTTAATTATCCTGGAGTTTCCTAAATCCATGACTGTCAAAACTAATTTTTAAGAAACAAATGTAGTTAATGAAGAATTTTTAAATGAATGCATATCTAAGATTATAAAATAAATCATTTATTGTAATTTTTATTTCATTCAATATGAAGTGTATGTCACTTAATATTCTCCTCAAATGAATATTATTGTTGATTATTCGCGAAATATTATTATTGTGTACAAATGATATATTGTTATTGGTATTAAAATATTTCTTTACTTTGTAAATTTTTTAAAATTTAAAACGCTTAGAGTAAAGTCATGAGTGAATTTAATTTATTATATATTATGTATAAGTATTTTAATCATGTAAGAGGATTTCAAAATGTAATAAAAATTTATTGTATTTGAGTTCTAAATCTTCTTGAATTGAAAATAAATAAGACATGAACTATTGGAATTCTTTTCTTACATAAAACAAATAGAATATAATCAACACATTAACTATGTTTAAGTAAAGTACTAATTTATAAAGAAAATTACGAATTTTGCTTTGGGCTGAAAATTTCAGATTTATTGAACTTATAAAATACTTATAAATATCAATATAAAATACTCATAAATTTATAAAAATATTTACAATTAGGAAATGTAAATGGAATATTATACTTAATGAAATGTTTTTTTCGTAAATGATACTTCAGTTTTAAACTTTTTTTACTGAAAAGGTTTAATTTAAACTGTAAGGTTAAATAACTATTAATAGAATACTTTACAAAACTCCAGAATAAACATTCAGATTAACTCATTTAAGCTTTCAAATGTAGTACATATATTCGCTTCATATCATGTTACATCTTCAATATTTTCGCTTAACTGATACCAAAAGAATGGCAATAAATAGGGAATTAAATTTACGAAAGCACTCTCTTCCAGCGTTACATATTATGAACAGATTTTACATTATTTATCAAATTTACAATGAATTCAGTCAGGTCAATTTAAAATTCTTTAGCAATTTTCCTGATAATTAAATATGTTTCAAAATTATTTATAATTTTGAAAATATAATATTTAATATTTTGTTCTTTTAGCATTTAAATGTCTAATTCTATTATAATAAATAAAAGTAGAAAATTTAAGTAAAAACTGAAAGTATATTTTCTCTTCTACATTCTTAAATCACATTTAAAATTTGAAAATTTGAGTTTTTCTTTATTTACAAGTGTATGTTTGTCTGACCCAAAGTAACATTCAAATCTACAAATATCAATGATTAATATTTAATCAAATTTTTCCACTACGTGCACTTTTAAAGTTAAACAAAATTTTATTTTAAATCATTTTAAATGATAAATACATTTTAATTTTTGTGTTTCTATTGTAGTAATAATTATTATTGTGTTTGTTTAGATTTAAGTACAATTTAAACGTAAATTAAAACTGTATTAATTGATAATTTCGGAGACTTTAGTTATAAATTATAGTTGTTGTCATATTACTCAGTATGTCTATAGACATAGTTAAGAATATATCTATAGAAAAAATAACTTTAGAAAGATTTTAATATTTTAAGGTGTACTAAGTTTTGAATTGCTTAAAAATGTTATTAAAATATCATATTCTTTTGTCTGTTATATCTGAATGTAGTATATTTGTCACTATAGAATAAGATTGGAAATATGTCATTACGTTTCATTATACTTATTGCAAGGATTGGATTCAGCCAAATTAGATCTATAGAGAAAGGTCAGTATAATTAATATTTGCGTCATCACCCTTGTAAGCAGAACATAGTCCCTCATAAAAGAAAAAGATTTTACAGATGGCGCTCCATTCAAGTAATTCTCACATTACATTCAGAAATTTGTCTGCAGGAGAAAACGACTATTTTATATATATTTTAAAGATGCGTGTAAATACCTACTGAAAGGTATTTACAATAAAACCAGTGAAAAGGAATTATTATTTTAAATTGGTTTTAAAAGATCCAATTTAAAATAATAATTCCTTTTCACTGGTTTTATTGTAATTTTGTATTAAAATTTATAATTTCATTTCTTCTTATTCTAAAAATAAATTTAAATCTCCAGAACTATCTATGTTCAAGTTTCAATTCAATGTTTGAAAAACAGGTTTAACTTTAATTAATTAATTTCATTAAAAACAACATTGATTTGATTCATTGTGTCAATAAGAAAGAACAAAATATTAAGTGTCCAAATTTTTCCATTTTTAAAAATAACTACTTTGCCTTTTTTAAAATTATTGAAATGGATGAAAACTGATTAATACATGGCATGAAATTTCAAGCTTTAAATTATGTAATGAAACAAGCAGTTTTTTCAATTCTGGTTTTTAAAATGTACACAAATCACAAAATAGCCATTTGAAATTTAAAATAGATCATACATAGATCAAATTAGATCATAGATTAATAAAGATCATAGATACCTATATGATTTTGAATAGTATAATGAATTTCTTAGCTTAGCAGTTTTTGGATGTATTACTGTTATTAATTGTTATGAATGTATTTTGACTTTAGTTAATATAGACTTCGGGCCATAACTTTGCGATTAATCTACAAAATAAAGCTGATATTGTTAATATAATAATTATGATCTCTCTCTCTCTAAGTTTTAATCTACAAAAACCTCATTTTACTTTATTATTAATAAGTATTTTGAGAATTCCCAGTTTTTTTTTAATCGGCTATAGATGAGTTTAGTATGAAATTTTATTTTGCATTCATAAATGCTACTAAGACAAAAATTGAATAGATAAGAATACAGAGAATGGGAAATTCAAATATACGTGGATAAGTTTATACAATAATTAATATATTATGAATACACATTAGTATTATAATTCCATATAATGTTCTTGAGGTTACATTGGTAATGTTAGATAAATGTTTGCATAACAAATTCAGTGGGACCATTAAAATCATAAAATGTAAGATGGATATAATTTTTGCTGTAATTTGTTAACTAGTTGAAATACTGATAATAAATTAACACAAAGATAAGTATTGTTATATGAATGATAATTGATTAATTGAGGCGGGAAAAATATTAAATATTGAGGAAATAAAGGGAGAGTAGGAGCTGCTTTTTTTAAGCCTTCACTTAGTTTTGGAATTTTTGAAAAATGTTTAAGTACTGCAAATGAGCTGGGAGAATATTTAAATTTCTTAATATTCTCCCAGCTCTCTCATTTATAAGAGTGATAAATTTCCACTATTTTCTAAAATAAGAGATTGAAAGTAGTGGAGATTTATCATGCAATATTATGCTTTGTATGATAAATTCCCAGTAAGCATCCCAAGTATAATAACAAACCTTAATCATTATTCATAATTAAAAATTTTATTCATAATTTGATTCTACTGGTAATTATCATATAACTCAATGGTTTTTTAAAATTATTACTAAATTTTAAGTAAGTGAGCTTAATTTTAGAAGAACTTAACAATTATCAGCTGTTCTTTGGTTTTGTTTTATTATATTCTATTGTTTGTAAATAGTTTTATTAATTTTTGTTATTATAAAAATTGTAGTTAATTCCATGTTTAAAGTATATTGAATATAATGTAAATTGATAATAATGGATATTTTCAAAAATTCTGATAACTCATGTCTTCTTTAGTCATGAGTATATATTTCAATATTAATAAAATGTATCTGTCTAAATTATGCTTATTACATTTGTACTCACAAAGTTTTTTAATCAACTATATGTAAATATAAAATTAAACAGGAAAATATCTATATTAATAGATTGCAAGAGAGGTACTTGTATATGAAACTTCCATTATAGAGTATCTAAAACTCATAAAAAATTATATAAAATTGAATGTTTATAAAAACCTAAAAAACCGGGAAAAGTTTCACACATTTATTTTTCGCTGTTTCAGCATTTGCTTATAACTAAACTCATAAAAATATCCATTAAGTGAATAGTCCTTAGATATCAGTCTGTTAAATGGCTGTTAAGTCATAAAATATAAAGTTTGTATTTTGCTAGCGTTAATATGGTACACATTGATAAAAACTCTTTATCTGCATTACTGAATAACAAGTTCAGTGAATATGAAACAAATGAAGATTTCATATATCTAATTTCTTAGTCATTAAAAAATATGAAATTTTTAGAAAGCCATGTTTTCTCTAATTGTGAGGAGCAAAAGCAGATTATTGTGTAAAGAGAGAAAAGTTTTATCAAGTTTTCCTCGTTACATCCTTTCTACATAAATATTTTTTTGATGAATGAGAAAATTTCAAACATCACGAAGTAAAAGGTCTAAGAGTCGAATAAAACTTGAAAAAATTTGAATATCCAGCATGTGTTGCCTTTCGAAGAGACATACCAAAAACTATGGACTATATATTTACTTGACGCAAAGAAGAAAACCCGGAAAAATTTCAAGCAATTAGTCCAACGGATGTGGGTCTAAAATAGAAAAAAGGCAGCAACCATATCACATAACTTAACAGAGACCGGGTATCAGATTTAGGACACTAAGCTTCAAATAGCTTGGTCAACAAGCAGTAATTTTTAATTTGTTCAGTAATGGATTTCTCTTGGAATTAAATACAAGCATTTTCATGAAATTTAAATGAGTAATGATAATATTATAAGGTTGATTTATAACCGATGAACGTAAGTTTAAAATATTCTTGCCACTTTTTCTACTTTAGAGAGAGAGAAAAAAAATTGTCCTTTTGTAAAAAAAAAAAAAAAAAAAAAAAAGTTATATAAGATGTACGTATTTATCTTTAGATAAAATATTATTTAAATATACATTTAAAATAGAAAAATTTAGTCCTAGCAGAAGAAAATTTTCACGTCTTTAAATTCAAAAATAAATCGACAAATACAGGCAGCAAACAAATAAGTCATACTTATAATTATTATTAATGATTTCTGCTTTAAGAATTTCAATCGATCACGTATTTTTGTTATTTTATTGTTTAGATACAAATTGCATGTTTCCCTTCTTGAAAGAAATTAAATGTATTAATATAGGACGAAGTAAAATAAATAAATGAATAAATAAAATATATTATCAGACATTCTAAAATAAAACATTTAATTTTGTCTTTCTTTATAAATTATATTTATGAAATTTTTAATGATTTTTTGAATTAATATTGTTATTATTTAACTCTCCTTTCATTTAAAACTCCTTTTTAGGGTTGCCTTGATAACTAGACGATTTCTTAAGAAATTTGTTACCTTAAAATTATTACAAAAATTTAATAATATATAATTTTAAAACTTTAATTTTTCTGATAATAGCTATATTTTCATTGTTTGATTTACGTATAACGCTGCTAATTCAGTCGGACTACATATTATTTTGAAAATTATTTATTAGTATGTATAAAACATCCCAATAAAATGAAATCAAAAAGTGAATTATGTAAAAATTAAAAGTTTCAGATAAAAATTATAATATAAAGTGTAAATCGATCATTATACCCCTTAATATTATTATTTATAATAGTTATAATTGCTTAAAAATGTATTAAAATTATTTTATACATAAATATTTTTTTGATGAAAAAGGATGAGATAAGACAGCTTATCACCACGGAAAAAATTTATTCCGTAAAATCTAGTTTATAATATGTATATTGATAAAATAACTATATTGTACTTAGTTTAAAATTTTATTACTTTTAAGAAATTTTCATATGTATATACATCAATGTAATTATGTATATGTGAAAACATTTTTCTTATTATTAAAGTGCCATTTTAATAATTAAATCACAGACTTACAATATTTACAAATATTTTATTTCACAATAATATCATCAGATTTCAAGTGTATATACATATATACCTTTTATATGGAAATATGTATTTGTGAGTTCACAAATGGTTATCAAGGAAAATATTGGTACAAATTTCTGAGGGATTGGACAGTGCGTTGGAAAAGCAAAGGCAACACTTCAACGTCTATGACACCGAAAGCAGGAAAAACATTTTGTTCCAATGGAGAATCTCAGAAAATAACTTTGGATCTGGTACGAAGACAGGTTTTTCTTTGCAAATATTTTATGCTCTCTCTCTCTCTCTGTCAATATTTGATCTTCAGGCTGAACAAGATTGGTCCTTTCATGTTAAATCTGGCTTTGAAACTGTCTGAATTTTTCACTTTCTACAAAGAAGTCCACTAATATTTTACGGAAAATTTCCTTCTTTATGGAAATGTATTAAAATTTTTTGTATAAAATGTATAAAGGATATTTAAAATAAAAATTTCCTCAATTTAGAAGCTTTTTCAAAACTACAGAACAATTATATCTATAAATACATCAATTTGAAATATTTTTTAAAAGCTGTATAATGTAGCTCAGGCTTTGAATTAAAATTTAATTTTCTCAATTAAAAAATGAAAATTTATGTCGAACATTGGGAAAACATTACTAATGAAGTAAACATTAAAATATTATTACTCGAAATATTAACTTTCTTATGCTTTTTGCAGTAGCAATTTCTAATATTTTGTTATTGTACCTGTGAAATAAGAAACATTTCGTGGCCTGAAATCTGAATATAATGCAAAAGCATCATATTCAGATTTTATTACACTCAGAGATTATTTATTACATTCAGTATTACACTTAGAGTTTGAGAAACACATTTTTTAACATTAAAAGGAATTATTATTGGAACATCAACACTTTTACATTTAAAACTGCTACAAATACTTAATACCTTTAAAATAACTTATTTGAGTCACTAATGTTTTAAAATTTTAAGCATAATAATTTTTTTTGAAATAAATTTGAGTTTTTCATTTTAAATTGGAAGTAATTTTCTCTGGTACTACGTATTTATTCAGGAAAGTTAACGTTAAAAGTATAAGTAAACTGACAAAAAAATTGTAGCATTATTTTTAATGCTGCTTAAATTTTAAAATTATAATCTTACACAAATAATTGTCGTTATAACACTTAAAAAATAAATAGCAAGAAAAATTATTATTTTTGAAATAAATTTTAATTTTAGTAAAAATGTGATAGTAAGAAAGGAAAAAAATGAATTAAAAGTTATTCAGTAAGGATAGAAGTAAATAAAAAATATTCAAAACAAGACAATATTACATCAACTAAAAATATAATCAACAACTAAAAGTTTTATAAACAAAATTTATAATAAAACATATTTTTTATTTTTTGATGAAATGCAAAATGGGAATAAATATATATTCGTATATACCTTATGGAAAAAAGTGAAAATCAATACCTTTTCAAAGCCAGATGAACAATAGAAATACATGAATCACGAAATTTATATATAATTTTAGATTTCTAAGAAAATTCATAAACTCGTGATTGTCAAGGTGAATTATTTCAGAATTTTATAAAATGCTTGAATAAAGAACTTTGAGCTCCAAAAATTTTGTATAGTAATAATGTGCAAAAAGCTTATATACAATACATGAGAATGCAATAGCACATTGGAGGGTTTTATAGCAATGGGGGCGGAAGGGCGGTTCTGACACTTGATGATATGTCCATCTTGGTTCTGCCTAGTGAATTATCGCTTGGCATACAAAATGTTCACTTTGAAATGATGACCTCTCAGTAAAGTAACTTATAACAACACTTTGTCACTGCTGTTGATCAAACCAAATTTATAGTTAATGAATTCTGTAGCGATATCAATTAAGATATCGCTAAAGACAATAAATGATTGGTTACAGGATAAACATTACATTTGATTTACAGAAATAGATAGTTTTACATAGAAATTAACAACAAATAAGATAAATTTAGAAATATATAATATCAAATTTACAACAAATGAATAGAAATGAGTAAATAAGCAAATATTTACAACTGAAATATTCATAAGAGCATCTTACATACAGAACCCAAAAGAATCAATTTGTGCTTAATATGAACAATTGATACTTTAAAAATTTTAAGCGACATCTAACAAAAAAAATTAAATTTTCTTTTTATCAAAGTAGATTGAAATAAGCGTTTTAAGTTGAAAATATGGTCAAAATTATAGTTTTGTCTCATTGTTGGATATTATGAATATTTTAAAATTGGAATCTTAATGAAAGAAAGGAAAATATTCCTAAATTTTAGATAAATGCATATGGATTCTATATCTAAGCTAAAATAGATCGTTAAAAACTTAATTAATGCTTGGTATGTTTACAATCAAATAATTAAAAATTAATAACTTATCTCCGAGCAGAAAATACAGAAAATATCTGAACATTTAAATGGTTAATTTTTTTTAAATTCAAAAATTATAAAAAAAATTCAGAAATACCAACTTAAAAATTAAATTTTATAACACATGTTAATATGATAGTTTTAAAGTAATCAAGAATGTTTGATTGCAAAATAATTTAAACTGTGCATTTTTCATTAAAATGCACATGCTTATGATTACAATATAAGTATTCTTGTACACAAGGTACATTTACTTCTGAAATAAATTTAGTATTCCATATAATATTCTGGAATATATTTCCACATATTGACATAATTCATTAAAATAGTTCTAATCATAAATTAACGATATTTTAATGTGTTAAATAATTAAGATATAAATCATATATCCAAAACTACTTCAACGATATATGTATTAATAGTCGAAATATTTAGTGTAATGAGATATTGCTTAAAAAATAATATCTTTTATTATGGTATAAATTTTTGATACGCATTAAGGAAAATTAAACAAATATATATAAAGGAAATTGAATTTTGAAAGTTTAGTAATGTATAGTACATTATATAAAGCAAATATTTTAAATATATGTTTTACATTTGTTTGAACCAAGTAAAAAAGTAGTTGAATGCATGGTAGCTTTTATAGCGAAATATACAGGCTTAATTTTACGAAAATATTTTTGTAATAAGGTAATATAATAGTTTCTAAAAGTATCAAAATTTTATTTTATGATAATGAATACAAATAGAAATTTTTTCTACTTTAATATTTTCAGCGACACAAATTGTTTTGCATTGAAAATCAACTGCCATTAATACATTTATTTTACAATAGATATTCATAAAAAATTTGACATTCTATAATTTGAAGCACCAAACATTACATGAATTTTAAGGATTTTCTTTTCATAGCTAATTAATGTATATTTAATATACCCTTCCGATGCAAAATATTTTCTTAAAAGCTTCGAAAATACCTTTTCTTGATGCTTCATGTGTAATACACAATCGATACAGGATTTAGTGAATACAATAATTAAAATTAAAATGAGTCATATAAAAAAGGTACCAAAATATTTGAAGAATTATCATTGTAAATAAAATATTTGGATTTATTTCATTAGTATCAAGAGGTCATCAATTAAATCCAATTAAAATTGTGCAAATTTGTTACATGGTAAGTGAATTGGAAAGGAAATATAAACATTTACAATGAAGAATATATATCATATAATATCTTAAATATATAATTTTAATATATATATATTACAACAACATGAAAAACTGGAACATTTAAACCACAATATTGTTGGGCCTAGCTCTCGTCCCTACTAGAGCTATGTATATATATTTATTTATGCATGTATATATAAACTTTACCTGGTTGTGCTAAGCATTTATATGGAAGGAATCAGTGCGAGCATTGAAATTAAGTGTTAAAAAAAAAAGCTTTAACAGCAAAGAAAAATGCAGTCTAATTTATATTTGAAACTACACCCTATGATCGAAATGATCAATATTCTACGAATATAAATAAATATAAAGCAAGGCATTTGTCCTTTGATTTTAAAAGTACAATTATTGTGCATATTTCATACAGATTTAATATTAATTACCGTTACTACATGTTCTTAAGAATTCCGAATTCTATCCAAGAGCTATGACATCTAGTGGAGATAAATGGAACTATTAAAAATATTTGAAATAGCTTGTTTTAAATCATTGATCTTCCTCTTTAATATACAATCATATGGTATCGAAATCTCAATTTAATTCTTGACCATAAAATATTTATTAAGTTAAGATTATTTTATCGTAATTTGATTTATGAATTCATAAAATAATTCTTATACGCATTTATTAAATTATTAAAAAGATGAAAAAAAAAATGTTTTTCGAAAAAATGATAAACGTGTGTTGAATATTGTTTCAGTATGTGTTATCTATTTTTAAATGAAGAAAAATCTACAATTTTACTTTAATGCCTTTGAAATGAAGGATAAAATTTAGCAATTTAAGTTTTGCACAGAGAGATATCGGATTTTAAAATTATGAATTAAATTAAATTTTAAAATTAAAATAATGAACTGTATTCTTATTAAGGGATTAAATTTATATTAGAATAGGTTAATAATTTAATTTTGAAGTTAAAATGGTTAATTTCGAGTTTGAATCAACCAATGTGAAACAATTATGTAAGAAGTAACAAGAAACTTAAAATAAAACAATTTTCTTATTATTATATTCCTGGGAAAAATTGAATTAGAAAACTATATAATCTAATAAAAATGAAAATGCATGTATAATTTATCTTTTCTGTAATAATATGATTCTTTTCGTGATCATTTTATAATTTGCATATATTCATTTTTACAGTTGATGATAAGAAGGTTATTATGCTTAGTTTATTTCCATTACATTGCGTAGAATAAAGGACGAAAAGCCTTGCATTATAACAATCACTTCATGAAATAACAATTGACACAATCTTTATGCAAATATCTACTCAATAGCATTATAACATATCAGATAAAACAATTAGTTCCGACTGCTGTTAACGAAGATTTTGGCAGTGAGGTAATCATGCATAACAGTAAAGATTTTGTTACAAGTACATGTTAGATTTTCCACAAGCTCAGACTTTGCCAGTAAAGAAGAAAAGATGATGGAAGTTAATTTTTAATTTTAGATTAAAAATTGACAGTAAATGAGTTCTAAAGCCTCCTGATGTATTAAACACACAATATTTTAAGCATTCTAATAAAATTAGCCACCGTAAAGCAGGAGAAATATTAAAGAGAGGTTTTGAAAATTAACATAAATTTTTTTGCACCAAATTTTTAATAAATAATGAATCACAGTTAAAAAGCTCTTTAGATCGACAAATGATTTCTGCTTCAGATTTCAGAAAAGTATCTTCAGTTCAAACTATTTGTTTACATTCTTTGTGTGTTGGATATTTTGAAAGATTTATGAGATTTACCTTGGAATAAGTTATTCTTCTAAAGCGGATAAATCATCCCCATCTGAATTTGGCCTTTTTCTAAATAATTATTGGAAAAACAAAAATTATTGGATAATAATGAAATCACAAATAATATATAAAAAAAGTAATTGAAAACAAAATACTTAAAATAAAATAAAATTTAATAATAAGAAATTATCAAAAGTATAATATAAGGAAATTAATTGCGAAACTAAAAATATTTACAAATCATTAAAATGCATCATGCAAAACATTCATGCAAATAAAAATATTCATGCATAACTTTTATTTTGACTCATTATCAAAAATTGGATATTATTGTGATTTTTGAAGGGAATAATTTATTAAAGAATAAATTAATATTTTATTCAAATTTAGTTAATATAATAAGAGAATGAAATTTACTATTTATTTTAAAGGAATGCAGAAATTTAGATTGTTTTCCGTTTGCTGACACACACAGAATATTTTAAAGAAATTGCAATTATACTTAAACTTTCTTTAAATAAAATATATGTTTCTATTTAATTTTCAAAAACTATCATAGATGTAATAATTCAAAGCTTAGAAAAAATATGGAAACAAATGTATTAAAATAATAAACTTCTGCATTATAATGTATAACTAAGTACTCTTAATTAAATAAAGGAATAATTTCTTCATGAAAATTTTTATAAATTAAACATAAAAATACTAAAGATGCGAAATAGAAAACATATTTGTTTCTAATAAAGAAAAAATAATGTTAAAGTATCTAAATCTTCTCATAATTAATATAATACTTCAAAATGTTTAAAATATATTATATTATTCAAAAAATAATAAATTATAAGGATTCATTTTTGAAATTTACATGAAAGTTCATGCAGATTTATAAATTTGAAAGTATTAAATTACATTTGTTTTCTAACGTTTTATTAAATGAGTTAAAGAGAGAGAAAAAAAGATTGTTAACTAATTAAAATCTTTACCTGTTAATTAATTTAAAAAAGGCTTCCTTACTAACTACATGCATATGTTTTAGTTCACTACTTTGCAAGTTAAACGGAAAAGGTTTTTAAAATACAGTTATCAAGAGTAGAATACCTATTTATGAAGCTCTTTCAATTTTTTCCCTTACGTTTTGGTTTTTGAAGGGAAGCAAACAGGGCATTTTTTTTTGTGCCTGTTAAAAATATGCATGGAAATTTGTATTTAAAGTTTTTCGTAAATGCATTTTTGATAACACATAATTCTAATCGTTTGGAAATGCACAAATCTTTACATTTATTAATAAAAATTCTAAATAAATTATCTTACGAAACTGATTAAGGGTCTTATATGAGATATCAGTTTAGTTGCAAATTCTTGTCAATTTATATAATATTAATCACCGTTTTCATATGAATACATAAGAAGATAACATTGAATTTAACATGTATATTTTAACATACATAACATTTACAAATTCTTCTGATTATTTAATTGATTGCTAAGGCATACTATAAAAATATTAACTGCATATAAATGAGAAATTTAATTTCATTTTTTAAGTCAATTACTTTATTTAAAGAAAAGTATCTTGAAATATATAATTGAAGGTTTACAAAGTTTACTGGTGCAGCCATCTATCGGCAAAATTAAAAATCAATATTATTTTTTATCGTTTGATAAAATTATAAGTGATAAACTTTTTTTTATAAAAGTAAATGTAGTTTAAAAAGTCAAACATTTTCATAGTTATAGTTAAGTAATAATTTGATTATATATTTTTTTAAATAAATTTTAAATTGAATTATCAGTATCAGAAATTTTATAAAAACAACAGAATTGAACATGGGTGTCAAGAGGCTTTAAAACTAATTACTCTATGAGATGTGTAATATAGCATTTCAAAAAATATCTTACTAATTCTATTTTAATTATCTAATTATATTAGTTGTTGAAGAGTTCAATAAGTTATTAAGTTTAATACAACAAGTTAAAATTAATTTTCCTCTATATTTAGCAACATATTTCATTTACATTAAAACTAGTAATTAAGTAAATTTATTTAAATTGTTAATATCAATAATGAAATTAATAAAAGCTACATTTTATTACGTTTATCACAATTTTATTTTTTAATAATATTTATAATAGAAGTTCTAATAATAATCTCTCAAGCTACAATCGATTGCACGTGTTTCACCTATTTTAATCTATCTCACGTGTCTCAATCGTTAAATCACGTGTACCTCGCGTGTTCTAAACGTATAAAAATAAAAAGAATTGTACAGATTCTTAACTTAAATTAATGTATGAAATTATATTTAAAAGAAATTTTGAGAACTTATAAATACAGTCACAAAAATTAAAGAATTAATTTAAAAAAATCCCTTTTAAATTAGTGTATTATTTGCTGCTCATTGTTAAAAAGCATCTTGATTTAATACCAACTTTACATATATTGTTCCCACAACATTTAACATCACATTCATTTAAACACATAAGAAAATACATAGTGCTTCATTATGCTTTTAATATGAAAACACGTAAAAAAAACTTTAAATAAATATGAAAGACTCAATTATATCGTGGAGCTTTTAAACATCAATTTTCTTCACACAAATACATAGATGAGCACAATGGTACATCAATATCATATTTATATGAACACAAATCATGAATACAATGTCTTGAGGTTTCACAGACATTCTGTATTCATTAAAATACACCTACTTTTGTCTTACATGTTTTTTTTTTCAAATTAAATAAATTATTCCAAATCCAACTAAAAGAATGAATTATAACCTAAAATTTTATATTTTAATTTTACCGTCTATGCTTAAGGTTCTTCACGAAGTCTTGAGCATCCTTGTCCCATGTTCTTGCCGCTAAGGCGAGTAGAATCTCATCTGAAAGAAATGGTTAGTATATTAAGGTAAGTAAATACTGTATATACTGTTAATCATTTAAATTTACTTTATTCCCAGATTCAACTTGATGTTTCTTTTTCAAAATCATCAAAAAATTCTTAAAGCTAATAATAAGAAAATTTTTAATACGAAACATAGAAAAGCATAAAGGAATGATGAGTTATTAATTCGGAAAGTTTATTGATTAAAATCCACAGAAATAGATGAATTTTCTTCAGTGATGTCTCTTCACATGAATATAAAACTATAAAACATAAAAGTATCATTTGCATGTAGTGCATATGTAACTTGTATACTAGAATGAAACATAAAAGTATTTGTAATTTCTTTACACACATTAGCAATTTTTTTAAAATTTCCATTACCTTATACAAATTTTGAAGTGGTGTTTACTATTTTCATACATTGATAAATCTGCAATTGAGGTCAAGCATCCAAAAAATGTTAACTTCAAAATCAATTTTTAATAGATTAAAAATTAATTAATTAACATTAAATAATAATGAAAAATGAATTAAAATAATAATAAAAAATTAAAAAACTTTGACCAATGATATTAAAAATCTTAATATATTAAAATTTTTTGAACAGAAATAAGAATATTTTATTTTTTTCTTCATGACTATAATCAGAAACCAGATAGAAAAAATGAAAAAAATTGGTTATAGAAACATAAAAGACTACACAGTCAAAAAAGCAGAACATTCCTTTTGACATTTTAAATAGAATTATTGAAAAAGAATAATTGATGTTTTAACATTTTCAAGCCCGTTGCATTATATCACTGATAATATAATTATATTAAAATAGAATTATTAAAAAAGAATATTTGGTGTTTTAACATTTTCAAGCACGTTGCAATATATCGGTGATAAGATAATTATATCAAAATAGAATTATTGAAAAAGAATGATATTTTAACATTTTCAAGCACGTTGCAATATATGGCTGATAAGATAATTATATCAAAATAGAATTATTACAAAAGAATATTTGATGTTTTAACATTTATAAGCACCTTGCAATATATCTCTGATAAGAAAATTATATCAAAATAGATTTATTGAAAAAGAATAATTGATGTTTTAACATTTTCAAACATGTTGCAATCTATTGCTGATAAGATAACTATATCAGAACTTGATGAAGCATATCTTTTTGGGGCATCAAAGGAAAATATTTTTCATTTAAAAAAAAAATTCATGATTTTTAATTTGCTTTGAAAGTTGCAATCATATGATACACGTTTATGAAAGACATCATAAATTAAAAAGAAAAAAACATGACCTACTTTTTTCATTTGGATGTATGAGACACAATTCGATCGGTCGCATGTCTTTCATATCTTCTGGGGAAGCTTCTGTTATATTGCAAAGGGGAAGAAATGCTTCTCCTTCGAAATCATTCTTTGTCACCATGTCATGATCCATAACGCTGAAGCACAAACCAGCGCCTTCACGCCGAAGTTGATCAGGGGGTATCCTACTGTTAAAGTGAAAATAAAAAGGCATTATTTTCAATAATGTTGTTCATAAGAATTGTAATTTATACTCATCAATGTTAATTATAAACTCTTGTTACACAACACGCATTATATCTAATCAGAAATAAGCTGTTTATTAAGTTAAATTAATTCCAATTTTTTAATGAAAATTAATAAAATTAATTTTAATTTATTAATTAAAATTAAATAAATTAATTTATTAAATTACTTTCTTATTAAAAGATGTACTGTACATTGAAAGATTATTTTTATAACTAGCCCATTCCTATAATCCCATAACAGGAATATATACTAAACAAGCAAAAAGGCGATGAAATGTTATTCAGATTATTTGTAAATATTTTGTTAGAATAGTAATCAAAAATTGATTTTCTGAAAAGAAAATAATATGGATTTATAAAATAAAAAATGAATGAAAGATTACAGAGAGAAGCACTTATTTATCATTAAAGTACTTATTACGTTTCTTGCAATATTCCTTCACATAATATTTATAACTTTTTAAATAAACAAAATGTTTGGGAAATATGTAAAAATGACTCATTAAATTTGAATCAACCTAGTGTTTTTAAATTTCTTAAAACCTTTATTCATTTTAATATTTATAAACTCCAAAATTCTTTTTAATAAAAATAATAAATCAATTTTACAAATTAAATTTAATTAAAAAATATTCTATCAATTTCATGGTTTTTTTTTCTAAAAGGGTCAACAAAAAATTTAAAACATAATTTTTCTCTGCTTTTCTTGATCTTTTCTAAATAAATACAGACTTAGAATGTGCACGGAAAAAAAAGAATTAAAATCTAATGTTAGCACAATCTAAATATGGTTCTGGCATAAAATATTATGTAAGTTGTTAGAAATTAAAATTTAATTTTCTACAGTTTAAATTTAGTTATAACAGTCAAGGTTGTTAGGTTGTATACTACAAAATGTCATAATAAGATAAATATACTTTCTTTGCTTTTAATTCAATGAATCAGTTACTATTCACTGAAACACCGCATTTTTATTTGTTATAAATGAAGGTGAAAATATTTAATATTGTTGCAACTTAAGGGTCATTTTCTGGAAAATAAACTTTTAAAAAAATATTACAAATTATGTATACAAGCATTTAAATTTAACTGTGATAAGTATCCTCAGATAATGCTATTATAAAATTCTTTAATTAATAACCCTGTAATTATTTTTAATAACTTTATCTTCAAACACAAGAAAAGTTAAACAGTTTAATCTTTCTTTAAATGCAATGATTTCTTTAGGTTTTAACTTTACATAACTCACATTATTATCATTTCTGGATAAAAAATTATAATTTTTATTTCAAACATATGAAAGTTTTGTATAATATATAAATAAAATTCTGTGCATATATATTTAATATACAATGCATTACTATCTGGATAATTTGTGTGTTGTTATCTAATGATTTAGTATACGGTGTATTTAAATCTGTCTGTGATTTCCTAAATCAATTTAACAAAAATGATTCACATTAAGTTTTAAAAATGCCTTTAGTTTATTCGATTGGTTACAATTTTTTCATAAAATCTTCTACTGCCTTTGTCATTTGTTTGAATGAAAGTTATTTTGTGCTATGCTAGTTTCGAATGGTTACCACCCTGACCTACCGTTTTGCAGCTTGTGGGTGTGAATTCATCCCCAGGATTCAAGCTTAGGGGATTAAAATAATTATTAGATACTTATTTTTTAAATTGTAAATTAATCATGTATCCCATTCTAATTAGCCTTGATGTAAAAAATGGCTGTTAAGAGTTAAATTAACGTTTTGTGCTGAAGGCTGGGCGTGGTTCTGTTTCCTGTGAACTCTTGGAACAATTGATAAAAAGTTAATTTATGTAACAGCGTATATAAAATCTGATGAGAACGCTCTTGTATAAATTAATTTTTAGAAAATAAGCGTTTGAAGAATATCATTGTAATTATTAATTTACGGTAATTATTACAAGAATATTTAAATAAAAACTACTTACATTACATTTTAATATCGTATCTAAAATATTTAGAAAAATATCCGTCTGATAAAATTTTTTCGAAAAAAATTTAAATAACTAATAATGATTTTGATGAAAATAAAAATGTCTCAAAATGGTCTTTAAGTTTTTTTTTAAAAAAAAAATAATTTGTTTAAATAGTCAAAGTTTGCAACGATATATATATTTTTTTACTATTTCTATGTATTTGTGAATAATTTCATTTCGATTTAATTAAATTTTATCTTAATTTTTATCATTGATTAAAAATTAGGGATATCATTTTTTCTGAACAAAAAGCAGCTGTTTTAGAAGCCTTCTTAAAACAACCTTAAAATTCATGTAAAAAGTTTGCAATAAGCATTAGAAATATGCACATATACATTTTAAGAATCCAATAATAGATATAGGAGTAGTGTTATGCAAACTGTTCTAGCAATATCATTGATCTTATTTTGAGTGTTGTTATCACCACATAAACAAGAAACTTGGATTATATGGAAGATATAATTATTATCTGTTTGAGACAAGATCATTATTGATTTAAGAATGAAATGATGTAAGAATTTAAGGGGGAATCAAGAATGTGTTTGATTACAAATAAAAGTTACTTACTGAAACTAATCGAACTGATTTAAAATTTATCATTAATTAAACAAATGACAAAGTTCAAACATTTATTTTAAGAGAAAAAACATGGGGTTTGGTGTATTCGATTGTTCGGAAAGTCATTTCGTTTTTCATGAAAATGAAAAACGTGCAGCAAATAAATATTGTATTGCATTGCACATTGTTCATTCTAGTCCAATAGTTTTTATCATCTTTCTGGTAGTAGCACGATTCCACAGTCATAAAGTGGTTGGTTTTAACTTGCAAAAAGTTGATCCAGGGAGGAAAAACGAAATTACTTTCCGAACAACCCAATAAAATTGGATGCTTCTTGGTTTGGAGAAAATTTTGGTAACGAAATTCAATTCCTGCTAACTCTAATACTTAATTTAATTGATCAGCGGCAGCGGCCATCTTCTTAGTCTCACCTTAGCAACAAAATATCAAAAAAAAAAAAAAAAAAAAAAAAAAAAAAAAAAAAAAAAACCAAGCAAGAGATGCCCGAGTGTAAACTTTTACCTAAATATGATTTTTAATGACTTTTCTATTAATTCAAACATGTTTATACTATGATATATCAGTAAAAAATCCAAGTAGACGTGCATTAAACAAATAATGGCGATACGTAATACTTACAATTCAAAAGCCTCATCAAAGAGAGGGAACAGTGTCTTCTTCTGAACTTTAGTTCTTTGTTTAACACAGTTAGGAAAGAAGTGCCTTGGCACAAGCTCTATAATCACAAATGGATCACTGAAACCTTCAAGGGAAAAAACAATTAAAAAAGAAGGTATTATATGCTGCCGATTCAATCATAATAATAGTTAAAATATTAACAATAGTTAAATTTAGTATAATACATTTTATACGATGGGTAAGATTTAAGCTTATATACAAAGTTAATTTTTATTAGCATTTTATTATATGAAATAATTGAATTTTGTTGATTTAATTTTATTTCAGCATAATTTATGAACCCAGAGAAAAATAAAAATTCAAAATTGTTTGAACTGAATGTATTTTATTAATAAGTATATAAATAATTAAAAACATATATTATTACAGGCATTATATTACAAAACATTACAGTACATGCATTTTATAATTTTTTATAAATATGCACTGATAACAATAAATAAACCCTAATAACTGATTTCATGATTTAAAATAACACACATTTAGCAGAACAAAAGAATATGATTTTTTACAATAGTATTAAATAATAGCATTAAGCAAAATTGATTTATTGATTACCAGTGGGATCCAAAGGCAAAAGATCTCTTGCATTTAAAACTGGAAAATGAGAAACAATCATTTTAATTATAAAAAATGAAATAGATTCTACAAATCAATTCAAAATCTACGTAACTACGAATATAAGGTCAAATTATGCTAAAGGGAAGATAAACTTTTAAAAATAATGTTCAAATATTCCTTTTTTTTTGTTTGAAGTACTTTTCTGGCTATATATTTCTGCTGATTGAAGTACAGTTTCATAATTTTAAGCCATTCATGACAAATTTTCGTCTGAGGGAGGTATAGAACCCATAACTACCCGGTCACGGAAATTAGTCTTTTTTTTTCTTTCTTAAAAACTAAATCACAGATGTTTCTATTCTCTTCTTTTGAATACTATTTTAAAACTTTATTCAAGTATAAATAATATAGATTGGAAATGTTTAGATTTATTGCTCAAATTACTTTAAGATAAACAAAATCATTTAAAAATTGTTAAGCAAATCATAACGCTAATATAAATAATCTTATAGATTTTTCTTTTATTTATTAAAATATACTTTATGCAGTAATGCATTTTATTTATATAGGAAAGAATGCTAGCAAGACTGCAATTAAATGAACATACTTGTCTAACTTCAATGAAAAAGTATTTTGTGGCGTGAAATACAGTGCCCAAAGAAATAGTTTTAACCTATCCATCCTGTTTGACAAAGAATTTAGGGATTTTTCTATTTATATAACATTCAAAATTTTTAACAAACTATAAAACTTTTGGAAACTTTGAAATTTGAACGTACTTAATAAGAGCGGAACTTTTGAGTTTTCAGAGTAATTTAGAAGTATCTTTTTTCTAATATTGATGCAGATTATAAAATGGGGAACAACTTTCATAATTAATTCTGTTTTTCAAAACTTCTGAATTGAAACTTAAAAAACAAGAAAGTTTGTAAAAAAGATGATTGAAAAGAAATGGTAATTTTAGTTTTGTTAAATTCCACAAACATATAGTAACTTGAACATAAGAATTATTCGTTAATTTTTATTTTTAAATTATTCTATTATTGTTTGGGGTAAAAATCAGATAAATATTTTGGTATTGATTCAGTTGATATGAATAAATGTTGTTGGAAAGTTCTTACATTAACTGATCTAATGTTTCAGGCGAGAATATTGTGTAATGATTTGTGTTAAACATAAAAATAATACGCATATTACATATTCATTTTAATCGGACAACAATAAAAAAACTGGTGTTTTTTTTTTTAAATTTTCACATTGTTAAAATTTTCTACAAGTGTCAGTCAAATAAAAAATTTATTTGATAAAGGGCTTTTAAGCAATTCTTACAACTATCTTAATAAAAGCAATTTTTACAGGTCCTTATAATAAAAATTATATTAAGATTCCATTTTCTCTGAAAAGCTCACTTTAGTTATTCTTCTCCCACTGAAGCACAATGGTTAATGCTTAGTTTTTATAATTTTTTAAAATGATAATTATGAATTTTACTAAAAATTGAAAAGAATACTTGTACTTTGGCTTCATTTTTCGACACAATTACTTAAAAGTATTTATTTTTAATCTGACGGTTTTTTTGTACGTTAAAATCTCAGTATTATTAATGTAAAAAGTTAATAATAATTTATTATACTATAACGTGATATATGAGTATACATGACGAGGCATATAAAAGTTTACATGGTTACAAAAGTGGCAAAATGTAATTTATTTTTAAATACATCAAACTTTTGAAAATTATCAAATTTTAATTAAATTGCTTAAAATAATGAAAAGTGCTTACTGTCTATGTATAAACTTTCAGCTGCAGAGTTATATGAAGCTTTCAATGTTAAAATACCAAACGTAGGTTTCTCAACTTTTTGCTGAAAGGGTTTAAAGGATCAAATTAAAGTTTCATTGAATAAAAAATATGACGCACATTAATTAAAAAGATAACTTTTTAATAAATAAATTTTTAATAAAATTAAAAAGATAACTTTTTAATAAATGAATTACTTGTTCTTCTAGTCTTTGCAGAATATATAATTCTATGAGATGAAGAGTTTCAGATTTCTGTAGTTTTAACATATGGAAGAGATCCTACAAAAGATGCGTACATATAATACCGTAAATAGTTTATTAAAAAGCAATTTTATGAATTAAATATTTCATCTTTGTATGATCAGTTCTTGCAAACTCTATCAGCTCAGAAACAGGTGTAATGAAATCATTATTTATTAAATATCGGCAAATTACAATTGCAAACATTTATTTAATTTTGCAAACATTTATTAATTTGGTAGATATTGATAACACTAACAAATTGACGCAAATTTTATACCTGTATACATGTAAATGAATTGTTAAATTTAGAATAAACTAAATACATTAATAATTATTTAGTTTATTTTAAATTTAACAATTCATTTACAAAATAGATAACATTTACAAAATAAATAAAGTTAGAAATCCCTTAAAAAATAAATACATTAATAATTATTTTTTAAGGGATTTCTAACATTATAAAAATTAATGAACATTATAAAAGGGACTCAACATGAGTGGTTTTAAGTGATTTCTAAGATTATAAAAATAAAATGTTAGAAATACTTATTACCACATTTAGTTAAATTAATGTGTTTACGTATTTCAATTTATCTAATTAAATTACAGTTTTCAATTTATCTTTTTAAATTTCAATTCATTGAAATAATTGAATTTATTGTCCTTTGGACATATTCACTTTGTTTAGTCATTTCTATTGATTCCCTTAATGTATTCATTGTGTGATTTATTTACATCCATTCATTTTGCTTTTTCAATTTTGTACTATTTTTGGGTGCACTAGAATGAAATTTTAGACTTTTGTCTTTCTGCTTTTGCAGAAAAATAATACCTTTTCACATTCATTGCTAATGATTTATTACTAAGCTAACATGAGTATTTTCTTTTATACTTGTTATTTTTCTCGTGTATTAGATTTTATAACTCTTACATACATGTGCACATTCATTTAAAACTTAAATTGTGAATAGTTTAACTTATAAATATTAAGTTACGAATTTATCAAAAAAAGTTAAATGAATTAATTTCTATTTGAGGAAAAATAGTAGCAAAATATAAATTGTAGATATTCAAATACTCTCATTTTTTTTTCACCGTGAATATGTGGATGTCATATCAAATAAAGCCATCAATTCTTATTAAGGCTTCTGAAATTTCTTCAAATTTTTCGACACATAGGTCTACCAATGATTGCAGAACTCCGATTCTCCTGAGATCAGCACTTATAAGTGGACAGTCAAATACGTGGTCTGGTGTCAACAGAATGCCTGGGCAATTATCACAGTTCTTGCAGATTCTTTTGCTTTATCTGTCCATCTTCATGCTTCTGTCATGTTTGGTACTAAGCCTGACAATGGTTTTCGTGGTAAACCTATCAGTGTCAGTATTAAACAGTTGGTGTTTTGTTGGAATTGTCATTAACTGCTCTCGTTTACTAGATTATAATACATTATATATATATATATATATATATATATATATATAAATATATATATATATATATATCTATATATATATATATATAAAAATATATTTATATATATATACATATATATATATATATATATATATATATATAAATTTAAAATGATATTTATTTAAGAATTGTGCTACATGATAACATATCATAAACTGAATCACTCCGTTCTGCTAGCTAAGCGTAAGAATATGAAGGATTTTACATACTTGGTAAGGAGCGTTTTGAATGCAGTCTAGAGGAAGTCCTTTACCACTGCCATGAAAGAAATCTACAAGAATAGTTAGAGAGGAATAAAGGCGATCAAAGAAGGCCAATCTCTCCTTCTAAAATAGAAAAATAACTTAACTGAAAAATAAATTTTTTTTCCTTTCAAATGAGATATAAGTATATTAAAATTCATTATGTACACGATACATTTTTTACTGAAAATTTAGAATGTCCGTAGCTTTTAAGAATTTAGTAACATTCCTGAATAGTTTATAATAACTTAAATCGTATTTCTTTTTTACCATTTAACTTTTTTCATTCATATCCCTTTTATGCACTTTTCAATGCATTTACAAGACATGTAATCTGTTTTCATTACACATAAGAAATTTCTTATTAATGTATAAAAGAATTTAAAAATACGTTTATTATTCTTAAATAATTTTATAAAATTGATTTTTTTTAAATGTTAAAAATTGACTACGAAACAAATTGTTTTGTAATCAAATTCTTAGGTCAAAAGTTTGGAATTCGCTTAACTTTCTCATATAATATTTTAGTGAAAGTCATTTACATAAAGTAAATAATTAATGCAAACGATCTCATCAAAATAATAACGAAGCATATTTATATTTATAAAGATGACATATATCTTTTCAAAATAGTCTTGAAATAAAAATTTATATAAGAAAAAGAGCACCTATCCATTTTTAAAAAAATTGCTCTCTAATTTTTTAAAATAATTACTATATAACTATCTCTACCAAAAATATTCTTATCCTCAATTAACAGTAGGAACTCTGAAAAATGTAGATGGTTTCATAGCGTCCAAATGCATTATATAACAATACAGAGACAATGTATAACATATGTAGCGAACAATCTCAAAATCAAACACAAGATAATAGTTACACTTCTAATATATATTCTTTAGACATTTAAGCAAGCATGCAACTTCTTTAAGAAAATACTTTGCAGGAAAATAAAATAGTTAACGAGAATTAAGTTTTGTGTACAATATGCAGTAACAAAGTACATTTGTATCTCGCTGTTTTAAAAGTGTTATTGTTTTTATTATAACATGTGTATTTATAAATATTTGATTTCATTAAATTGAAACGCATTTCGTACAAAAATTAATAACTAATTGTACAACGTTTACACAAATATTTAAAAATATTAATAATTTCGTCACATACCCCGATGTTACTTTGTGTGGTTTCCATGAGCTCATGCATTAGAACTGTCCACATCATGTCCAATAATCTATCAAAATTAGCTTGCATGAGGCTATTGTATAGAGTTCTTAATGTTGTGTCCAAATTCTCTAATAACGGTCGAATGGCCTACAAGGATTGTATAATATTAGTTAAAAAATGCCATTTCAAATAATTAAAAGAGAATATTTTTTCACATTCTCCTTATTCCCCAATTTAAGTTTATATATATATTCATATATAAAATAAAATTAATCTCAAAATATCTTTTATATAACATCATGATGTACGATTATAGTTCATTTTTTATAATAACTTTGTGAGAAATGTAATATAGTTATACATTATAAATCTATTTTTTCAAATAAAACACTTCTAGCAATTGTTATAAATAGCGAAAAGAGAATATTATCTATTTGACTTATAACAATTAATTTTCAAAAGACAATAATTCAAATTTTATAGAATCAATACAAAAAATATAAGAATAGGAAGAAATTTTTAAAACAGGAGAAACACGATAAGTCTTATATATATATATATATATATATATATATATATTAGGTTGGGAAAGATAAAAAAAATTCACATTATTATTTCGATGATGGCTGGCTATTCTGCTTGATATCTCATAAAGTATGTATCAAATAATTTTATATTTGATAAGAAAAATGAATTTTGCAGAAAACAATTCACTTGCTATTTTTTGTTTAGTAGCAAAAATAATCTAATGGAAAATTTGGTATATTTTTCTTTGATAAAGGCAAAAAGATAAGCTGCTGAAATTATGGATGGTGCTCCCCATGTTCAAATGCTGTAACAGCTAATTACGTTAATTTTGATTTCGTGTACACTGTTCAGGTATTTTCGAAGTTAAAAATATACCTCATATAACTGAACCCGTTGTCAAAAATGTCAATAAAGTAACAGAAATATCGAAGTTGGCAGGCATACTATAAGTCATAGCTTCATTAAGGAGTTAAAGATTGACCCTAAAACAATTTTAACCCATTTACTCAAAGTGAATCCTAAAGATGTTAAATAAAGACCTGAAGTTTACATAAAAATAATGGATTTTTGTAACCTAACAGGTGGTTATCAAAATAAAGGAAACACCTCAGATTTATAAAAAATCCTTTATCAGTAGGATGTAGGTCATCTTTTGGTAAGTAATACAGTTTGGATTCACCTAAGAATTGATTCATACAAGTGCTGAAAAATATTTAAAGTTATATTGTACCATTTTTAATTTAGATATTGTGAAACTTCCGGGAGGATTATGGATGGAAGATACTGATTCCATAATGAACGCTCTAAAATAGATTATAATTGTTAAATTATAATGAGGTTGGGTGACTGTGCGAGCCAAGGTAGACGTTTAACTTCATCCACGCGTTCATCAAATCATAGTATGACAATCCCGCTGCGTGAATAGATGCATTATCATCCTGGAAAATTCCATCTCCTACAAGAAATAAAGTTTACAACATAGTGTGGACTTCTCAGCTAAAATTTCTCGGTAATTCTCTTTTCTCTCTCAGAATCCTTTCAGGATTATTATTTCTTCATCAAAAGACAATGATACGGCTGCTCATATCACGGCAAATCAAGCTCAATGCTTGACAATCGGAGGGAGACAATCCCAATCATATGACTGGGTAATTATCTTACAAACGTTACTCGTTCTGGTGTAATGATTTGTTAGAGCCTCTTATTCTTACATTAAAAAATTGATCAAGTTTTGTGAGTAAAACTCAACTGTACATGAATTTCGGCACTAATATGTGTAGCAAATGACTTGGAAATTGCAGCACAGTTATATTTATGATGGCACATATTCTAACTGTACAATATTCTAACTGTACAATATTCTAACTGTACAACGGCACATATTCTAACTGACATTACAATCGCTTCAATACTCGCCGGTATTTTTCATTGAACTTCTCTTTCGCCAACCACATTTTGCTTTGCCGAATCGTCTTGCCACTATGTGTGTACTAGATGTCAAAAAAGAATGGGTTGCTAAACTTTTTATTTTGAAAAACTTGAGACAAAAATAATATTTTGTTATTCTTTATTTTAATCAGATTAAACATTGTATTAAATTGGAAAAAAATCGTTTTCAAAAAATCTTAATTGTTAGAGATAATTTCTTTTTAATAAAAAATTGCATCAACGGAATCTAGAAACTCTTTTGAAAGTAATAATTATTACACTGAGATTCTTATTCTATTAGACTTTGATATATTGGGAATCACAGTACTTTAAAATACTCCATAAAGTTATATTAAAAGTAAAATTTTATCAGAACATGCGTTTTAGAATTGGATTGATAATTAAATTAACTTCAGAATTTCTAGCTTTTAATTATCATCCAGTAACATGCAGTTGAAAGAGGTTATTTTCATTCTTATGCTTCATATTTCTGATGGTCATCGTTAAATGATTATATTAATATCCAAGGTATGATGTATATAGAGAGAAATTTTGGAACTTTTATAAAAATATAAGGCTCTATAAATAGAGATTAGTTGTTTAACGGGCAAAATGTTATTGGATAAATCATGCCCAATACGCAGATAAATAATTCTTGTCTAATAAAATAAGGATTCTTATAATACGTTGGACATGTTTTTTCCAACTTCGCTAAAAGTGGGTCAGTATTTCCATTAAAAACTATGCATTCTTGTTCAATATTACTAAAGCAAGCTATTTAAAATACCTTCAGTGTATTATTTTAAAAATTTAATATCCATAGAGTTAATGGATTTTTATAATATAAAATCAAGCTTACATTTTCAGCATCGAGTTTTTCTGGAGCCCATGCGAGATGGAAGACAAATTTCTTCATATCAGGACGTAGCTAAAATTAATAGATTGTTAGTTTTGAAGTACACAATAAAAATGTTGGATAATTATGTAATTTTAATAATGAATAGGGTGGAGAGCTTGTTATTTACCTTTTCTACCATTCCGCAAATTATGCTAAATATCTTTCCAGTGACATCATCTTCAGCTTTATTAAGCAAGTCATAGATCGATTCCCGACATTGATTTGCTGTACAACCACCTTGATTGGAATTCAGGGCTTTAATGATCTGCTCAACACCTAATTCATCTTCCAATGGTCTCAGTGTTTGCAAAACGTATTCCATGTTGTTAATGGTAATACATAACTAAGAAAAATAAATGGATAATATGAAAATAAATAAATAATGGTAATGGTCTCATTTATTTTTTTATGTGGAACACATTTAGTATAATGTTTTCTTATAAAAATTGGATAATGATAATAATATAAATAAATTTTTTATGAAATAGCTATATTTTATAATCATAACTACCGCGTATTTATATTAACAGTTTTTGACATTAAATGAATACATAAATAAACATTAAATCGAAACTGATCAAAAGATCTACAGAAATCACGCTATACAAAACCATCATAAGACCTTTTCTAACTTATAGATGTGAAACCTGGACTCTGACAAAGACCCAGTCAAATCAAATTGCAATATTTGAACGAAAAGTCCTAAGAAAGATTTTTGGTGCTGTAAATGAGAATGGAGTTTGGAGACACAGATACAATTTCAAGTTCTATAGACTTTTTAATGAAGCTGATATTGTCAATTAAATTAAAATATGTCTCTCGAGATTTGCGGGCCGTATCTGTCGAATGGACCCCTTGCCTTTGACTTCAAGAATTTTTATTTAATGGCCCATTGCAAACAGATGTAGAGGTCGGCCCAAACTTAGATGGACTGATTGTGCAGAGGAGGACTTTGAAATGCTGAAAGTCACAAACAGAAAAACAGTAGCCTCCCGGAGAACACAATGGAGGAGTGTTTTGAGGAAAGCCTTGGCCCACTCCGGGCTATCTGCTGAAGAAGATAAATAAACATTTTGATAGATGATATTATGTATAATTTATTAATTTGATTGTTTTTTTTAAAGTTTTTTTTCTAAGTTCGAAAGCTTATAAAAGGGAACTTAAATCTACTTAAATTGATAGAAAATAACGTATTTTTTATTGTTTTACATAATTTTTACTTATTCTATTTATTTTTTTATCATATAATTTTACTTAACAATACAGTTTTTTTAGTTTTATATGATAAAGATAAACATATAAGACTTTGATAAAATGTTTAAGCTTAAGATAAAATCCATTATTGCAGTTTCATATTCAATTTTTTATTCAAATATCTTTTCAGAATTTAATATTGAATTACTATGGTAATGAATAAATATTAAAATCTATGGCTATCTGAAATACTTTGAGTATTGAACATAAATTCATAGAGCATTGAACAGTAATACCTTTTTAAAGCAAGGATTATCTTTATATCTTTATGCGATTTACACATTAACAAGTATAACATAAATCACTTTTATTTACCAACAATAAATAAAGTGAGAAGAGCATTGTTCATTTCCATAATCTAAAATCATGTAGCAATAAATTTTAAAAATAAAAAAAAATTATAAAATGTTTAAAAATTGTTTGCCAATATAAGTAATCAATTTAAAACATGTTGTAAATAAAAAAATAAAATATGTTGTATGAAAAAGACACTCAATAAATTCAAATATTTGACAAGTTTAACAGAAAATAATTATTCTACAACAAATACTCTTTAATATAACACGTATTTAGAATGATAAATTTATTTCTAATGTTTTTCTCATAAATAAAAAACACTTGAAAGAGCACAAGTTAAGAAAATATTTTTAAAAGAAAACTAATGAAACTCTTAATGTAGCATTTTAATGGATAATTTGTTTACAATAAGGAAAATCTTTTTATCACATATTTGTATTATATAATATCAATATTATCACAAAATAGATTCCAGAAATTACTTATATCTATTCAAAAATAAATAATTTTTAAAAACAAATAGCTGTACTTGAAAGTACACTAAGGTAAAAATTAATTATTATTATTATTATTAAGATGATGAATTATTTTTAAGTAATTCTAACACAAAATTTAATTTTAAGAGAGTTCAATAAAAATTAACACCATTAAGTAAAAAGAAAAAAAAATGGTTAGATTTATTTCTTACCTTTTCATTGGAATCATTTGTAGCTTCAGATTCAGTTATTTTTTGAAGCTTTTGCTGACACAACTTGGCATAGTAAACAGTACCTTCACATATTATCTAACGAAATATTAATTACAATAAAAATTGAAATCAAATCAACAGATACTATTAAATGACTGAGAAGATTATAAATATGTTTTATAAAAAATATAAAATATTCGTATCAGACAAAAAATACATAGATCTGGATATATAAATACTTTAGAATACCTTATAATAAACTAAATAAATAAAAGAATATAATACTTATAAAATTCACGATTATATAAATTCTGCTTTTGACATTTTTCAGTAATTGGTAGTAAATGAGATTATGTAAAATAATTGAAACAATATAATAATTATAAGAATGAAAATTTATAGGAATCAGATCAATTGAATAATTAACTAAGTAAAAAGTAATGCGATTAATGTTTTTATATTAAAATTTTTCAGAACTTTTAATCTTTTGTTAATTTAACTAAATTGTTTTTTATACTATTTTTTCAATTCAAAGTTTATATGAAATATTAACTTCATTATTTGAAAATAAGCTTTGAATTCTCTGTCTCGAATAAATAATTTGCGGGCATTACCGTATATCCATTTGCTGCCTTTTCCTTTTTATACGATTTTTATTTTATTCCGTTTTTTGTTTTCTCCTGATATCAAATAAATGTTTTTCAATAATATGATTTCACAATATTTTTTGATACTATGACACATGATATACAAATATTTTCTTTGTTAAAAATAACAAGATATTTTTGGTTTTTAAACCCTGATATTTTATTTTTGGTGTTCAAACAAATATCATTTGTATTTAGCAATATTTATATATATATATATATATTTAAAATATTCGTTTTCTTTTGCTTCATAGATTTCAAAATTTGAAGGGGTTCGAATAGCTTATGCCTCAAGTTCTGAGTAATTTTTTTTAATAGGAAAGTGATGTGCTGTTGTTACTAGTACATTATTTGTTATTTAAAGAAGATTAATAACTTGAAATCTTCTTTAAATAACATACATAAAAGAAATGTGCTGTTGTTACGAGTATATTATTTGTTATTTAAAGAAGATAACTAACTTGAAATATCCTTTAAATAACATGCAGTATACTCGTAGCAATAGCAGCTGCATAACGTGAAATATTTTATTGGAATTTATACACATACTTTTATTCTTTCAGAAAATAAGTTCTTATCAATACATTTGATAGAATCTATTCTAAATAGAATCTTTTTTATGGAAAAACAATAAAATTTTAATCTATAGTTAATTTGACAATATCATTATTTTGAATGTTGATAATAATGTAAAACAAACTTACTTCAATTACTTTCATTACAAAACTAAATGAACCTGCAGGGTCTGGCCATGATAACTGGCGCCAAAATTCCTTAATCTGAAAAGGAAATCGAGATATATTATTAAAGAAATTTTCGAGAAAGGAGAAAAATGTTTACCATAAAATGCTAATAAAAATTCCAGAAAACTTATTGTAATTTATTATTTTCAAAATATACTAATAAAACTTCCTTTCTTTTCTAGTTAATTTATTCTGATAAGAAAAGCGAATTATTGACTACACAATTTCAGACTAATATCTGTTAAAATTCATTATGTGATTGGAATGTGTCTAGTTAATACTATCATCTCTAACATTTCTATTGGTATTTAATATTAATTATTAACTCAAATTCCTTAATGCAGTAGTGCTTAACTAAAACAAGTTATTTATAAAACCAATTCCTTAATATTAATAATAAAATGTGACTGATTACTTTAATAAAATTATTATTATTTATTAAAATGATGCATACCATGTACGTTTTCAAATGAAAATTTACAGATTGGAAAGTTTACGCGTAGGTTCTAGTGAAATAAGAGTTAAGCGATTTGAAATATGAGCAAACAGTAAAGTAGATGTATTTTACATACCCACACACAGATAACTTATTATTAATATAGAATTTCATAAGATTCACAGGGAAAAACAACAATAAAGAGCATCTGATGCAAAGCTGAAACTAACGATAAGGATTTTATTACTCCAAGGAATTCAAGATAAAGATTTTATGCTTAACTTTAGTTTTACAAGTACAGCCTAAAGGAAAATATTGATTTATTTTATATTTAAAAATTTAAAATTATGTTTATTTGTTTTATAAAATACTGATATATTAAAATATATGTATTAATGTTTTTAAGGTCACAAAAATGATTCATGAATAGTTTCTATTTTGAAATTTGTGCCATTTTTATTTTCTTTAAATTTTTACTTCCAATTTTTTGAAATATTTATTTGATTTTACTTTCGTTTGTATTATGTCTTATGTGTTTTGTGGTAATATTTTTAGTCATAATAAAATATTTCTAAATTCATTTTCAAATGACAAAAAGTCTAATAAATCAAAATGTACAAAATCATTTATGTTTATCAGCATTAATCTATGTATTTTACTGTGTTGCTAAATAGCAAATATCTATAATATTTTTATAAGACTTATATTTTTTTTGAAAACTATAATTTCAGTAATTGTTTAATACATTTCTTCTTAATAAAATTAAAACCATATATATTTTAATAATAGCGAAATTGAAACTAATTTTCAATTAAAGTCGATAATTTACAGTTAATTAATGGGATGTAACTACTAAGTACGAGAGAGTAATTTGTCAAAATATATACAGAACATTATTAGATTTAACTATTTTTTATCACTTCTTATAACAGGAAATTTCTTAAACTATTTAATTATTTGGGAAAGAATTGCCCTTTTTTGTCTCTTTTCAAGAAGTACCACTGTTTCTATTTCTAGCTTAACGAACATATTTATTTTTGAAATATTGTATATAATATGCCCACATATCTATTTTTTATGTTTTAATTTTTTTATACATGGAAAAAGTAAAATTATCACTAATAGTCAGAATTTGTAAAAAAGATTTCCTGTAAAAGAGAATTCATATATTTGATTTCTTTTAAAATGCGGAAGGTAAAATTGTTAATGGATAAAGAATTTTAAGAAAATTTCTTTAATATTGCAGAAAAAATATTTTTTTATAGATATACATTTAGTTTATAATAAAAAATAAGAAAAACTGGATAAAATATATTCCATTTAAATTTTTATTGGTAAAAAATATTAATACAGTAATAAATGATACAATAAATAATAAATAAATTATGCTATAAATACAAGACTTATTACAGTTACATACAGAATTAAATTAAATTAACTTAAATTTAGTTCTCATATTGTACTAAAAGACCTTTTTTACCTAAAAGAGCTGCAATTACTGTCTCAAATTTAGTTGAATTTGTTTTAAGATATTGATTTTGTATCATAATATTTACTTGGGTAATATCAAAGAATTTTTGTAAATTGTATTTAATGTTTCATTAGGTAAGAATTATGTTAAATATATCACAGACACAATAAATTAAATTGTGTTTTTTCGAAATAAGTAAATTTAAATCTTTTACAAGATTGCAGTAATTTGCAGTTTCAAAGATTTTCCTATTTTTGTTTGATGATGGCAACTTAAAAGTGACAGAAAAAACTTACTTGAAACAGCAAGAGTTTAAAAAATGTTTCATTGCATATAATATTCACATTTCTCAATAATTAATTAACATGGTATATATGAAATGCATTATGAGCTTTTGAGGATGTCCGATTTGGAAATTTATTTTTAGCGCATACAGAAATGCTGCTATTTCATTTCGAACTCCAAAAATTCCTATATTAAATCTTTAGTATTTTTCCTTAAATTTACCTATTTGTATTAAGGAGAAAACATTCCACTTTGTGCAGTTAAATGACATTCACTTTCCATGACACCGTGCACGACAAATTAAATTATTATGCACGTGCAAATTTGCAGAAAATCACGCACTTCTAAAGCGGCTGCTAACTGGATAAAAGTAATGCACCAGAATATAAATGGAGTACTTATGATCACAGTCACAGTATAAACTACAGAATTCTACTATATATCTATATCTATCTATCTATCTATCTATCTATATATATATATATAAAGAGAGAGAGGGGTAGACGGATACAACGATATTAATTAAAATAAAAATTAATGAAATTAACTAAATATTCAATATGATATTGAATGAAATTATATGGGGTTTTTTTAAAATAAATTCATCAGCTGTAAATTAGTAATTTATTAATAATATATATTTCAAAGGATAAATACTTTTTATGTTAACGTTTATTTATAAATTCATATAAGCATCATTATATTTCTAAGGCTTGTCCTGTTAGAAAAATTTTAATCTTTCTTTGAGAGTTTTAGAACTAATTATTATCTTAATATTACTTCAATAGATTTTATTTATATAAATTTTTAATACCTAAATTTTGTTTTTCATATGATATGGTAGCTTACTAAAATTTAAAAAAATGTAATGCATAGTTTAAAAAAATGTAATGCATAATTTAAAAAAATGTAATGTATAAAAAATGTAATGTAATTTAAAAAATGTAAATAAGTGTAATGCATTTACCTGTACAAAGCATGTTGCAGTATCAACAGCAGAAGTACTATGTTTCACATAATTGTCCAAATAAGTTACCTGAAAAAGTAAATGTATATGAGAGAGAGAGAGAGAGAGAGAGAGATAGAGAGAGAGATAGAGAGAGAGAGAGATAGAGAGAGAGAGAGATAGAGAGAGATAGAGAGATAGATAGAGAGAGATAGAGAGAGATAGAGAGAGAGATAGAGAGATAGATAGAGAGAGATAGAGAGATAGAGAGATAGAGAGAGAGATAGAGAGAGATAGAGAGAGAGATAGAGAGAGAGAGATAGAGAGAGATAGATAGAGAGAGATAGAGAGAGATAGAGAGAGAGAGATAGAGAGAGTAGAGAGAGAGATAGAGAGAGAGAGATAGAGAGATAGAGAGAGAGAGAGAGAGATAGAGAGGTATCAATTAAATGAACGAAAATAAACGGCACGCGTTAAATAAAAATCTTTATAAATATGTTAATATTTAACTTCCTGAAATTCTTAGGAAAATTCAAATCGAAATATAAAATTTACAAAAATAATACTGATTAATTTATTTTGTAATACACACATATATATATATTAGAAATACAAATTTAATTAGTTAGCGCATGTTAAAATATCATGAAAATGATCAAATGATAATTTCAATGTAATTAATATATAAACTAGCATATCTACAATATACTAAGTAAAATGAATCATGGTTATTTTAAGTTTAGAATAAGCATGCTATATCAAACTCTACATCATCTCTAAGTTTAAATCTAAAAAATGCAAAAATAAGTTTGCAGTATTTGAGAAACAGCAAGCAAGCGAATCTTAAAAAATGCTACAATTTTTTGATTCATGCAGCTTTTCAAACTGAAAAAATATTGATGTTTTGAGAATATCGAGTACATGAACATTACTTTAATTTTATAGTTAGATTTTGCTCATCCTCTTAACAGTAATTTTTCTAATTTTTCCATATTTAATTGGGTGGAATATTGTTATTTCAAACACATTTGATATGATATCAAAAATTATTACTTTATGTTATTCTTTGTAAATATGTATATATAATACACTGTATCATGAAAAATTGTATATGGCATACATTCAATGTGTTACAAAAGAAGTTCTAAGTAAGCCGTTAAAAGTTTTTGTCTTATATTAATTATTGTCATGTCACTTCAGCTTATTTTAATAAACTGCTTGTGTTTTGTGGCACAACAAATAATTATTATTCAGTTAAGCCAAATGTGCTTAATTTCATAATCTTGCAGGTCAGTAAGAAATCTTTAATTTGTAATACTTTTGAGAAAATTTGTTATAAAGTTTCACTATATTTATTTACATAAGAAAACTTTTTCTTTTGTCTTCATGACTTATAATTTTGAAGAATTACATAATGAAAAAGTATATAGGAAAAAATTTCTTTCATATGAATGCTTATTACGAGTACAAATTGAACAATAATACAATAAAATGATTATGCACAAATTATTGAACAAAAATTAAAAGTTGAAAAAGAATGGAGATATAATGTTTGAGTTTCGTATGATGATTTTTTGAAACCACTGTATTTCTTATCAGATTGTGGACAAAAGATGATTTATAAATTGTAAGAATATGTATTAGAAAAGTATTTGACAAATACATATACTTCTTTTAAAATCAATTGCATCAAAATGACAAATTTTAATTATATGAATGAAATTTAATCAAAAAGTATTTTCTAAGACATTCAGTTTTTTCATGGATATAAATTTTACAATATTTAAGGAATAAAACAGGGTATTGAAAATTCAATAATTTTATGAATAATTAAAATAAGTTGTTAATAAGTCAAGGATAAAAATCAAATTTTGATGGGTGTTTTTATTGCAAAAGCTAAGATTTTAATTTTGTAGTTTCAGGAGATTTGATGTCACATGTAAATGAATTGAAGAAAAAAATATAAAAATCAGTACAATGATTAAAGATTAAACATAACTTATGTTAACAACAAAAATTTAAAATTTGGTTTCTTGTATAATACAAAAGTTTATGAGTAAAGTTAAAAGTCTTAGAAAACCCCTGAATTTAACCATAAGTTTTTTCTTAAATTTTACTATTAGCATAAATATTTGTAATAAAAATTTTATTTTTAACTTATAACGCAAAAATATATATTACCTTTAAATAAAAACTCAATAATATATTTATAATTTGACCCTCCCTTATTTTTTGCATTTATTTTTATTTTGCTAATTGGTTAATTTTAATTTTATTTAATTAATTTTACGTAAGTCAAACCAACTATTTATTCAAATAACGAAGAAAAGAAGTATAATGAATATAAATTGCACACATAAAAGATAATATTTGCCAAAATTCTTTATAAAAGCTAAAATAATATATACATAATATTTCCTAACTCAGAATAAGTAATCACAGTTTGTATAGTTTAAAATGGACCTTCGTGTGCATTATTTATAAGATGCAGAGAGTTTCAGAAATAGGAAGGGAACTTTTCGGATCTTCGGTTAGTGTTATTGTAATTACTTCTCGTAAAGATTAAAAATCCGAAAAATCAAGAAAGATTATGGGCAATTTAATAGAATCATTTCTCGGGACTTAAATTTCCCATTTCAGTATAAGTAAAAATGAATAGACGTTATTATGTTCCTATAATAGCATGTATCATTGCATGAAATATTAAATGATACTTTTCTGCATGATATTAATACTGGAAACAACATATTCACCGCAATATTATTGATGACTGCAAGTACATGCTTAACAAATCTAATGACATCATTGGATTTCTAAAGAAAATGTTGTTGCTTATGACACTTGGAAAAGTCAAACTCACTATGGCATTGCCTATTCACCTTTGCTATAAGATTCTTCCGGTAGATACCATAGATAGATAGATCTCCTTCCTCAATTTTGACAATGATCTGAAAGGGGAGAAAAATTTTCCAGACCATTATACTGAGGGTAGCTGTTGAACGACCGCCTTCCGATTCGAGCACGGATATCACATGAACTCAGTGGGTCTTTGGCGACATTGGAATCGAACCCAGTCCTTCCGAACGGATGGATTTCTTCCGATGCCTTATCACTAGGCCATCTAAAGATGTGAAAATATTTGGTCTAACTATATTTGATTTCTCTTGTATAGACTGATGATTTGTGTTTGGAATGAAAACTGTGAACCCAGCATTCTAATAGATAATTGTTTAAATTTGTTGACCGTCTTTTACAATAAAGTGTGCATTTTGAGTTCCAGTAAGAAAATAATAGTAATCAAAAATAAGCTTCTTTTAAGCATATGCAATCATGTCCTTTATTTTTAGGGAGAGAAAAATTTCAAAAGATGGTGAAATACCATAAATTTTGGGACCTTTTACCAAAATATTTCTGAAACACACTTTTGATTTTTAAGCCAGCAAATTCACTTTAAATAAACGTTATTGTGAAATATTTTATATTTTACAATAAACTTTCAATTTTACAATCGATGAAAAATCTTAAGCAATTTTAGCAGTATAGTATTTCACATGTATTTCTTCACATTTGAGGCAGCTCAAATATTCTTTAAAACTTAAAGAAAGTTATTCCGCATTTTATTATAGCTGTTCTGAATATTCTTTTGAAACTCGAAAACAATAGGAGAAAAAAATGCTTTAATATCTCATTTTATCTTGTCAGGTTATTTTAAATATGCATTTAAATGAGAAACAGCTTACTTTCTTCATAATATTAATTTTATTATCTAAGTCTTTCTAAAAAGGTTGATTATTTTTAATATTCTTTTTTTTTCAAATTTGAGTATGCTTCTTTGCTTCAAAATGAAATTGATTAGTAAATTTCACGTTAACACTTTTTGAAGATAATACTTGATTTCGATCTTCTGGGAAAAAGAATTTAAGAATAATCAAAATATGACATGAAATTATCAATGAAGTTGAAATTGCAAAGAATGAATTTATTATTTCATACTTTATACAGAATATAGAATATTATAGGAATAATTAGTAACATGGAATATCAGATAGAATTTTATATTACAAACTTCCTAAATATAATTTCTATAATAATATCGTGATATTAAAAATATATCGGAGAGTTAGCAATATAGAATATTATCAGTAGCTGTTTATACCACCTTTAAAGATATTATTTGATTATCTTTGAATGAAGTACACATAAAAATTTTATCTCTAATTTTAAATGTTTTTCATTTTCCAATTTCAATTTCAAAGATTTAGAATACTCTTATGAATCGGAATAATGTATCTCACTGCATGAAAATAATCGCCATTATATTTTTAACTCTTTAAAATATTTGTAGAGCTTCTTAAGTACATTTTGATTCATACTTCATGGCATCTAAAATTTAAGTAATAATAATACATATAAATATGCACTGGTAATATTGAAAAATATTCTGCTTCCTGTCCGGAACATAGTTTCAGTCTTCATAATGTATGTTATATATTTTTCAACGTGCTGTTTAATGACCATCATAAAATACAAAAACACATGATAATTTGAGAATTAACAGGAAAATACTGATTTCTATTAATAAAAATCATTTTTAATATATATATATATATATATATATAGTAAGTGTTCAATACAAATACATTTAACATCAGGTTTTACAGTATTAAATAGAAGTGCTATTGAAATAATATAAATGCAGCAAAAGCAATGCATTTCAGTTGCATCTAAAAAAGCAGCATCTACTGTTATCTGTAGCTGCTAAAGCAAAGAAAAAATTCTCACCTTCTGTTTTGTTAAACCATTCATAAGCAATCACAATAAAATGGAAACATGAGTTAATTGCAAAAATTTACAAATACAAACTCTATTTACAAACTGCCTAATTCTAAACAAATAAATATTACAATATATTTAAGCATCATTCCCACTAGTAAAGAATTATTGTCGCCATGTATATGTTTTTGAGTTAATTCAAATTTTTATATAAAACGATTTTATTTAAATGTATCTTAGCTATTGGATCGATGAGTATTTGATGCAAGATATGTATTTACTAGCAAGAATAGGGCTTAAACATATGGAAGAGGAAAAATGTAGGGTAAACATAACATTGAATTATAAATTTTAAAGAATATATATATATATATATATATATATATATATATATATATATATATATATATATATATATATATATATATATATATATATATATATATATATATATATATATTAACAAGTTTCAAAAGACTAAGTTAACTCATTCTAAGTGAAACTCTCATTTTTATAATAATTTATAAAAATGATCAAAGAAATTTGTTTCTGAAAGTTATTTATCAAAAACTTGAGGAAACATTCCAAATTTAAAATGAAAAATTCTAACAACTAGAAATTGCAAATAATTTTCAGTAAAATACTTCCTTCAATTTAGACAAATTTAAGAATTGCTGAATAAAAGTATTTTTCAAGATTCCATCTCTAGAAATATGAATCCAAATATTTTACATTTGTTTCAAATTTTCAAACATTTAATACATTACAATATATACATGTATCTTTAAATAATATTACATTACAAGTACAATTTAAAAAATTAATATTTATGCATTTTTTATTAAAAATATACTTTTATGATTAAATTTAAATTTTCTTTTTTTTTTTAAATAAAAAGATAACTTTTAACTTGAAAAAGTAAAATAACAAAATCTTTAGCAATAGTTGGTATTTTTTAAAAATTATCAGCATTTCTGTTGATAATAGAAAAATAAACTTTATATTTAAATAATAAAACATTACCTTATCTAATTCAACAGCCTTTTTCAAGCGAATCTGAGATTTTGTTTTAGCCACAACAAACCAATGGCTAACAGCATCCTTAAACCATAGATGATAATTGACCAAAGTTAGATTTTTTCTTTCACTGCAAGCAAATTAATGTGTATTAATATTAAGTTTTAAAATTATGTTAACTTTAGTTATTTAAATATTTTATGATCTCGACTACAATATTGCATTATTTACTTATTTTAGACATGAACCTTGAGTTTTTTTTTTAATCTTTGAATCAAATATTTGTTGTAAATGACAAATATACTCATACTTTTCTTCTTATCTGAATAATATTTCAAATTTATAGTTCAATAACACTCCAGATTAAATCACAAAAATTAGTAAAGTAAAGTTTATGCTAATCATTAGCTACAAAATAGAAAATAAATATTAAAATATTTTTTATGGAAATATGATCTTGAAGCAATACTATCCAAAGGCAATTCAATGATATTTAAAATTGCTTTGACTAAAGATTATGCAAAAAGTTTAATTTTGAATACTAATGTTTCTAATCAAAACTTAGAATATAAAAGAAAAAAAATGTAAAATAGCTATTATAATGTCTCTTATCTGTTATTATTTTATTAAAATATATCATTATATTTACTTTAATGGAGTATAAATTGAAATAAATGTATAATTATTTATATTTTTTATAAGAAATTTTGATCATAAATTAAAAATTAAAATAATTTCCTCTAGCAAAAGATGCTATTTTTTAACTTTATGGATAGATCACTAATGTGAACTTGTATATAAAACAAAAGCTAATGTAATACTTTCAATATATTTTTAAAAAAAGATTATGCAAACATGATAATAATAAAAAAACAAACATTAAAATTTCTAGAAAACTTGCAAAATTCAGAAATCAAAATTAATTTTTGTTAATAAATTGTTTTAAATGATAAGGAATATAAATCATGCTAAATGTATACTCTATTTAATACAGAACATATAAATTCTAAATTCGTAAATTTTCTTATGTAAATTATATTTAGTAAGTACACACACAAATTTTCATTGAAAGTTTTGTGATACATGATATAAATAAATGTAATCATAATATTTATATCGTACTATTAAATACTGCCCAACTTGTCTCGTGGTCAGCGTGCCTGACTGTGGGTAGGGAGGTCCTGGGTTTGAATCCCGGTTCAGGCATGGATGTACTTTCTCTCTTAATCTATCCTATCTTTGTACCTTCCTTGTATGAATAGGCCGAGTTGGCAGCCGAGTGGTTAGCCCTCTTGCATTCGGCTCAACAATTCATGGCTTCGATTCCCACCTTGGGCATGGATGTTTGTAGTGGTTCGGAATCCACTTTAAACCTTAGATCCCGATCTAATTAGCCCTGGTATGCAAAAAATGATCATTGAGCGACAAACAAACCAAACCAAAACCTTGTATGAATGAATTGTGAATGGTTGCCTATACCCTGTAAAGGGATATCCGTAGCATGTGTGTACTGAGTAAGTCGGAATCCACACCAAAATATGGTTCAGTTGGAAAAGTGGAATTCAATGAATTGTAACTTTCTACTGAGAAAATTTCAATTAATATTAAATTCTATAATTATTTGAATGATTCATTTACAATCTGATATTTTCAGTTAAGACAACAACACAAATTCTTTTTATTTTTATTCCTTCTTTAGCTATACATTTTGAAAGACACTTAAATGTACTTATAAAGATTCCAGTATAAGCATGTTATAAATGTTGCTACAAACCACATTTTTATTTTAAACAATGTAGAAACCTTTTCTATAATGTTTTAAGGACACGCAACTGAGATAAGAATATGAATAAAGAAACACATTTCAACGACAAAAAGAAGACAATCACTTACTCAGATGGTATGTTATCCTTAAATTTAATAAATTCCTGTAAAGCCATGTATAGCTCAAACATTGTAGTTGATTGTACCATATACTCGGAATCCAGGCTTTCATCTGGTTCTGCATCCACGGAGCTACAGGCATCTTGTATTTTGTATCCAAGGATATCATTTACCTAAAAAATATATAAAAATATTGGTATTTTTTTAAATTAGCAAATTTAAAATATATTTCCTCGTAGATTAAATAACTAGACAACTATTAGTTAATCCTTCAGCAATTTAAATTGATTTCTTAGAATTTTAATTTAAATATATTTGAAATTAAAGTTAAATATCAACATATATATGTTATTCAATATTATTTTTACATAATAATCTCTAAAAAATATTTATATTTTCTTATGTTTAGGAAAGCAGAGAAAACAAACCGAATAGCAGGTGTCTGATTGAAGCCTCCTGGAAAGTTCCTCTGACAGCTTATAATAGGATAAGAAGTTAAAACTAAGATTTATTATGGACACATATAATGAAATATTAAGGAAAAGGAAGCATATTACTTTGAATAAAATATTGAAGTATTTTATATGAAGAACTTGAATGAAACATTAATAAAATGTTTTAAAAAAAATAAAAATCTCAAGTTATAATTATTTTTTATATAATCGTGTCGTAAATGAGGAGTTTACAATTAAATAGAATAGATATTTATAAAAAATTCTCATTACAAAATTACAAGATTTTTTAATAAAATTCAGAGTAAAGATTTGTGTGATTTGCGATTTTATAATCTGATATTTGAGAAACACTTATAGTCACAAGGTACTATAAATTGCATGTCACGTGAACAATATTTGTCATATCGCAGAAATACCTCACTTTTTAAATAAAACTAATTACAATTAAAAAATTATGGAATTTCTTATATATTGTAAGCAATTTCTTTTTTCAAAATTTTACATAATACCTCTTTGTTTCTGGCTTTAATATTTTTTATTTAAAAAGAAATAATTAAAATTATGCGAGATTAGGAAATTATTCACATGTCTATGATGTAATTTTGTTCAAGAAATTTACCAAATCAAGAAATATTAATTGATTTATGAATAACTAATTATATATATATATATATATATATATATATATATATATATATATATATATATATATATATATATATATATATATATATATATATATATATATATATATATATATATATATATATATATACTGGTTACAATAATTTCAACAACTGGGTGTGTTTACTATTCTTCAGCCACAATTATTATTAATTTGAGTTTTATTTTTCTAAGTGAATCGATGATATCAAAATGCATATATTATTTAATTAAAACCTTTATTTTTGTCAAAATGATTTTTTTGAATTTTATTTTGAGCATATATCAAAAATATATCAATGACTCTTATTGCAGAAATTAGCTGCTTTAAATTGTAATTCAACATAACTTGTGCATAAACTTTACCAGGAAAAACTATACCAAAAATGTACCATGAAAAATGATTTCTAAGAATGTGTGGTGAAAAGTTATATCTAAGAATATTATATGAAGAGATATTTAATTGAAATATATAAAACAACCAGTGTTACATTAAAGAAAGACAATAGCACATTCTTTTATCTCAAATTTCTAAAATGATATTTTTTCTAAGTTCTTTACAAAATTATAATTATGCAATGTATAAAAATTATATATGTCATAACAATATGAAACATATATAAGCAATTAAAAAGATTTCAAATTAAAAAAAATTTAGTTACGTACCATTTTTTCCAGTTGCTTATAAACAACAATTGAATATGATACACCAGTAATACTGAAAATATAAGGCATCACATATAAAACTATAATTAAAATTGAAACATTTTTAACAGACAAAATACATTTTAACTAAGAGTTAATAATTATATCACTTGACATGAAAATGCAATTCAATTTCATAATTCCTGTAATAAATTTTGAATTTAATAAATTGCACAACATTGTTGACTTTTAAAACTTTTGAAAAATTACATGAAGAATAAATTACAGATCTCCTAATTTTCTTAAATTTACTTATTTATATGATTATAATTATAATTTTTATAATAAATAGAAATAAGCATTTGAAATATTAATGCTGAAAATAAATGAATCCATGTATTATAGATTTTATTAAATTAATATAATACAAAAATTATTGAAATTACTTTTATTAAATAAGTAAAAACACACTCGACACTCTAAAAAACTGTAATTTGAAATAGAAATATTCAGTTTCAGCAATTTAATTAACAATTCGATAAAAAATGATGTCAAAAGAATACATGCGATAAAAGTTTTTAATCAGTAATTTCCTTAAAATAATAATATCGTGGAAAAAAGGTAGGTTAAAAATTAGTGTAAAAAGTTTAAATAGACAAATATCTAAGTTTACCCAATAATCTAAATGATAATTGTTTTGGAATTCAACATTTACTATATATTTTGTTTAAATAAACTCAGTGTCATTTTGTGCATTTCAGTTTTATGAAGAATTTTCCGATTAAGTTTGATTATAGTACACTTTTATTAAAATGCATTATTGCACAATGAGAAATCTCCGATTGCAGACTAACAAATATTTAATTAAGTGATTTTATTTCTCTTTTTAAGGTAATATTACAAATTGTCAGTTTATATTTTATTACTATTAAAATTTATTTTATATATTTTAAATTATTTATGTACTTTAATTGGATTTATTAGCCTATCCTATAATATTATATAAATCTATATATTAGTTGTTGATGTAACTTCGAAGAATAATACAAAAATACAAATGGTTTGTTTTGCTTACTCACTAAAACAAATGTGAGTTAAAATATTTCTTTTTATTTGATTCATTATTACAATTAGTTTTTTTTTAAAACTAAACAGCTAAATTTTAAATCAAATCTAATTTGTGTAATGATAATTAATAAAATTAAAAAATTATAATTAAAAAGATATTCATTGCCTAGTATTAAGTATTAGATCATTCATATTTGCTGTTCACTTATTATGCTAGTCAAGTAAACGAACTAAGAAAATGATCTTTCAGTTCAAAGATACAGAAAGCAAACTTTGTTAGCTGTATTAGTTTTAGTTACTAAAGATTTAAGTCTGGATAAAGGAAAATCATAAAATGCCTAAAATTAGTTATAATCCTACTTTTTAAATATTGACATTAAATCACAACATTTGTAATAAAATTTCTACTTTAATAAAAAAAGAATATTTTAGTAACTATAATTAAAAAATACATATACTTAAGTTTAAACCTTTCTTTATGAATTGAATGATATTAATAAATCAATATTTTTAAATGGTAATTAATGAAAATTTATTTATGTGATATGGTAATTAATGAAAACAACCCTCTGCAATCGGCGATCTCTCCATAAGCTTCTACTAGGTGCGCTACTACAATTGAGAAAGAGAGTTATGCTCACTTGATAAGCTTATGGTGTGTTTTTAACCCTTTTCGATAAAACAGTCTGAGAGAAGTTTTGAAGGAATCATGTCGTCACAGAATATAAAAAGAAAGGATAGAGAAGAGAGAAAGAAAGAATTATATATAAACATACAAGGGGAAAATATTTTTTTTCTACGTTTTGTGCTCGCTACTCTTTTAAAGGTGGAAAGAAAAACTCTCACAATGCATGTAACTACCTTTCAAATTCTTCATTGTAATACGCGTATCCCTTGTAGACGTCATTGTTTAGGACGTTGACGAGGTCTATCAGGCTCCTCAGGGTCCACTTGGAAGATGGTGATTCCTAGATGGAAATATGTAATTCGTTGCTTAAATTATTTGCTGTTATTGAAATTGAATTCTAGCATATCATTTCGTTTACTGTGATTAAAAATACAGGTATATTTACAATAAAATTTAAATTTTCATAAAATGCTACTAAATATCCTCTTATTAGTTCTTATATGCATTAAGAAATTCGTGTTAAGGAGGTGCAGAGAAATAAGAAGAAGTTTAGCTTTATTTCAAGTAAGATTTTTAAAGTATATTATCCAGTAAATGGTGTCAAGTTACATTTCTTAATCAAATATATTTGATAATAATTAATCCAGATCTAAAAAGATCATATAAAATATTAAATAGAGGAATTGATTAAAAGGAAATGATTATATCAAATATTAAATAACTTGGGCAGTCTTTTATAATTAAATGTTTATTGAAAATTGAAAAAGTGTGCATATGATATTATATTTCATATGAAGGTATATGCTTGTAATTTTAGATTCATAGTATTTACGTTACATTGATAAACTGCTTTAAAACAATTTACCTTTGAGCATAATAATTAAAGTATTACTCTTGTCTGTTTATGTAATTGATTTACAAAATAATATTGTTATAATATTGCTTTATTGTATAAGTTTGTATACCATTTTTCTTATAAATTATTTAAGGCATATTGTTATCGCAAGCATTACAAATAAACGGTCGATAAATAACATTGATTTATATAAATAAATTTAAAAACAATAAATGTAAAAAGGAATAGAAAAATAGGTATTTTATACGAATGCTATTGCAATACATATGTATAACTTACCCATTTATATTCTAGGATGTACATGTGACGCAATAATTAGAATACTATTCTAAATTTATAAAGCTTTAATTTAATTTATGTGTAAGTGTAGGCATGCAATGTGCATTTCATTATTCATATTTCTACTTTATTTTATAATTAATTTATACAGTTAGCATAAAGGATTCATTCATTTTTTAAACATATTTTCTAAGAAATAATTATTCGTATAGATATGAAAGATATTTGAAAAGAGCAACAAACTCCTCCAGTATTCTATTGTATTGCTGTTGTTGAATGACCCGTTTGGCCAGCAGAGCTAGACTATATAGGTCTATAACATTAAGCACCCTCAGAAAATCTCCCACCATCAATGCATCGTCGTATGAATAAGAGTTTGTTTTGTATATACCTTGGCCAGAATGAATCTATTATCTTACCTATAGGACGAGGCGACAAAAGATAAGTGCGGTAGAAAATGGGGGAAAAAGTAAGAAAACTGAGCACTTGAATATGTCAGCTTGTCGTACGTTATAGTTTATGTACTTTTAGGATAGAAGTCAGAAAAGAACTACTATGTAAATGAAGAATATTGTAGAAGAATCAAGAATTTAAGGACACTGTGAGGTCTGCTTAGAAACGGTTGGAATGATTTCGTGTATCATCTGGATACGTCGTGTCCTCATAAAGGCGGGGCACATAATGAACATTTGCAAAGGGTATTTAAATTTAAGGACACTATGAGATTTACCTAACGGTTGGAATGATTTCGTGTTTCATATGGATACGTCGTGTCCTCATAGGGGCACATAATGAACATTTGCAAAGGGTATTTAAGTTTGCTTAGCTTAAGGCTCTTTTATGTACTTTTCAAGTGTACATATATATAATATTTTTGACAATATAACCTTTTTAAATGAATGAATTATTCATGTTTATCCTATATAATTAATACATTTGAATATCATATTTTAACCATATATATTAATATATTTGGATCATATATTTTATAACCAACTTATTTGTATGATTTCTTGAGCATTTACTAAAGGAAAATTATGTAAAGGATAATGTCAAGGAATATAGGAATTTTTGAAAACTTACTCTTCTCATTTGAGCTTCAGTATTGGCAACTTGCACATTAAACCAATCCAATGTTCCTTTCTAAAAAAGTTTATAGAAATTAAGAATGTAATTTTGTTTTTAAATGGTTTTATAAATATGATTTGCAAGCTATTTTTCAAGAGAAATTTCATTCCGAATGAAATTCAGTGATCTGTTATGCTTTGTGATGCAGAAATAGATTTGAAATTGTTGATAGTAAAATCATTGTTGAAAATTAAATAGAATATTAAGTCTTAAAAAGTATTATGTAATTTTCATGATGAATAAAAACGCAAGAAATATTTTTGTAAGCTTATATTCATGCGAGTTTTACTTTATGTTTAGATTTATTAGTAGTAATAATTTCAGAATTTAAAATATATTTATAAATTTACTAAAGCACTGCATCAAATTGACTATGTTTAAATCAACACAAAGTCATGTAAAGTAAAAAAATAACAAAAACTTTTTATTAAAGTTTTAAATGAATTTTGTATGAAAGTTCTTAAATGGGTTTCTTACGAACATAGATACAATGTAAATGAATATTGAATATTTTATATATCATTTAAGTTAGAAGTATAATATATATTTTAGATACTGCTGCATTAGCACATACGCTTTAAAATATTTAAGTCATGATTGAAATTTAATAAATGTAGCTTAGAGTATAAAATTACGATCTTAAATAACATATTTTTATTTACTATAGCACTATACAACCCCTGCCTCCAGGGAGTTTATAAACATGGAGGCCTGGTCCTCCAGGTTGGGGGTTGGGCGTGAAGCTATTGACCCCGCCCTCTGAAATCTTAATTGTTGAGAAGTCTCATGAGAAAGCGAAGATGCCAATGGGAAAGCGTTCCAGAGGTAGGCCCAAAATCAGATGGATTGATTGTCTTGATAGGGACTTTAATACTATTGGAGCATCTAATTGGAAAAGCGCTGCTGAGTACAGGGCAAGATGGAATAAGCTGATTGAGAAGGCCAGGACCCACACAGGGTTGTAGTGCCATTGTTGATTGATTTATTGATAGCACTATTCAACAGTTAAATTATTATATACATCATTTATGAGTTATTTGTTCAAATAATTATTAAAATTAACCTTTAGTAATAAATCACTAAGCTATTCAAACAAACTTATAGGTTTATCATTTCTAGAAAAATAAATATTACCCAAAGAAATTTGGAAAAAGAAGTTACGATTGCAATGATTCTAACGGGCATTTAATAGCTACTCCCATGGTTACAATTGCTAATGAAAGGAATATTTTCCTTAAAGTACTTATTAAAACGAAAAAATTGTTGAAAAATATAGGCATTTGAGTTGTTTAATTAAAACCATGGTAATTCTCACCATCTGATTTTGAAATACTTAAAAAACATTGGTTCTTGACATTCTTGAAAAAATGGAATCAATGTTGAAACGGTAAACGTGAATCAAAATATCAAGCATACAGCGAGCTAAAGATTATGATATTTGGATATTCTTACCTTAATGCTGTTGATGATTTCTACATGTAAATCATGCCGGAAGGGGCAGCACCATCGAAAAGCTTTCAATCCATGAATGGTAGATAAGCATCTATCGAAATGTAAAAATAGTTTTACATAAGTATTTTTAGCTATCTGAATTAACTTTCGGAAGAATGAACAAAGTAGTTCTTATTACTTGAGCAAGTGTGTGAGCTTGTGTTGGGCTAATGCATTGCCAGGAGGAAAGAGATCTCTATGTTTTTGCAGCAACTTCAAGGAAAAATCTAAAAATCTGTTGAAAGATTCTGCTAGAGCGGCCTCCTTAAAGAAAATAACATTGAAATTTAAATAAAGAATTTGATTGGAATAGATGTCTAGAACCCAAATAATATTTCTTCAACTAAATTCAAATCATGTATTTTCTGCGCAGCGATATTTAGAATTATTTAACTATAATGAAAGAAAAAATTAAATGAATTTAATAATTTATGTATTTAAAATTTTTCTTCTTACTAATATAAAAACATAACAATAGTGCTTATATAAATATTAACCAAAAATGGTTGAAGTAAAAAATTTTGTTTTGCTATGTATTTATTTCAGTAGAAGTGTGAATACAGAATGGTTTTGAAGGTAAAAAAAAAGTTTACATTTAACATGAAATCAGAAAATAATTTATAGAGACGGTTTTTTAATCACTTTTCTGTCACGCATACACACCACCAAATCTATTTATACGTTTATTAATATAGAATCAATTTGTTCAACTCAGCTTGGTAGAAACCACGTTTCTATTTATTAGGACAGTTTTTGGTAGCCGTTTTCTCCTCATTCTTTGATAAAAACCTAGTTTCCGATAAGGATTTCTTCAATTCTGAGATAAAGAAATATTCTCTGGGTCTAGCCTTATAAAATAAATTTAGGCTTTAAATTTTTCAAATAATTCTGGGTTTAATTTGTTATACTATATTTTTACATTGTTATTAAGGATTCAGGCATTATCAGCAGGGCACGATGCTTACACCATTTGATTATGATATTATTTATCCATAAACATAATCGGATATCCAAGCGAGATATTTTTCTAAATCTCTTATACATCAATCACTGCCTTGGGATTGTAAACTTATTCTAACACTTATTACACCACTGATCAACCATAACAAAAAAGAGAAAAAAATACCACCATTTGGGTTCTTAGCCAAGTACTTATCTAATATTGTGTATCATCGACTAGGAAAGGAATATACTCCATAATTAATTTTAAAATTCTACTTCTAGTAATCTATTTTAGGAATATTTTCTCCAAATACTATATATTTTACCAAAAAGTATTTACAAAATTAGTTGGAATGATGTGGACATGTTTGGAAAGCCAGTCAAAATATTCTCCATTTATTGGTATGCACTTTTAAGGATTTCTATTCTTCTAAAAAAATGCAATTTTTAAAAGATGTTTCAGACTAAGATTTATCACAAAGATTTATTAGGCTCAAATCTAGACTACTAAAATTTAAATCATATTCTATCTCCAGTGTTGCTTCAAATAAAAATTTTGCTCTTGAAAAAAAGTTTATTTAAGCATTTTCTTGCTAAAAATCTAAATTTCTATTTATAACAAAACAGGCCAGAGTAACAAAAATATATAAGTGCTTATTTTTTCAGAATTTCATTTTAAACCTATAGATTAGATGGGAATAATTCATTTTCCCTTTAAAAATGGGATATAGTTATAACAACTCATACCAATAGAGAAGTTTTGGTACACTCAGTTGAATTTGAATTCATCAGGATAATAAAAAATAATCCGTTTACAATAAAAGAAACTACCTTTCTTCTATTGTAAACGCATTATTTGAAGGGCTTTTAATCATTTCGCTACGAGTTTCTTTTTTCCTTTTTTTTAAAAACAGAACAGAAAAACCTTGGTAGTATAAACTATAAGTAGGGCACACTAGAATGCCAAAACTAAGATGGTATATTTTTAGGAAAAAAAATTTTTTTTAAAGTCTAATTTAGGAACAGGACCTATATGTCCCAGTAGTCTCCAAAAATAATTTTGTAAAGAAAACCAATGATTTTCAAGTCATAAAAAATTCGCTTCCTTCTGGCCTTAGACTTATAAATCAATTAAAATTTCATCGAAAATAGGCAGTACTTTCCAAAACCATACGTTTGATACCAAAACATATTTACGTTTGTACAGTATGGAAGGAACTGCTACAGTTCAAAAACGCGGGAATTGCATTACCAGCGCCATCTATGTTCGGTGAATGAAAATACCTTAAAAAACATTGGCAGAATTGGTGGGACAGTCTTCCATTAGACAGAGAAGTGTTTCTGTCCCAAAAGAATTTTTTGAACTTTGCTTGTTACGTATGTGTCCCGTTAGGCTCGAAAAGGTTAACCTATAGGACTTTCATTAAACATTGTTGACGATTTGTTTTCTTTAGTCCACGAATTTTCTTCAGTTGTGAATTGGTTTCTATTTTTTAGTATGAAATTTCTATTATGTATTGATATTTAAGTCATACACATATAAATTTTTTATTTATAATAAATATAAAAAATATTTTATAGATCTGTCACACACACACACACATAATAGAATATTGAAATGCAATAATGTTTTAGTCAAACTAGATTCGATTATTTATTTTTACATTTTCTTCAGGGAAAACTATTTCATTATTCATGATTTCTCTAATTTTGGTTGATAGTAGTATTGTTCAGAATTTTTTGTAAGACATTTATTGGCTTCATCCGAATTGCATGCAGTAATGCCACTGTTCTTTAGTATATCTTCAAAATAGAATTGCTTTGCATTCTATTTATTAATTGTAGAAAATTTATGAATGGTTTTCACTGTTTGACGCTCAACGGTCATTTTTTGCACACGAGGGCTAATTAGACCGTAACCTACGGCTTAAAGTGGATTCCGAACCACTACAAACATCCATGCCCAAGGTAGGATTCAAACCCACGAACTGTTTAACCGAAGGCAAGAGCACTAACCATTCGGCAACCAGCTCAGCATAGCTGATAATTAAAGCATGATAATTAAAGACACAAATGTATATTGAATTCGTATGTGATAGTTAATAAGTAAATAATAGCGATCAAGTTATTTTTTGTGCAGAATCGTAGAATACGTACAACTATCTATCAAACAGATTATTCAAATTAATTACAAACTGCATTTATTTTTGATTAGTCACTCTATTTTTCATGACAACTTATTTTCAGTTATCATTTCTGGCATTATAATAATATTCTCGGATAGCTTTAAATGTGATAGCTTTAACTGCAATATTTTTTATCCTTTTTTCTACTAACGGATGACTACTAAATTCATAAATTACATACGTTCGATAGTTTGTAAAATTATAGGGGATAATGATGGCTTAAGCGTATAAGTCGCGGATTAAAACCAGTTTAAAAAAGCTTTCCAAAATATAATGATGAAGGAAATCAGATTTTTTATTGATTCGTAGATTTATCTGGCTAAGTTTTGACTAGTCTTGAGAGGTGACACACGTCAATGTACTGATATAAATATTTAATGATGGGTCTATTATCTTGAATTTCTACCCATTTTATCAATTGTGTATTAAGGTTTTTGTAAAATTTTAATCATAACAGTCTTTTCCAGATGCTTTCTTTTTCTAATTACCTATAAACCATCTGAAACATTTGGAATAACGAATAAAATAAAAAACCATCTGAAACATTTGGAATAACGAATAAAATAAAAAACCATCTGAAACATTTGGAATAACGAATAAAATAAAAAACCATCTGAAACATTTGGAATAACGAATAAAATAAAAAACCATCTGAAACATTTGGAATAACGAATAAAATAAAAAACCATCTGAAACATTTGGAATAACGAATAAAATAAAAAACCATCTGAAACATTTGGAATAACGAATAAAATAAAAAACCATCTGAAACATTTGGAATAACGAATAAAATAAAAAACCATCTGAAACATTTGGAATAACGAATAAAATAAAAAACCATCTGAAACATTTGGAATAACGAATAAAATAAAAAACCATCTGAAACATTTGGAATAACGAATAAAATAAAAAATTATTATGTAGCCTAAAAAATTGAATAACAAGAACTTTCATAACGCGAACTCAAATCGAGAAACAGTTGCTTAAATAAGCACGAAGAATGTGTTAACGATACCTCATCTCTTGAGAGTGGGTTTTCTTGATCGCCCCAAGCTCTGCTAAGATCATCCAGTAATTGATACAGTAAGGCATAGTCCAGAGGCACTTCCATGTGCTGTTTGCTATACATGGTCCAACGACTAAAAATACAATAATATTTTATTTTATATTATACCAATATTGTGTGTAAATGCTCACAATAATATGATTCTTAAAACAGAATATATGTTTTCAATAAGCGCATAGAACAACATTTAAAATAAATCAGAAATCAAATGGTGTTAATATAATATATTTGCTAAGGATTTTTATCTCAAGGCCTAAGCTGAAAATAATTGTACCGCTAATTAAGTAATAGAAATCTAGAGCTCTACTTCAAAAATAGAGCTTTTATTGCTATTCAACTATATACTATTAAAGATAATATTATAAAAAATAATATTATTTCCATTGAAAAATGAATCACTCTATATCAATTGCCTGCAGAAATCATGTTGGATTTATAAATTTTTTAATTAAAAATTATTGGAAAAGGAGAATAATAATTATGAGTCATATTCTCGAAGAATATACCTCAAGTGTACCTCAAGAATACTAATGCTAAACAAATTAAATAATTTAATCATTGTTAAATTAATTGTGATGTAAAATATAGATATATTTTCTTAGAGAATAGAAAGTACATTTTTTCAGCTATATATTTACATAAATAATGACAAAACGTTTATACCAGAAGTGCCTGGTAGTAAAAAGTTTTAAGTAATACTTCATAACGTGAATCTCTCACGTTCTTCAATGGTAATTAACGACAGTTCTTTAAAAACTACCATTACCATTAAAGTTAAACAAGCTTATTAAAAATGTCAGCGTGTTCATCCTTTCATTGCAGGCCATAACTTAAGGTATTTAAACATGTATGAGAAACTTTAACATAACTATACCTTAATAAAGATTTATGTACAGCAGCACATCATATAAATAAGATTTGTTTTAAGCTAATTATCATTCCATTATTTCTAAATTAATTTTAATATTCTGGATATATTTAAACAAGTTAATTCCATATATATATATATATATATATATATATATATATATATATATATATATATATATATATATATATATATATATATATATATCCAGTAAATTATGTTTTTTAACTTTTAAACTATACAAAAATATACAAAAGAAAATAATTATTTTTGTCATAAACTGATAAATACATATTTCATATTTCAAAGAAAAGAAAATAACTGATTGTGTGGTGATAAAATCACTTAATTAATTAAATATAATACGTTAAGAGCATATTTATATTTATGTATCTTCAAATGTTTCTTTTATAAAGAAATAAACTATTCACACGAAATTTGTCGAAAAGTTAGTTATAATTTTACTAACTATGCTTTAATTGTAGTTAGGTGTTCCCTAAAATATTTTTTGAAATAACGTCAGAATTTTAACACGCGAAATTGAATATAAAAACTTTAAGTTTCTTATATATGTTTGACACATATTTAAAATTAATAGAAATTCATGTGTCTTATAATATAAGATAAATATTGCTATTTATTTCAAATATATATTGAAAAATAATCTAGAATATGTAATAATAGTTATAATTTTAAGATATATGGATGTATAATAATCTGCAAATTTAAAATAAATCTTATATATAGAATCTAGCAAGGTTATTTTACTGCCCATAAAAATTTCTACAGCTGAAAGTAGCACTGCAGTCACGGGAAATTTGCACGATAACCAGAACATATTGTGATAAAATAAAAGTTAGCTTTTCAATGAACATACCCGAATCAAGTTGCGTCATTAACTCCTACAATATTTAAAATTTTTCATCAGTTTTCTCTTAAAAAAACTGCTTAAGTTGACTAACATTGTTTAACAAGAAGAAATGTGAACCAGTATGCATCTGATTATAATCAATGTATAACTGTAGATTACCAGAATTTGATCTAACCTAACCCAGTACTGTTGATTGCTTTGACCGAGACTCTAGGATAGTCAGAAGAAAATAAAATTTTTAACATTATGAAAATGACACAGAATTTTAGTTGCATCCATTACAAAAGCAGAAGAGAAGTATGCTAGTGCATTAACACCAGGACTTTTAAAAATCATTTATATAAGTTATACATCTTAAACTTGAGGAAATGGAATCCTTTGACAAAGAGCTATTTCTGCAAATAATTTGATGGCATTTGTAAAAGCATGGGCTATCACTACAACAAACAGGGTTTCGATTACGTTTGGGGCTGTATAGCTAAGAATAATGAAACCTGTACATAATAAGCAATGTTTGAACGATTGTATGCTTAGGTAAAAATATATTGCTTTTGTTAACAGAGTAATGATTTTTCAGGATTTAACCCTCCAATGTCTTGAAAAAATTAGACTTTTTTATTAAAATATATACGTCCGATGAATACAGTTTGTTATTGCTGTTTTTCTTTGTGTAGCAACTTTAGTGTAATTATTCTTATGCCTAGTAACACGTTTTACTGAATTATCTTATTCAAAAGATAACAAGGAACAAATAATTTAAGGATTATTTTAAGTAAGAGGAAAAAAACAATTATACAAAATTTTCTTTTAAAACTTTTTTTGGTATAAGAACTGCATCTTATTGCTATAACTATAAATGTTATGATATTAACTGTTTAAAAGAAAACTTCGTAACGTTTTTTACTAATGACAAGAAAAATCACAGCTCTTTTTCTAGAATTCATACTCATTTGTTACTGATTGAATTTTGTATTTTTGTGTGAAAACATTCTGATTTTAAAATACAGAGTCATAAAAAGCTCTCTTCCATGTTTTTGTGATTTTAACTATCTTTATATAATAGCTGAGTATAGCATTACAGACCATCCACAAGTCATGCTAAAGACATATCAATTATGGTTTCAATATAACTTTTAAAAGTAAATAAATAATTAAGTAGATGCTTGAATATTTATTTAGGGAGACGTGTTGAACAGGCTTGATTTATTCAATGTCAATGGTTATTCCCCAAATTTTATTTGATATATATGGTTTTATACACAAACCAACTGAATAAATTTTGAAATAGTTTAAATGTGTGTTTACTAAATTTCGCTACTAAGAGAAAGATTGGCTACCAAGAGAAAGATTGGGCGTAAAATATGTTACCATAATGTCTGCTGAAGCTCTGTAATATCTCCCTGGATAGCATGTTGATGTAGTATGGTCAAAGCAGGCTGCGGCAAATCCCCTGCCCATTCATAACTTGGGCCCTGAAATAAAATATGCATCATTTTAATGCTCAAATTCAAAACATTTTGTTCATCTGAACTTCAGTATCGCAATCATCAAAATTAAGCAAGAAATTAGATGAATTTTGACTTAAATAATTAGTTGGAAGCATTAGGCTTAAAAAGAATTCTTATCTCGATACATTAATAATCATAAAAACAAAATAATTTGTTAAATCAGAAAATTTCAAATATGTGTGCATAAAAGTCTTGAGATAATTATTCTTAAGAAGAAAATGTACTTATATTTTCAAAACAAATATTGATATTTGTTTTCCCAAGAATAATAAGTGGCTTCAAATTATTTTAGAAGAGTAAATGGATGGGTGATAAATTAATACGTGTGTGAAAATATTTAGTACAAAAAATGAATTCATATGCTAATTTATAATGTAGAAAAAAAAATTTCTAAATAGATAACATTAAGAATTGACCTCATATATGATTTAGTTCGTATTTGTAACTTTGGTTACATTGTTAAAGCGTATTATAAGAAATGTAAAATATTAAATTTAAGATAATACTACTGACCTCAATTTTTAAGGTTTGAAAAAAGAATATGTATAATAATTTAAAACTAAATATTTCTAAATCATGCGAGAAATTCTTTTTATCATAACATACATCCCTTCGAACTTTTTTTTCATATAAAAAAGACATGTATGTAAAAAAAAACTTTAAAATTTAGCTCAGCATATTTAACTAAAATCAGTATTGTTAACCATTTAATATTTGAAACTAGATTCAATGAGAATTTTAAAGCATTATTCAGAAACATTTGTAAAGGAGAGTTTCTACAAAATAACTTTCATTCCCAAAATTTGATGAATAGCTTCTAAATATTTAATGGAAAAAAATCAGTTGTAATGAGGGCAAAAGTCTGTGAAACTTATATATGTAGAAATGTGAAAATAAATATATCTCACAGATTATGATCACATATTAAATAAAATTTAATATGTAGTATTTTTTCCACACACTCATCTTTTAAAAATGCAGAAATCAAAAAAATTAATTTTCATTTCATGAATAAAAAGTTAGGTAAAATAAAAAGTACATGAATAAAAAGTTAGGTTTACAATTGGGTACCCCTTGATTCTTAGGTGACATTTTTTTTGGCTGGAAGATAGACACCAAGATGTGATTAACAAGACCACTATACAATAGCTATACAAAGATAGGGTTACCAGAATTTAAATTTTATCGAAGGGATGGATCACCAATTATTTTGCCAAAGCAAGGTTATCCTTTTCTACACCGAATCCAAAAATTAGGCAAAAGGATATATTTTCTTGTAAGATATTTTGAAGGAAATAAAAATGCAAGTCTATAAATTGCTGCATAAAATTTATATATATATATATATATATATATATATATATATATATATATATATATGCACACACACACACACACACACACACATATACACACACACACACACACACACATATATATACACACACACACACACATATATATATATATATATATATATATATATATATATATATATATATATATATATATGAAATGCTTATCATTTTCTTTTTAAAACTTCTTTCTTAACAAATATAATTTAAACTATCTAAAATATCTATTCTATAATTAAAAGGAAAAAAAAGAGTCAATAATTTTCATTTGCTAACATTTTGATTTTGATTTGTTTCTTCATCCAATTTTACAGTAACTGAATTTTAAAAAAATATTCAAATTAAATGCAGCTTCACACACAATTAATTTTTAATAATAATATTATATGTGCCACCACTGAATCTAATTAAGTAAAGGAAATTTCCTGCAGAATATTTTTGCTGAAGTACATAGGATACGTTCGCTTTCTTTTATTTTGAAATACATCAATAAGTTTCCTTTAAATTCAGATCTCTTCATAGAAGCATTTAATGTAATTGATATTCATTATAAATAAGCAAGGCATTGCAATCATTATAAAATAGGTAGTGTATTCCTGAACGAAGTTCATATTAGTTTATATATTGTTTGCTATGTACACTTAAGTATTTATCTTATAGAATTGATTAAATTAAATATGCTTAAATTATACATTTTTCATTTGTCAGTATATTGATATATTTATATTAAATACAAATATAAAAATATTAAATAAATGTTAGTAAAACCCAATGTATAAAGAACATCAAGTTATGTAATATTAGTAATATTTACATGAAATACTTTTTGAGGAAAACTACAGCACTATTGTACATTCCTATAGTTTATGGAACTATTCAGTAGTTCTCATGTATCATCTTAAATTAGTAGGCTGAAACAACAGAATACCTCCATGCAGGATAGATATATTTCTTTGTTTTAGTAATTTAAATATTCAAACATTTTCATACAAATATATTCTAAAAGACAACTGTTGATAAGAACAGTTTGAGGTTTAAGAGAAATGTATTTTCCTTTTTATTTCTCAATTACGACATCAGATGCTCTAAATATATTTCATTGGAAAAGTCGGCACAGCACCGTATAATCCAGGGCTTCAAATTCTGTATTTTTTTGGCAATGAAGAAATCATATGCAACCAGGATTACGTATTGTGACGTGCGCGATGACGTAAATACTAGGGTTTCCAAAATAGAATTTACTGCGTAATTTTTACAGGTCTTCATCAATTTTTATAGGTCAAAAAATCTACAAACTCAGAATTTGGCATCCTGGATTAAACGGTACCTGTGAATAAAAGTTATTGCACACGACAATAAAACTCACCAAATGCTGTTTTAGCTCGTGTTGAATGCAAACCCAGAAAAGCTCCTGGTGCTCTACAACTTCTTTCCAGTTGTCATCCTCGGCAGCGACGTCTTTGTCCTCTCGAGTACTTAGGGAGATCTTAAGACGGATTTGACCTTGAACACTGGATCGTTCTGTCCTCCCTTCTAAGCAGAACCAACGATCGAGGCCGGATGAAGGAATGTCCTGAGAACAACAACTTCCTCACTAATTTGCACACTCAACTTAATCATACAATTTCACTAGTTTTCTTTTTTAAAAAACAAATTTTATATAAAAATTGGAATTTATTAAAAAATTACAATAGTTAATTTAAATTTGGAAAAATAAAATGATTAGTTTCAACTTAAAATCTATTTCAAATTAGTTTCTTATGAAAATCAACTGAAAAACACTTATTTTAAGAAAAATAAAATAAATGCGATTCAAATTTATACAGTTGAGAAATTCAACAGTTTTATTCTTAAATATTGGCGTATATGTGATTATGCGTGTGCTATTTAAAAAACTTAGATATATTCTACCTATTTATATGGACTCTACTTATAACTTTTATTTACATAAGCTTATGGTTATCATTTTTGTTATTTTCTGAAAATGATCTCAGCATTCTAAAATGCTAAATAATTTAGAATATATTTCTTGGTATTTATTTGATTTAAGTAAAAGAATGTCAAAATTGCTTTTAAAAACTTATCAAAATCATAACTTCTGAACTTTTTTCTTTTTGCTTAGAGAAGGATAAATAATTTGGTAATATTGAGATAGATAGTAATTCTCTACGCACGTTTATCGATTGAGCTTTTAACTGTGAAATTTCTATTTTACCATCAAAAAATATGATAGAATACTGCGTAAGAATTCTATCATAGTTCTTATGATGACACACTCAATGTAATTCAAATTTTAAATAGCTATATAATTTTCTAGAACATATAATTAATCATTTTTATTCATGCAAAACTTAAATTCTATAACTTAATGTTACTTTATAATTAAATTCTATATAAAAATTTTAATATGTGATTTAATTAACAATGCAAAGTGTATTTTAGATGCCATTTTAGGAACTAATAAAATGATTGTACTTGCAAAAAAATTAATATTAAATGCTTACTTCTAAGCGAATATTGACGCATCCCAGGAAGTCATCAATATTCTCTCCCGTACTGGTACGAGCAGATTGTGCAATTTGTTTGAAGTATCTGAAATACAATAAGAAAAACTATTGAATTGACAAAAAATATCATAAAGTAAAAAATATATTTTTACAAACTTTATTTTATTTTTGAATGAAGATCAATCTTATTAGAAATTGATATTTATTACATAAAATTTTAAAAATATTAAATCTATCATGAATAAGTTGCACAGCTTCAAAAATCAAGCATATTTTAATTTCGAATACTCAAATATTCCGTTCTTTATGTCCTAAAATAATTTAAAAATAATTATTTGTAATTAATTTAACTTTGTTATATGAAGATTGTTTGCAAAAGGCTTTGTGTATAATACGATTGTAACTCTCTTTCTAAAATAAATAATACAAAAATCTAATTTAGAATTTACATTTATTTCGTTTCTTTACTTTAGAAGTAAAAATTTCATTTCATTTTTACAATATTATACATCGAAAATACCGAAACGAAAGTGAATATAAATCGAGATGCGTAAAACATGCATTACAACATGCATAACGCAGCACTGTGATAACCTTGTAATTTTAATGATGCTGAACATCTTGTACAACTGCAACCCAAATTGGTTGCAATTATTTAAGATGTTGCAGTTATGTAAATAAGTCCACACAATTTTTTCTGTTCCAGACTCTGTTGCAAGACAAATTACGGTATATTTTCCTTCATACTTATTACTTAATTCTTTGTTATGCGTAATAGATAAATTAATAAATCAGCTCATTATTTTTGAGGTGTCCACTTCATCCTTCTTTTTTACCTTAATGTCTCTCCTATAATTATAATTCAATAGAACAAAATATACCCAAAATTTGCTTACTATATCCAAGATTTTTCCTTAGCCTATTAATCTGTTTAGAAATCTAGAAATCTTTCATTTTATCGTTCTCTTCAATTTGCAGAACTGGTATTTTTTTGAATTAACATTCATATTATATTTATTTTTTATATGGTTGAAGTCATAACATTCCTCAATTATTTAATATACAATAAAAAAGACACAAAAATAATTATTTTAGGGGGCTGATTAGGACATTTTATGTGTCAAGAAGTATCTGGCACCAAACTGAATCTTGTAGAGGAAACTGTGGCGAACATTTTGATGTATTAATACTTAAGATCCTATGGTTGCAGTTGTAGCTCTTCTCAATTTTCTAAATTCCGACCAAAAAGACACAAAAATTTGAATTCTTAAAAAAGAAATGGTGTTGATTAGGACATTTTAGAAACCTAGAGATGTCTGGAACATAATTGAATCTGGTAGAGGACACTGATGCGAACTTTTTGATGTATTAATATTAAAGATCCCATGATTGGGGTCGTATCACTCCTCAAATATCTAAAATCAAACCAAAAATACTGAGAAATTTTAATTCTTAAAAAAGGGGGGGGGCGTGATTAGGTCATTTTAGGTGGCTAGAAATGTCTGGAGCCAAACTGAATCTTGTAGAGGAGACTGTTGCGCACATTTTTATGTATTAATATTTAAGATCCTATGGTTGGAGTCAGTGCACTTCCAATTATCTAAAATCCGACAAAAAATACACATTACATTTATTTTTTAAAATAAATATAGATTTGATTGATGACTCCGATCATTTTTTGGACTTTTATTTTTAGTAGAAATTCGTACGTGTTGAAAATGCTTTGTTAGAGCAACAGTTTGTATATTAGAAACTAAATTTATATAGTTAAATAGAGTTAGTAATTTTTAAAAATTTTTTTCTCTCCTATCCCCCTTTTTGTGTAGAAACAGTTTGTATAAGCATTACACATACGAATGATAGCAAAAATATAATTTTCTAACTTTTTTTAAAGTTATGCTATCAATTACGAATAAGAAAATACTAAAAAGATCTCAACTAATAAAATCGCGGAATAAGTTCTTAAAACGATTTTATATAAATATTCTTAGTGGAACATAACTTCTAATACAAAATAAATAATTCATATTTCATTAATTTTCTAATTGAAAATTTTACAAATAGAAAGATCTGAAAAATAAAATCTGAATTATTACCTATATAAAATAAAATAACTTAAATGATAAAAAAAATATTATCAAGATAATGTATTTACAGAATTATTATTTTACCTTCCCAAACCTTTCAAACTGGAAACCTCATTTAATTTTCTAGCTGCATCAAATACTGAAGATTCGTCGTCATGATCCCTAAAATAAGAAGAAAATATAAAATCAGTTAAATAAAATTGATAACAATTAAACTTACAATCAATTGCCACAACAAATACGAATTGTATTAAAATTGCTTAATAAGATATTTAAATGAGTTTGAGCTTCTGAAAATTATTTTTAAATTAATTGTTATACAAGAATAATTTTAATTAAAGACCTATGCTCGCGTCTAAATTAATATAATTTTAGAACATTAACACACAGTAATTTTTGCAACAGCTTCCAATGCCATCTCTTGTAGAGAATTGCAACTAAAAATACGTTCTGTTTTGTAAAGTGATATTTTTATAACCAGATTTATAATGTACCAAAAAATGGTTTAAAAATTACACAATTCACTCAAATACAATTCCTGGGTGACAAAAAAATTATTCTCCTATTTATTTTAAAAACCAAATTTTAGATTAAAAAATAAATAAATAAGGAATAGGCAAATAAAATAATTTATAAGAAAAAGAAAAATTTGTTTTAAAATTTGATTTAAAAAATTAGAAAATTAATTTTGCCGAACTAAGTTATCTATTCATGAAGTTTTCCAAGTTGATAAAATGAATTTTTTGATATTATTGTAAAGTTTTCTATGATATTTTAATTCTAATAACGTTTCAAAATGTTTTTACATCTTTCTTGAGGAAAACTTTTGCACCACTCTCATGCTTAATTTGATAAATTTTTAAAAGCTTATACTAATTATCAGTACAAATTTATTTGATATTTTGAGATAATTATGATCTTTATGGTATTTATAAGAAATAATTAAATATGTATTTATTTTTTTATAGAATAAGAAAGATTCAATATGCCTTAAAGGTTAATTTTTCAGTAACTAAAACCGATAAATTAAAATTTGATACGAGGCAATATCACTAGAATAAAACATATTTTTGCTTGTGAAAAACCAAAACATGTTCCTTTATAGTGATATATTTACAATTAAAAAAGTTAATTAACATCTACTTTTTAATATTTTACAAATCTTTATAAGATGTTTTTGTTTCTTTTTTTAATTTGAGAAATGTAAACCTAAATTTTAAAAGTTTTTCAGTAGCAGAGAAAATTGTGTCAAATAATTTATTAAAAAAAAAAAATCATTTAAAAGGGAATTAATTGAGAAAATGTTGAAAACTAGCCCACGAATATAAATTTAATGCATATTAATTTAATAAAACATAATTATGTAGTGCTGCCATCTCTTAAGTGCATTGCGAACTAAAACACTTTTAAAGTCAGATTTTACTATATACAAAAAAATTTGTGTTGCCTTCTAGTTGTAAAGAAAATAATAATATTTATTAGTAGAAAGAAATTATAAGAAGAAAATATTTTAAAGAGCGAAATAAATAGTCAAACATACTGCATAAAAAAATTACATTTTTATTTTGGAATATGTGCTAAATAAAAATATTACTTAACACTTTTTAATTAAATTGAGAACCAAAATATTTTATGTATTTAAAATTTATGCTACATAATTATATTATTTTTATTTTTGACCCATGTATAGAAATATGTGTATGCATAAATGTACAGAAATATATTATATTCATGTCTGTAACATTTAATATGGTAATAATATTTCATTTGTCTTCAAAAATTTTATTTTTTTCTTATTAATGATGAGTATTTTTTTCTTATTTTGAATAGGATATTAAAAATGAACATAAAATGTTTTATAAATATAATTAATTCATACTTTTGAGTATTAAGTAATATCTCTATTTTGTATGATTTCATGGTTTCTATAAAAATTTCCTCGGTTATTTATGTATTCAATTGAATCCCTTTATTCGAAGATTAAGCGCATAAAACCAAGAATTTTTTTATAAATCAATATTTATTTTGAAAAAAAAGAAATACATATTCATCATGCAATAAGAAGATTACTTTCTGATAGTGTTCTGGAAGTACTCTTACATATTAACAAATTTATTTCGAAGATTAAGCGCATAAAATCAAGAGGTTTTTATAGATCAATATTTATTTTGAAAAAAAGAAATTTTTTTTAGTAATTATTATGTAGGGGGAAAGCAAATATATAAATTATAATAATGAATTCATATAGTTTTTTTCTAATAATAATTTTTTTTAACTAACAGAATTAAACAGAGATGAATGTTGCTTTGTAACCTGATACCTATTAAAATATGAACAACAATATAGAGTGACAGCTTTTATTTCTTTAGCTTAAATTATAGGCTTTGTATAAAACATAATGCTGTGTTCTTATAGAGGTCAAATTAGTGTAACATTCGTAACTTTTCTTTCTATAGGTTTGTAAAAATTATCTGAATTAATTTTTTATACAATAACGAGCATACAAATAGATATAATTTCACCATAATGTTTACAATTTTTCCCTCAAAAATTTTCTTAAATTATAAGTGCTGGTTTGTGTATCTTATTGGTACCAATTTCGATTTTCATCTTCAATACCTTCAACAGATATTTGTATGCTTATTTTTGTGTTTAAAATAATTCGAATAATTTTTTAAAAATTAATTTTAAATAAAAATTTAGAAGATAATAAAATTTACCATATATCTAAATGCAATCTATCTGTTCTTATATCTTCAATATCACTGTAAGGAAAACATAAATGTAATTTTTTAATCTTTATTTTTCACAAAATCTAAACATTAGATAATAAAATATATAAGCATAATATACACTACTATATATACAAAATAACTATTTAGTGTCACTATATACAACCAAAATACGATTTAAACTATTTGAAGAAATATTTCGCATGAATTTTTAAAGAATGGCAAAGGTCACTATCGAACACAAAAAACATATATAATTTAGCACGAATGTTCCTTAAGCCAAGCGTAAAAATTCATTGAATCCGAAGTCATTGAAAATAAAAAGTTAAACAGCATATCCGTGCAATCCTTTCATTACACGTAACTGCTTGCACTGATAGCTTTTTAAAGGCCTTCTATTTATTTTCTCATTTTTGTTCTGAAGGTCATTTCTAAGTTTCACTTTTATTTTCGGGCTCATTGAAGTTTTAATTTGTGATTTGGATAATAGCAGTGGGAGTTAGACGTGATGCAATACCTCAAGGTATGCTTTTGTACACTAATGATTAGAAAGAGAATGAAAGAAAGAATAAATTGCTTTTTCTTTTTTCATTCTTTAAAAATGATTTCGAAAAATTTAACTATATTTTTTTTATAAGTTTTCGTAGGTCATGGAAATGCGATAGAATTATTCGAAGGCTTAAAAAAAGTCACCTTATTTTTAATATTTTTTTTTCACAAATTAAGAATTTATAGGCACTGTTTCTTACAGTGACAATTATGTTAAGAATATTTTTAAATGTAAGATATGATGAACAATGTTTTATAATCAAGATAATATCATTCTTTTTTAGCTTTGTTTTGATATAGAAAATTGTATGTAGATTTATGCACATTATATATCGATACTGTGGATCGATGGCTGAGTTGTTAGAGTTCCTGATTCCTGAGCTGTGAGTCCAGGGTTCGAATCCCGGTTCGGGCATATATGTTACATTCTTTCTCTGTCTTTTCTTCTGTGATGATGTATGAATGTACCCCACCATATAAACAGGTTTGTGGTGGTATGGCGCGGGCATCGCTACTCGCTTCCGTGTCTTGGTTAACAGGTGCCCGCTGGATAACGACAAATGAGTAGCAGGTTCTAGCTTTGTTGTGGCATAGGTTTCACGCAGTTGGAAAAAATATATGGATAGTTGGAAAAGCGATGTTTACATTAACTATAAGTATAAACTTCCATATTTATAGTAAAAATAATATAATTTTATAAAAAATATATTTGGGTTGAATTTTTTATAAGTACCATTCAGAAATCAAAATGGGTGAGTCCAGAAAATAAGAATTGAAATAAATTTTACTTAATGTATGAAATGTTAAAAATTTTATTTATTAATTTGAAAAGAAAAGTATTTGAAATATTTTCGTATGGAGAAATTCTGCAATAAAACTAAGAAAAACCTCATTTGCGTTCTTAGAATTTTTCAAATATTTGAAAATATCAAAAAATGGATTTAACATTTTTATTATCTGAGCGATTCAGTAATTAACATCACTCATAAAGTTTATAAGAATTCTCTCAAACAATAAATTTGAAAAAAAGAAAAATTGAGGAAAAATGCAGAAAAAAATTGATTTTCCATATTTATTTCTTAAAGAGATTTGATAATTTGCAAGTAAATTTTTTTTTAAAATTTATATTATGCAAGTACAGATGAATATAATATCTCAACTTATAAAAAATAATGTTGACATTCAGTTAATTTATATTAACATTATCTTTTTAGGCATATGTATTTAACTATTCGTAAAGCTTAAGCTAAA